>JASXSY010001053.1:0-171366 GCA_034509805.1 Sipha maydis
AAATGACGGAGTTATGACCAAAAAACAAAACCGAGAAGCGTTCTGAAACCTTAAAATTTCCATAAAATCGTCAAAATGTAAACTTAAACTTAAATTTATATACTGAAAAATCAGAAAAAAATCACTGATTGCTCTGGTATTGGTTTTAGAGATATATCTTGCAAAATGACGGAGTTATGACAAAAAAACGAATCTGAGAGTAGTTCTGAAACATTAAAATTTCCATAAAAATCGTCAAAATGTAAACTTAAACTTAAATTTATATACTGAAAAATCAGAAAAAAATCACTGATTGCTATGGTATTGGTTTTAGAGATATATCTTACAAAATGACAGAGTTATGACCAAAAAAACAAAACCGAGAAGCGTTCTGAAACCTTAAAATTTCCATAAAATCGTCAGATTGTAAATTTAAACTTAAATTTATATACTGAAAAATCAGAAAAAAATCACTGATTGCTCTGGTTTTGGTTTTAGAGATATATCTTACAAAATGACGGAGTTATGACCAAAAAACGATTCTGAGAGTCGTTCTGAAACCTTAAAATTTCCATAAAATCGTCGGATTGTAAATTTAAACTTTAATTTATATACTGAAAAATCAGAAAAAAATCACTGATTGCTATGGTATTAGTTTTAGAGATATATCTTACAAAATGACGGAGTTATGACCAAAAAACGATTCTGAGAGTCGTTCTGAAACCTTAAAATTTCCATAAAATCGTCAAAATGTAAACTTAAACTTAAATTTATATACTGAAAAATCAGAAAAAAATCACTGATTGCTCTGGTTTTGGTTTTAGAGATATATCTTGCAAAATGACGGAGTTATGACAAAAAAACGAATCTGAGAGTCGTTCTGAAACCTTAAAATTTCCATAAAATCGTCAAAATGTAAACTTAAACTTAAATTTATATACTGAAAAATCAGAAAAAAATCACTGATTGCTATGGTATTGGTTTTAGAGATATATCTTACAAAATGACGGAGTTATGACCAAAAAACGATTCTGAGAGTCGTTCTGAAACCTTAAAATTTCCATAAAATCGTCGGATTGTAAATTTAAACTTTAATTTATATACTGAAAAATCAGAAAAAAATCACTGATTGCTATGGTATTAGTTTTAGAGATATATCTTACAAAATGACGGAGTTATGACCAAAAAACGATTCTGAGAGTCGTTCTGAAACCTAAAATTTCCATAAAATCGTCAAAATGTAAACTTAAACTTAAATTTATATACTGAAAAATCAGAAAAAAATCACTGATTGCTATGGTATTGGTTTTAGAGATATATCTCTTAAAATGACGGAGTTATGACCAAAAAACAAAACCGAGAAGCGTTCTGAAACCTTAAAATTTCCATAAAATCGTCAAAATGTAAACTTTAACTTAAATGTATATACTGAAAAATCAGAAGAAAATCACTGATTGCTCTGGTATTGGTTTTAGAGATATATCTTACAAAATGACGGAGTTATGACCAAAAAACAAAACCGAGAAGCGTTCTGAAACCTTAAAATTTCCATAAAATCGTCAGATTGTAAATTTAAACTTAAATTTATATACTGAAAAATCAGAAAAAAATCACTGATTGCTATGGTATTAGTTATAGAGATATATCTTACAAAATGACGGAGTTATGACAAAAAACGAATCTGAGAGTCGTTCTGAAACCTTAAAATTTCCATAAAATCGTCAAAATGTAAACTTAAACTTAAATTTATATACTGAAAAATCAGAAAAAAATCACTGATTGCTATGGTATTGGTTTTAGAGATATAACTTACAAAATGACGGAGTTATGACAAAATAACGAATCTGAGAGTTGTTCTGAAACTTAAAATTTCCATAAAATCGTCAAATGTAAACCTAAACTTAAATTTATATACTGAAAAATCAGAAAAAAATCGATGATTGCTATGGTATTGGTTATAGAGATATATCTCACAAAATGACGGAGTTATGACCAAAAAACAAAACCGAGAAGCGTTCTGAAACCTTAAAATTTCCATAAAATCGTCAAAATGTAAACTTAAACTTAAATTTATATACTGAAAAATCAGAAAAAAATCACTGATTGCTCTGGTATTGGTTTTAGAGATATATCTTGCAAAATGACGGAGTTATGACCAAAAAACGATTCTGAGAGTCGTTCTGAAACCTTAAAATTTCCATAAAATCGTCGGATTGTAAATTTAAACTTTAATTTATATACTGAAAAATCAGAAAAGAATCACTGATTGCTATGGTATTAGTTTTAGAGATATATCTTACAAAATGACGGAGTTATGACCAAAAAACGATTCTGAGAGTCGTTCTGAAACCTTAAAATTTCCATAAAATCGTCGGATTGTAAATTTAAACTTAAATGTATATACTGAAAAATCAGAAGAAAATCACTGATTACTCTGGTATTGGTTTTAGAGATATATCTTACAAAATGACGGAGTTATGACCAAAAAACAAAACCGAGAAGCGTTCTGAAACCTTAAAATTTCCATAAAATCGTCAAAATGTAAACTTAAACTTAAATTTATATACTGAAAAATCAGAAAAAAATCACTGATTGCTCTGGTATTGGTTTTAGAGATATATCTTGCAAAATGACGGAGTTATGACAAAAAAACGAATCTGAGAGTAGTTCTGAAACATTAAAATTTCCATAAAATCGTCAAAATGTAAACTTAAACTTAAATTTATATACTGAAAAATCAGAAAAAAATCACTGATTGCTATGGTATTGGTTTTAGAGATATATCTTACAAAATGACAGAGTTATGACCAAAAAAACAAAACCGAGAAGCGTTCTGAAACCTTAAAATTTCCATAAAATCGTCAGATTGTAAATTTAAACTTAAATTTATATACTGAAAAATCAGAAAAAAATCACTGATTGCTCTGGTTTTGGTTTTAGAGATATATCTTACAAAATGACGGAGTTATGACCAAAAAACGATTCTGAGAGTCGTTCTGAAACCTTAAAATTTCCATAAAATCGTCGGATTGTAAATTTAAACTTTAATTTATATACTGAAAAATCAGAAAAAAATCACTGATTGCTATGGTATTAGTTTTAGAGATATATCTTACAAAATGACGGAGTTATGACCAAAAAACGATTCTGAGAGTCGTTCTGAAACCTTAAAATTTCCATAAAATCGTCAAAATGTAAACTTAAACTTAAATTTATATACTGAAAAATCAGAAAAAAATCACTGATTGCTCTGGTTTTGGTTTTAGAGATATATCTTGCAAAATGACGGAGTTATGACAAAAAAACGAATCTGAGAGTCGTTCTGAAACCTTAAAATTTCCATAAAATCGTCAAAATGTAAACTTAAACTTAAATTTATATACTGAAAAATCAGAAAAAAATCACTGATTGCTATGGTATTGGTTTTAGAGATATATCTTACAAAATGACGGAGTTATGACCAAAAAACGATTCTGAGAGTCGTTCTGAAACCTTAAAATTTCCATAAAATCGTCGGATTGTAAATTTAAACTTTAATTTATATACTGAAAAATCAGAAAAAAATCACTGATTGCTATGGTATTAGTTTTAGAGATATATCTTACAAAATGACGGAGTTATGACCAAAAAACGATTCTGAGAGTCGTTCTGAAACCTTAAAATTTCCATAAAATCGTCAAAATGTAAACTTAAACTTAAATTTATATACTGAAAAATCAGAAAAAAATCACTGATTGCTATGGTATTGGTTTTAGAGATATATCTCTTAAAATGACGGAGTTATGACCAAAAAACAAAACCGAGAAGCGTTCTGAAACCTTAAAATTTCCATAAAATCGTCAAAATGTAAACTTTAACTTAAATGTATATACTGAAAAATCAGAAGAAAATCACTGATTGCTCTGGTATTGGTTTTAGAGATATATCTTACAAAATGACGGAGTTATGACCAAAAAACAAAACCGAGAAGCGTTCTGAAACCTTAAAATTTCCATAAAATCGTCAGATTGTAAATTTAAACTTAAATTTATATACTGAAAAATCAGAAAAAAATCACTGATTGCTATGGTATTAGTTATAGAGATATATCTTACAAAATGACGGAGTTATGACAAAAAAACGAATCTGAGAGTCGTTCTGAAACCTTAAAATTTCCATAAAATCGTCAAAATGTAAACTTAAACTTAAATTTATATACTGAAAAATCAGAAAAAAATCACTGATTGCTATGGTATTGGTTTTAGAGATATAACTTACAAAATGACGGAGTTATGACAAAATAACGAATCTGAGAGTTGTTCTGAAACCTTAAAATTTCCATAAAATCGTCAAAATGTAAACCTAAACTTAAATTTATATACTGAAAAATCAGAAAAAAATCGATGATTGCTATGGTATTGGTTATAGAGATATATCTCACAAAATGACGGAGTTATGACCAAAAAACAAAACCGAGAAGCGTTCTGAAACCTTAAAATTTCCATAAAATCGTCAAAATTTAAACTTAAACTTAAATTTATATACTGAAAAATCAGAAAAAAATCACTGATTGCTCTGGTATTGGTTTTAGAGATATATCTTGCAAAATGACGGAGTTATGACCAAAAAACGATTCTGAGAGTCGTTCTGAAACCTTAAAATTTCCATAAAATCGTCGGATTGTAAATTTAAACTTTAATTTATATACTGAAAAATCAGAAAAGAATCACTGATTGCTATGGTATTAGTTTTAGAGATATATCTTACAAAATGACGGAGTTATGACCAAAAAACGATTCTGAGAGTCGTTCTGAAACCTTAAAATTTCCATAAAATCGTCGGATTGTAATTTAAACTTAAATGTATATACTGAAAAATCAGAAGAAAATCACTGATTACTCTGGTATTGGTTTTAGAGATATATCTTACAAAATGACGGAGTTATGACCAAAAAACAAAACCGAGAAGCGTTCTGAAACCTTAAAATTTCCATAAAATCGTCAAAATGTAAACTTAAACTTAAATTTATATACTGAAAAATCAGAAAAAAATCACTGATTGCTCTGGTATTGGTTTTAGAGATATATCTTGCAAAATGACGGAGTTATGACAAAAAAACGAATCTGAGAGTAGTTCTGAAACATTAAAATTTCCATAAAATCGTCAAAATGTAAACTTAAACTTAAATTTATATACTGAAAAATCAGAAAAAAATCACTGATTGCTATGGTATTGGTTTTAGAGATATATCTTACAAAATGACAGAGTTATGACCAAAAAAACAAAACCGAGAAGCGTTCTGAAACCTTAAAATTTCCATAAAATCGTCAGATTGTAAATTTAAACTTAAATTTATATACTGAAAAATCAGAAAAAAATCACTGATTGCTCTGGTTTTGGTTTTAGAGATATATCTTACAAAATGACGGAGTTATGACCAAAAAACGATTCTGAGAGTCGTTCTGAAACCTTAAAATTTCCATAAAATCGTCGGATTGTAAATTTAAACTTTAATTTATATACTGAAAAATCAGAAAAAAATCACTGATTGCTATGGTATTAGTTTTAGAGATATATCTTACAAAATGACGGAGTTATGACCAAAAACGATTCTGAGAGTCGTTCTGAAACCTTAAAATTTCCATAAAATCGTCAAAATGTAAACTTAAACTTAAATTTATATACTGAAAAATCAGAAAAAAATCACTGATTGCTATGGTATTGGTTTTAGAGATATATCTCTTAAAATGACGGAGTTATGACCAAAAAACAAAACCGAGAAGCGTTCTGAAACCTTAAAATTTCCATAAAATCGTCAAAATGTAAACTTTAACTTAAATGTATATACTGAAAAATCAGAAGAAAATCACTGATTGCTCTGGTATTGGTTTTAGAGATATATCTTACAAAATGACGGAGTTATGACCAAAAAACAAAACCGAGAAGCGTTCTGAAACCTTAAAATTTCCATAAAATCGTCAGATTGTAAATTAAAACTTAAATTTATATACTGAAAAATCAGAAAAAAATCACTGATTGCTATGGTATTAGTTATAGAGATATATCTTACAAAATGACGGAGTTATGACAAAAAAACGAATCTGAGAGTCGTTCTGAAACCTTAAAATTTCCATAAAATCGTCAAAATGTAAACTTAAACTTAAATTTATATACTGAAAAATCAGAAAAAAATCACTGATTGCTATGGTATTGGTTTTAGAGATATAACTTACAAAATGACGGAGTTATGACAAAATAACGAATCTGAGAGTTGTTCTGAAACCTTAAAATTTCCATAAAATCGTCAAAATGTAAACCTAAACTTAAATTTATATACTGAAAAATCAGAAAAAAATCGATGATTGCTATGGTATTGGTTATAGAGATATATCTCACAAAATGACGGAGTTATGACCAAAAAACAAAACCGAGAAGCGTTCTGAAACCTTAAAATTTCCATAAAATCGTCAAAATGTAAACTTAAACTTAAATGTATATACTGAAAAATCAGAAGAAAATCACTGATTGCTCTGGTATTGGTTTTCGAGATATATCTTACAAAATGACGGAGTTATGACCAAAAAACAAAACCGAGATGCGTTCTGAATCCTTAAAATTTCCATAAAATCGTCAGATTGTAAATTTAAACTTAAATTTATATACTGAAAAATCATATCTCTATAACCAATACCATAGCAATCAGTCAAATCATTTAATCTTATCTTTTGCGTGCATTCCGATATATTTAATATGCTAACTATTATTTTACCGTTTTTTATTTTTTCTATCACATTGCTACAAAATACGTCTTTAATTATCTCTTGTTTATGTATAATTATGTTTTGCTCTTCGACCTTAGGTTCGGCTATCGGTAATTCTACAATAGTCTCAGTTCTTGGATTTAATGAAAAATATTCTTTATCGTCATTTAATTTTTTATTTTTATTTTCGTTATTAATCACAATTAAATTATTACTTATATCAATTACGGCTCTATTTTTAATTAAGAAAGGTTGTCTTAATATACCGTCTTTTAAAATTGGAAAATCGTTTTTGACAAGGTTAAATTCTACATTTTTTTTTTATTATTTATTTCAATTGTTATATTTATTGTTCCAATAGTTTCTGTTAATTTATCATTTATTCCTCTTATTTTAATTTTGTTATTTTCGTTTACCATTATTTCTCCTATTAATTTGTTAATTTTTATTACATTTATTTCGCTACCGGTATCTATTAATAATTCTAAATTTTTAGTTTTACTGAAATCTGATTTACATTTTATATGGTTTTCTTTTAATCCTGTTGTGATGTGAAAACATCGGCGGTAATTATTTGATTTATCGAACGTGTACCGCTGACCATATCCGATACTTGCGCGTTTCCCGAATTATTATTATTCCCGTTGTTTCGATTATTTCGATTATTATAACGTTTTTTATAACATTCGTTAATGTTATGTCCGTTTTTATTACAATATTCACATGCGATAAATCTTACATTATAATTAGTTGAAGGTCTCGTAAAATTATTCTGATTAGGCGGTCGATTATTATTTCCGTAATTCTGTGAATTATTCCTACATTGACTTGCAAAATGATTACCATTACAATTATAACATTTTATTGGTGTTTTATTATTTTGATTATTATAAGTTGGTCGCGAATTATAATTATTACGATTAAAATTTCTGTTTTTATTACGCGATGGATTAAAATTTTGTTTGTAAGATCTGTCATAATTATTTTGATTATTAAAATGTTTATCTCTATTTATGTTATTAAGAGCTTCTTTATCGGAATTAATTTCTAATTCTTCGGATCTCGCGATTTGTTTAGCTTGTTCTAAAGTTTTTGGACTACGCGATTTTACTATAGTACGTATTGGTTCTTTTAATCCTTTCATATAAATTGCTAATGTTTGATCTTTAAGTGCCTCATGAATTACCCTAGCATTATCTTTATTTTTATTTAATGTATTCATATCACTTAATTTATAATATAATTTTTCTACCCGATCACTATATGTATTTACATCTTCATTAAATCTCATTTTAGCGGAATTTAATTCTAATTGCAAAGATGAAATTGAATGTTGTACCTCAAATGTATCAGTTAAATATTTTTTTATATATATCCATTTACTATTATCTTTATATTTTATGGCTTCTAATGCCTTACCACTTAATCTAGTTGTTATATATTTTATTAGAATCGGTACATTTTTCTCCTCTACTGACTCTATCGCTAAATCACATGCATTTGTAAATTGATATATGTCATCTTCTCCTGTACATTTTGGTATTAATTTTACTGCTTCTTCTAACCTGATTACTACGTTAGTGTTACTCATTTTTGGTTTTCTTTCAAATTTTAATTCTTTATGCTCAATGTCTACCTGACTTCTTGTTCCTATACGTATTTTTTCTTTTTCTAAATCACTTTTTTCTTTTTCTGGGATACTTTCTCTAAACGTTTTATTTAATTCTTCGTCACTATAACTTTCTTCAATTTTATTCACTGGATTAGCTACTTCCAATGGAGATGAGCCTAATGTGTCACGGTTACTCATAAATAATTCTCAATAATAACTTCAATAATAATATTCATCCATAATAACTTCAATAATTTTCTCAATAATAATTCAATAATAATCTCAATAATGCTCACAATAAAATTCTCAATATATATCCACAATAATTCTCAATAATTCACAATAATAATTCTCAATATAATTCTCAATAAATCTCAATATAATTCTCAATAATAAATCTCAATATAATTCTCAATAATAATTCAACAGTAATCCCAATAATAATTCAATAATGATTCACAATATAAACTTCAATAATAATTCCCAATATAACTTCAATAATATAATATAACATAATAATTCTTACAACAAGGCGGAGTTGGACGATCCAAAAGACATCTTCTGACTGTTTGAAATTGAAATTTTGCACAATGGAGCGTATGTTCTTCCTTCGGAGTTGGAGAAAAAGTGATCAGTTTCTTCTCTCGATGATTCGAATTAAATTGAACTGCCTCCGTAAAATATTATATGATTTTTTATTAAATAAAAAACAATATAAATATTTTTCTTTTTGAAGAATCCTGTCCGCAGCGCCAATTGTTACGTGCCACCGGCTAGATTTCAACTTGTGCAGTCGATGATGAATTTTAATTTAATAAAATGTGAGACTTTAACTTTTACAATACGTTTATTTAATAATTCAAAGTGTTATAACAATTCATAAAACAGAGTGACGTGAAGTTGCTTGCAGTTCCGTGACTAGAACTCATCTGATTTGTGGTTGATTCGGACGCTCTTTTATATGGCTCGATTGACGTCATTGGAAAGCTGCACCCGGTTGTTTGGTGATTTCCAGGAATCGGTGTGTGACCTTACACGATGCTGGCTTTGTAGAAATGCCGCACCTGGTTATCTGGTTTAATTCCTTTTTATGATACTGTGGACTCGTTGCCCTTGCTAATTTGATAATTTCCAGGAATAGATATATGACTTTATACGATGATACCTTATTCGTGGAAATTCTGCACACGGTTTATTGCTGAATCTACTTTTATAGTTCTAATATACTTTATTAGTTTACAATACTTATTTTTAGGTGTGAGAGGCACATGATTATGATTAATATAAAGTTTATATCATTATTCTCAGTATTCTAAATATACATGTGGTCATAATATGTTATATGATGTATGGAGGCCCATAACAAGAGGGTAGAACAATCAGGAAATACGGGAGCAAGGAGTCACCCATAAGTAACACTTGGCTTGTGAACTGATTACGTTATCAATGGCTGTGAGGGAAAATCGTTAGGAGTTTATTAGATTAGGAGGTCCCTACACCAGCGGTTCCCAAACTGTGTGGCGCGCCACCCAAAGGAGGCGCGAGCACTTAACAAGGGCGGCGCGGCGCGCGATTGGAATTTTATACATATTTTTTTTTTAGATCAATTTTATGTCCGATAAAAATTTTGTAGAAACGATTGTCTTATCTTATCCATATACTATGCACGTTTATTACAAAATAATTACAGTAATTCTGTATTGATTCTGTAATTATAACTGTCGTATTCACGTAGTGACGTAGTGTGTAATATATGAGAGTACATTTTTCTAACTTAATTCGTAATACTTTAATTTATTTCGTGCTATTTTTTGAATCGAAACGTAAACAAAATGAAGACAAATGTAAAGAAGAAAATAAACGTAAGTTTAGAAAGTATGATAATAATTACTTAGATTTTGGTTTTATTTGCATTACAATAGATATCGAAGAACGTCCTAAGTGTATTATTTGTTTGAAAGTATTAGCTGCTGATAGTCTGGTACCCAACAAATTAAAACGTCATTTGGAGACTAATCATAGTACATTAAATAATAAATCACATGATTATTTTGTAAGACAATTTGCAAAATTAGAAAAACAATCTTCTAGTTTCGTTAAACAGACAAGCGTTCCATCTTAAGCTCTTTTGGCTTCATATAAAGTAGAATTTCGTATTGCACAATGCAAAAAACCTCATACGATTGCCGAAGAACTTATTTTACCATCAGCAATAGATACGGTTTCTACTCTGATAGGAGTATGTGAAGCAAACCAACTTAAAAATATACCTTTGTCTCATAATACTATTAGTCAGCGAATTCAAGATATCTCAGATAATATAAATGATCAGCTTATTGATAAATTAAGAAATAAAAATTTCGTGATTCAGCTTGATGAAGCATCCGATAATAATAAAGACACATATTTAATATGTTATGTTCGGTTTATGGATGGAGTAGATATTATAGAAGAATTATTATTTTGTAAATCTATATTAAGTGGTACTAAAGCTAAAGACCTATTTGATATCACTAATAATTTTATGAATCATAATAATATTAAGTGGGAAAACTATTTGGGCGTGTGCACAGATGGAGCTCGAGCTATGTCTGATCAGTACAGTAGACTTCAGGCTTTAATTCGACAAAAAGCTCCAGAAATGATATGGACTCATTGTCTTATTCATCGAGAGGCTTTAGCGTCACAAAATATAAGTTGCTCTTTAAATTATGTACTTGAAATAGTAATAAAAGTAGTCAACTATGTAAAAATAAGACTTGTTAAAGCAAGATTTTTTCAATAACTGTGTAAAGAAATGGGAGCAGAACATACAACATTACTGTTTTACTGTAATTCTAGATGTCTATCAAAAGGTAATGTACTTTCAAGAGTATTCGAACTTAGACAAGAACTTTATTCTTATTTAAATGGAAAAGGTTATAATAATAGTGAAATGTTTGTTGATGGTGATTTTGTTATAAAATTAGCCTATTTATTTGATATTTTTGAAAAATTTAACTCACTTAATATATCTCTACAAGGTAAAGAAACTCATATTCTGCAATTATACGATAAGATAGTTGCTCTTATTAAAAAAATCAACTTATGGAAAAGAAAATTAACAGAAGAAAATGGCAAAACCACTTGTTTTCCACTTTTAAAATATTTTCTTAGAGAGAATAATCTTGAATTACCAATGAGTGTAAAGAAAATATTTTTTAAAGCATCTGACGAACCTTGAAACTCATTTCATGAAATATTTCCCAGAAGAAATGAAACAGTACTATTGGATTAAAGACCCGTTCACTGAAAAGCCACCATCAAATTTCACAACTACAGAAGAGGAACAATTAATCGACATTTCATCCGATTCTTCACTACGAATGCAATTTTCTTCATACTCACTTTTAGGATTTTAGAACAGTATTAAAGATGAATATCCTGAAGTTAACAACAAAGCTTTACGTATATTAATACCATTTGCCACTTCGTATTTTTATGAAGCAGGATTTTCAGCTATAGCCGTATTAAAATCAAAATATCGGTCCAAACTCAATGTGGAAAAAGAAATGCGTGTTGCAGTAATTACATTAATTCCTGATTTTGAAAAATTAATAAACGAAAAACAAGCATATTTTTCGCATTAATTATTTTGAATAGAATAAAATAATAAGTTTACTGTTTTTTTGTCATCAAAATTTAAATTTAAAACTAATAAATATTATATATTATTATTATTAATATTATTTATTAATATTATATACAATTTTTAACCTTTTTTATTGAATATTCTTTGAGGGAGGCGTGAAAAAAATGTTTAATTATTAGGGAGCCTTGAATGAAAAAAGTTTGGGAACCGCTGCCCTACACCATCTCCTTTTCAAACGTCGAGGAACTTCGGGTAATGTTACAGTATTTAAATTTCTGATTAATGGATTTTTGTGGTGAGCTAGATGTGCAAAGAATCGCTTGTAGTAAATTACCGATTCTTCTTCAATTGATTTCATGTGCAAGTCTTTGTGGAGGGTTTGATTGGCTACATATGGTGGAGCGTTTGCTATTCTGCGGAGAGTGATGTTCTGGAAGTCCTGGATTTTATTTATATTAGTTTTTTTGGCCGACCCCCATAATTGTAATCCATAAGTCCAAATGGGTTTTAGTAAAGACTTATAAATGAGCAGTTTAGTTTCTAGATTAGTAAATTTATTTTTTATTAAGAGGTGTTTAAGGGTGCGAGAGCGAGAATTTAAAATTAATCTTTTGGACCTTATGTGCTGCTTCCAGGTTAATCTTTTATTGAGAGTCAATCCTAAGTATTTAACGGTGTCAGACGGCGGTATAGGTATATTGTCAACGAATACAGATGGACAAATTCCGTGTTTTAGCGTAAAGGTCGTATGTACTGACTTGTTGTGATTTAGTTTAATTCTCCATTTGGAGTACCAGTGAGAAATAAGGTCTAAATGTATTTAGAGATTGGCCGTAGCAATTAAATGATTTTCATGTATTGAAATTATCGCTTTATCATCTGCATAATCAGCAACTATGGTTTCTTGTGTTACGGGCTGGTCTGAGGTATATATGTTAAATAGAAGAGGAGATAGGATACCTCCTTGAGGTACTCCTGCTTTGATTAGAGCCATTTCTGAGGTGCACGAGCCGAAGCGAGTTTGAAAATATCTATCTGTTAGGTAGGATTTGATTAAGAGAAATAGAGGTGACGGAAGGCAATTACGAAGTTTAAAGAGAAGACCATCATGCCAGACACGGTCAAATGCCTGTGAGATATCGAGAAAGACACAGGAGCAATATTGTTTTCGTTCGAGTGAAGTTGAGATAGCGTCAACCACTCTATGTACTTGGTGGACAGTGCTGTGTTTAGCCCGAAAACCGAATTGAGATAAGGGGAGTATGTTATTATTGTTGATGTGAGAAGACATTCTTTGTAGAATTAATCTTTCGCAGATTTTTGAAAAAAAAGGTAAAAGACTTATTGGTCTGTAAGAGTCAGGTGTGTCGGGAGGTTTATTAGGTTTGGCAAACATTATAATTTGAGAAAATTTCCACAAGGAAGGAAAATATGATAAACGTAAAATTGCATTTATAATATATGTCAAAAGAACTATAGCTTTTGTCGGTAGGCATTTTGTTACTTCAGCGGTTATAAGGTCGAATCCGGGGGATTTTTTATTTGGGTACTTCAGAATTGTATCTTTTACTTCTTTAGGGGTGACGAATTTTATTGGAGGCCCATAAGGTTATGGGGAGTCAAGGTATTTTTTTACATTGTCCATGTGTTGTTGGTCATAAAGGTCTGGGTGAGGTTGGAAGATATTTGATAAGTGGGCTTGAAACTCGATTGCTTTTTCTGAGTCAGTAATAACTAGAGTGTTGTCGGCTTTTCTAAGAGGGGTTGAAACGGATTTAAATTTTAGTAGCTGTTTGGTTTCTCTCCAAAGACTACCATTAACAGCTGATAGTTGGTTTAGTTTTCTTTCATAGCTATTAGATTTGTGTTTTGCGAGGATTTTTTTTAAAAAATTTACAAGTTTGTTGTAGGCGGATTTGTGGGATGGAAGACGGGAGTTTTGATACCTTGTTCTTGCCCTACGTTTCTGAGTAATTAAACTTCGAATTTCTTCTGGGACTAAGAAGTGATTAGAATTTGCGTTATTTTTGACGGAACTATAGGTTTTATCAGATTTTGTAGAAGTCCACGCTGTCTGCTGAATGAGCATTGTTAAGTTATTAACTGCTTCATCAATATCTAGGATAGTTTTTAATTTAATTTTTAGATCAATTTTTTCATTTAAAATGTCATGAAATTTTTTATAATCTGTGAGGGTGGAGAATAGTTTAGGAGGTTCGGCTCGTGTTAGTGGAGTGGCAGAGATGGTGAGTAAAACTGAGGAATGGTCTGAGTTTAAATCGAGGATATTATCAGTAATGTAATGTAAGTTACTTGGAATTTTGGTAGCAAAAATGTCCAGTATGTCGGGGTTCTTATTCGGTGCGGTTGGCCAATATGTAGGACCCGGGGGGGGGGGGGGGGGGGGGGGCAAGAACATTGATATGCCTCTCATTTGTAAGGTTATATAGTACAATACAACGAGGATTATTGACGCGGCAGCCCCAACTCATATGTTTGGCGTTGTAATCGCCACCGATAATAAAATTAGTTTTAATTGTATTAAAATAGTCGTCAAGTATTGCTTTAGTTATATTGTGGCGAGAAGGGGAATAGAATGCACCAATAGTGATTGGGATTTTATTCAATTTGATTAAAATTGAGCAAGATTGGATATGATCATAACTGTAGATAGGTAGAAGCTGATAATATAAGAAAGTTTTGATTAAAATGGCGACTCCGCCATGTGCGGTGTTGTCGGGATGATTAGTTTTTATTAGTTTATATCCTGGGATAAAAATATAGGAGTATTTAGTAAAATGAGTTTCGGTTATGATCGCTATATCTATTCGTCTGTTATACAGAACAGTTTGAAGTTCGTTAGTGTGGTTTTTAAGGCCGTTTGCATTGAATTGCAAAATTAAGAGCTAGTTATTTGTGGCTGAGTTATTCATTTTGATTTGTCTAATAGACTGGAAATTACTGTGGTAAACAGTGATATTAACGGATTTATTAAAGTTTTGAAATCGTTTAAGAAACTTGACATTAGATTAGTTAGATTTGATTCGGCAGATGGTGTAGTATCCTGTGATGCTGGAGAGGAATTAGGGTGTGAGGATTGATTAGAAGCTGCCTCTGCATAAGTTTGTGGTAGAGTGGTAGGGAGGATGATATTAGCGTGGTCTGATGGGTGACTATCTTTTACAATATTAAACTTAAGACTAGAGTGTTTGTTATCGAAAATAAATTTATTATTATTTGAGTTGGGTTTCTTACGGTGCTGTAGATCTTTATACACTGAACATCCTTTGTAATTCGCAGGATGTTTCCCTTGACAGAGTGCGCATCGTGGAGGTTCGTCTCGGGTTTTTGGCAAGTAGATGAGTGATGACCATTACCACAGCGTACGCAATGTGACGAATATCCGCAGTATGCCTTGGTGTGTCCGTAGTCTTGACAATTTGCGCATTTTGAGATAGTTTTTGTTTTATACGGTTCTTCTACTTTTATTTTGGTGTGTAGTATGGAAGTAAGCTGGTAGATTTCATTTGAGTGATGTGTAGGTTCTCAGTCGACGAAAAATAGAGGTAATTGGTTTTTATTGAGTCCATGAAGAACTTGGGTTACTTGTCTGACCTCGAATAAACGCGTTTCTAGCTCGGTTTTAATAAGATCAGTTGGGGTAGAAGGATGTAAGTTGCGAATTACTACACGTGTTGGTTTGTCCTCTTTCAGTTGGTATATATGGAATTCGGCCCTTTCTTCTCATAGAAAGTGTACTAATTTTCTGTAAGACTCAGGATTAGATGTTTGTATTTTAAGTCGGTCTGTCGTTGATTTGCAGTGGAAGTTATCTACACCTATCAGGGCGATTAGCTCAGTGCACAGACCTGGGAAATCGTTCACTTCTTTTACAAATATAGGAGGGGGAGGTTTGATAGTTGTATTATATTCTGGTTCGATATCTGCGCATGATGCGTCTTCCATGGGATGTTCGGCTGGTTGATCCGTTTGATTGAGAACATCAAAACGATTTCTAGATTTAAATAGTTTTTTTAGTTTGGTGCTGATGTTCTTGGGGAGAGAAAGGTGGCTCAGAATTTGAATAAGATGAGTTAGAGTGATTTCTTTTTAATTGAGACGTCCGGTTATTATTTGACGTGGAGCTCAATGTTGGAGTGCTATTAGGTATTTCTTTTTCGTGCTTTTTGACCTTAGTCGTGGTGACGGATTTGTTTTTGTTCATAGTTGTTATTATTACGACTATCACTTAACGTATAGTAAAGTAATTAAAATAATCCGACCGTCAGGCGACGGCCTTTAGATAAGAAGCAACAATCGGAGTGTTGCGTGACAGAACAGCGTTATTAATTTAATGATACGCGCGCATTTTCGAATGCGTGTAACGAGCGATTACGGTTTGAATGGATATAAAAGTATTAAATATTAATATTATATTATAATATTATAAAATATATTACAATATATTACATATAATATAATATTTTCACCATCATTGATGAATGATTGGATATATATATATGCAATATGCAGTATGAAATAATAACACATTGGTTATTGAGAATAGATTACACTAATTACGGCTCGGCGAGACTCGATAGCGAAAACACACGTGTGCCTCGGTCGGCATCCACTGAGGAACTAATAAAATCCTAAAAAAAAATTGTGCAAGCAGTGACTGCTAGATAGCGAACGCTGTTGACGCCGGAGGCATCTCAGTTTTCCACCCGTACGTGCTATCAAAAGGTATAATTATCACACGATTCGTAACCGTGGTATATTGTTGTAATTTTACATAACATTTTTTTTTTGAATATTAATTTAATTATTAATTTTTATTATTATAATAATTATATTAAAAGCGAATTACACCCTCAGCGAGGCACACAGAAGCTAGTATAATAATAACAAAATAAAATACATTACCAGCCTCGGAGAGCTATAGGAGCTGCGGCCCGGTTTGGCAGACGTCAAAAAAAAAATTCACATTTTAAAAAACCTCGTGGACGTACAATACAAAAAAAATACGGTTGCTCCGCACACAACCGACGACAAAAATGGAGTGCCTTGCGAACTAGAGATGTGTCGTTCGCGAACGAACGGATCTTATTGAACGGGTCAAAGTAGTGAACGAATGATCCAAATCGCCAAACTGAGGTGATTCGGGTCACTGATATTTTTTTTTCGTATGGTTCACACTGTGTCCCAAATCATATACTTATTTTACTCATGTAGTCATGTCACGGACGACGCAAACCGAATCGTTTGAATCACAAAAGTTTATTAATAACCTATAAGATCGCAAACGGATATTTGAACCGGATCTTCTTGATGATCTGATCTGAATGAATCGGATCACTTAAATGAACCATAATTCCCACCTCTATTGCAAACTGGCGGCGTTTTGGTACCACAGATATGGCCGGTATTATTATCAATCCAAGAATAACATGAAAAAAAAACCATCCAATTAAACATTTATAATCCGGCGATATGATGTGCAGTACAACCAATGTTGCCAGATGTACGGTTTGTACCGTACATATACGGTTATTTTAACTTCCGTAAGGTGTACGGTGTGAACATTGTAACCGTACTGAACTATACGGTACTCTGATATTTTAAAATAGTTTATATGGAAATAATATATAAATAGTCATTCTTCATATAAAATATATTATTATTTACAATCGTGTGTTATTATTGTTTACTAACATGAACATCCGTATCCAAACATCTGTATATGCATATATTAATACGCATATTCCCGAGTCATACGAGGATAAAAATGTTCAATTATATTTTATACTTCCAAATTATATAAATAACTATTGCACACATAATAGTAATGTAAAGCTAAGTACCAAATCAATGTAATACATATCCTTATATTTCATCACACGACCATGAACAAATTGTGAAATGGCCACAGAGAAGACGCCACGTGCGAATTACAAATCACGAACAACCGCAAACAACGTCATCATTCGAATTTGACGATCAAGGCCAAGGGCAACCAGGTGGCGAAAACAAAACAATTAACTAACAAAAACAAAATCAAACAGAGTATATAAAGGCTCCGTTTCACCACCAACAATCAGACGTGTCTAGCTATCAGTGCAAGTCCTTCCGAGTTTTGTCTTCGATATTGTTATCGCGAATATTTAATAATTAATAACTGTATGTTCTGTATAAGCCATTTACTTAATTTTATTAAAGAGTTTTGCAAAGTGTTAAATGATTTAAAATCGTTTCATTCCATCCCGAAACATTCATCATTACGATAGGTATCTGTTTTCATTGGGTACCACGTAACACATGAGTATCACATCTTATTACATATTTTGTACGGTAATATACGGTATTTCTTATCACTTTTGCAGTACGGTGCTGTACGGTAATCTTGCTTTCATTGTGCGGTTATCGCACAAAACTTTTCTGGCAACATTGAGTACAACTAGTGATGTAAGTCGGTAATATTACCTTGGTAAAGTATTTTAAATTAAGTAATTTATCGGTAAAGTAATAAATATAAATTACTTTACCACCTTATGAGTATTTTTTTTTTGTTTCATTTTATGAATATGATTCATATAACATATTATACCATGTTACACTTATTATATTCTGAACTCTTTGGAGGCAGTGCCACTCTACTACCGAGCACTGATTAGTAATTAGTGATTACTGATTAGGTACTGATAGAGAAAAATAATACATTAATTATTATAAATTTAAAATTATAGCAATTATCATTTAGCACTTTAGTAGTATGCCAGTATAGTCTATTTTAGTCAGATTCGTCAAATATCCTTAATGTTTACAAGTATATAAATATATAATAGAAATTGAAACTTGCTTAAAGAAAACACTGATTCATCACTTCGACAGAATACAGATATTTTTTATTCGTCTAATTGTCTCAGAACTTACTTAGGTAATTGGTTGTTGAAAAATAAATTTCCCAATATTACTATTAAAAAGTAATGTTATCGATAATTTACTCAAGTAAATTACCTAAAAATAATTTACCGGTAATTTTACATGAAAAAATAAATTTCTCAATATTATTACAGTTGAAGTAATACAAATTATTAATAATAAGTTAGTTATTACTAATAACTTATTAGTAATACGTTCGCAAATCTGTCCATACTGGCCGCAACATGTTTGGGTAACATCCTTTGATGTTTCACTAAATTACCAACTGTCAGCCGATCGCCGATTTTTTACACAAATGTGTAACAAGTTCAGTGGATTGTTACAATAATATGTTACAAAAACGTGTTACTAGTTACGTGTTGCAGTTACATGTTACACAAGTGTGGATGCACCTTAAAATTATGTATGCTAATGAATGACTCATCTAAGACTTTTTAAGACCATAGTCAGCCTGTATATTTTTAGATATTTCTTGATTTTTAATAACCTGACTACAATACTAACATGGTCTAAAACAGACATCATTTTCTTTTATTTGATCCAATGTTTTAGAAATAATGTTTTTTGTGTCTCATATTACATTTTCAATCAAAATAATTTTTTTCCTACTTCTACTCCAACAATAAATTATCAGCAAAACTCATAAACAAATTACAATTAAATATAATACTAATTAAAAAAATCAAATTTATTTATGATACACGTGTTTCATATGTATATAATTGTGTTATGAAATAATAATTGTAGAACACAGCTGCTATATAATAACAAAACATTCAATAATAATTTATCTTATAAAATGTTCCCTCCCGATAATAATATATATGATTAATTGCAATTGTGTTAATACATTTTGCACTAAGTAATAAAATCTAACCTAAAATAAGATTTGATCATTGCCATAAAGTGTATAAATCTAACAAAAATAAGTGTACAAATAAAAATAATAATAATAATAACACAAGTCAATATATCATAACAAACTTGAGCTTAGAAGCTATCATTGAACAACATTGTATACATATAATAATTAATATATTAAGCTGTATAATTGTTATTAATTTGATACGATTTTCAAGTTTAACAATATATTAAACAATAATAGGCACATAAAACATAATTTATAACATAAATATAATTTATATAAATGAAGAATCATAGTTTTGACGTTTAAATTTGATAAACTAAGGCTAACTAACACAATTTTATAATCATATAATGGGATAATTAAAATAAAATACATTTTGTTTTCCAATAGAAGTTCTTTGGTCAATAATATTTGATCGTTATTTTATTGTCCTTTGTTTGTTCATATTAGACAACATAAGTGATATGTAAGAAGTCAGCAAATCATCCATTTTGTATCCCAATGATGTTTCACACAACAACTTCGACCCTCTCACCAAATTACCAATTGTCATATGAAAATAAGTATTGCCTGATGACCAGTTTGATATTCTTGTGAATGGATGAGTTACTAATATTTCCTAATAATAAAATAACATAATTTATATTATAAAATATTATTTTTAAGTGTATTATAGGTCTTGTTTATATAATAAATAATAACAAATGCATACCTTTGTTTGTGGATGTATTAGACTTATCCCATGCTTGTTGATAGCTATTAATAATAGTTCCGGGTAATTTGGTTCAGTGGTTTGCTTCACCTCAAAGAAAGCAGACCCAAAAGTAGGCCACCGATAAATAATTTTCAGGAATGTAATTTTAGCATCTTCAGCACTCATACCTAAAAGTAATTATGATTAATAATACAAATAGTCTTGAATGGTTATAACTAATATTTAACCTGTGTCTTGGTTGTATACCGCTACAATCATTCGTTTCCACTCGGCTGAGTTTTGAACTTTTAATAGGTCACCAGGGATTAGTTCACGTAGCATTTGACTAAAGCAACAAACATACAAAATATATCACAAAAATATACAATTACACATTATATACTATATACACTCATACCGGCCCATATAATAACTAAAAATTATGTTTCATGACATTAACTATAAACAAATTTTTGACCTTAGGTTATTAATGTATATTTAATCATCACTCTTTAACTATTGTGGTCAGTATGGGTGTATATTTGTAATAATATTGCTAATTTATTACGGTATGGCCTGTAGTTCTTGCTTGCTTTCCCCAAATCGAACTCTATAAATCAGAGCAGCCAACCTAGTAGCTTCTTCTTTAGAACACTTGTGATATCCTATAATATAATGTTAATATTCCATTAAATAAAAGTGAATGTTTCCTATTATTAAATGTACTATAATTTTTTAATACCTATTTGCCTATAAACTTACCACGTAAAAGTTTAGGAAGTTCTTGATGGAAATGAAATATTAAATCTGCATTTTTGTCTTTCCCGGGTACTGTATTTGTCCATAACTTCTTCATGAAAAATACTTGATAAGTAAATTGCGGTACTGCACCTATAACAAAAATAACAATAATCAGCTTAAAATAAGTTAGATATAAATAATATTTTGCAAATAATTAATAGATATTTTTATACTAACCATCTCTAGTGGGTCTAGCTTTTTTTATCCAATCGGTAAGATGACGAACAAAGTCGAAAAAAAAATCCCCTTCTGGAACAGAAATAACTTTATCAGCAATTTTTACAAACAAACTAAAACCTTCACTGGATCGTAATGTTAATCTTTGCGAAATATTAGTACAAAAATCTTTTGCTCTTGTTGATGAGTCAACTTCAAAAGCTTCATCAGTATCATCAGGGAAAAATACTTTATGAAATATTTGTGTAGTTTTATGTTGTATGGCTTCAACTTCTACTTGATGAGGTGGATATTTTCTTTGGCCATTTCTAATAGTCTTTTGAAGCCTTTGTAAGGAGTCTTGAGATATAGGATGACGTCTTGTCCGTAAAAATAAATTCAATTCCTATACATTTAAATTATTAATAAATAATTGTATATACAATTTATAAAAATATCTTACTTTCAATAAATTTTGGCTGCAAGCAAATAAACCAGTTGCCAGCCACATTAATTCCCAAGCTCTTTCTTCACTCAATCTATTCCTATTATCGGTCAATTGTCTCATTAATTGACAGTAAATTTCATCTCTTAATATTTCCTGAAATTATAATTGTTTTTTATATTACTTGATATACCATACAATTTTCCTTCCTTTCCTTTTTTTCATATTCAGTTACGATTTCATTGACTAGGTTTATAATATCTAATGATGAATTTTTAATTTGAAATTGGTTGTATACTACAAATATGATAATGTTCCAGGCTAAGCATTTATTTATTTTAATGTATAAACTTTTTATTTATAAATTAATTTATTAGTATTGACTATTCACTAATTTTTATTTTATTTTTTATTATTAAATTTTTTTTTTACATGTTTCAAAGGTCCATCAAATATTTGATCAGTGTATTCATTAGGCAATCGTCTTTTAGCTGGTAAATCACCAGTATACTTCAACATTGCTGCAAATGCAAAACATGCTTCTTCAGCTAGTTCCTCTTTCCCAGCAAGTTTTCTTAACAATGGTTGCTTCATTGGTTCTCTTGTGTGTCTCCACATATCATCATTATTAGCACGTCTAGTCGAACTTAATGTTAATGCTTTAGAAACTGTACGTTTGGCTGGAGCACTGTAATTAACAGGAAACATTATTATAAAAAATAATGTAAGTATTTAAAATACTAACCGAAAATGATCAATAGCATATTCCATTAAATTATGAGGTTTTTCTCTTGATTCTGTACCATTTAATGTTTGTGAATACAGTTTGCGGCTATGATCTGCAGCTTCTAAGCTAAACAATGCCTGAAAATACAAAGTTCATAACCCATAAAGTTTAAAAAAATATTATCACACATTTTTACATGTTTCTATATTTTAAATTTAAGTAGCATAGTAAAAAAACTAGTTTCACATTTACGTTTTCAAAAAATATAACTTTTTGCATAGATTGAATTGATGAAATAAATATTATTTATCAGGAACCAAATTCAAATTGGTACACACTTATAATTAATAATTAACAAAATAACTAATAATAGATTAAGCTAATATGGAAATAACAAAATAATTAATGTTAAAACTTAAGTAACTTGTCTTAACTAATATTCATTCTCAGAATACATTTTAATTTCTTGATTCACTTTTCCTTCTTAGAAATACTACATATTAAACTTAAAGAAAATAATGAATTAAATTTATTATTCTATCACAATCAGATTAAAATGTAGTTCTTACCAAAATATCCACTGGTGGTTTTGATAAGGTTGGTAGTACATAAACTGTTTCAGCAGGGAAATCTCCTCTTTCACCAGTTCTCTCACAATATCCAACACACCAGCCAGATGTCATAACTGTTTCTCCAGTACTTTCATCCTCCAAAATAATTAAATCACCTTTTTGAAAATTTAAAAAAGATGTTCCTTCTCCTAAAAAATTAACAACAAAATAAATCAGTGTAATTTTAACCAACAGTGTATATAAAATTTACCAGGCGCTTTATAATCCTGAACTCCAATTACAAAAGTTGATCGTTTTTTCAACCCTTCCAAAAAATAAACTACCAAGTCTCTGATATCCTCAGCATTTGGACTCTGAAATGTAAATTCTTCCCCGCGCACAGTTGAAAGTGTAAAAGTTTGAGTAAACACTTTTGTAGTTCTGCATTAAAAATTGACAGTTAATTAAACCTTTTTATACTCATATTTTAACATACTTTTGACTAGAGACTGTAGTTATTTCAGGAAATGATAATTCTAATAAAACTTGTTCTTGGTCATCAACAACATAAACGCCAGTCCAATTAACGGCAATTATTACATCATTTTTTGGTAAATTTGGACCTGTCAATAATATTAATATATCATATCATTAAATGTAAAGAATACTAAATTACATATTCTAAAAATTAAAGTATCATAAACGTATGAAAAAAGATAATATATTTGTGAAAATTATAGCATATAACCATAAATAATTAAATGTTATAATACAATTAAAAATATGTATTACAATACCTGAATTTCTGTATGCTTCATAAAATCTAGAGAATAATAATGGCCATTTAAATTTAGCATAACTCACAACATCTTCTTTAACTCTCAACTGAACAACGTTTTCTTTCAAATAATAGCTCTAAAATTTTTAATATGCAACAAATATAAACAAATATAAAGTAATCAAGTACAACAAATAGAAAAAAATGAAAACTGAATGCCAAAATAATGTGATATTAAAGAATCAATGTATGAATAGAAATGGCATGCCACACAGATTACAAGTCCTTTTATTTTATTACATACTATAAAACTTTTTTTTTATTTGTTACAAATATGCATATCAAGATAAATCTATTGCTTTGCACATGAAACATTTTGATAAAAAAATATACAGCAAAATAACTTATAAATCAAGAATATTTGACTGTTAATTTAAGTATGTTTACATATGGTTTTCATTTTTAAAAACGCTAAGAGTATTGGTAGGATAAACGATCAATCATACTAAACGTTAATAGTTATAATATCTAATTACTTCGGCCGTGGATTAAGAGAACCTGATTAACCAGGAATTAAAGCGAATAAAAAAAATATGTCTTGCATGAAAAAAAAAAAAATAACAAAGCCATGCAATGTAAATTCATAATAGACGCTCTTTATATATTTTGTTTTAAAAAAGAGAACATTATTTGTGATATATAGTGTTTTTACGCCAATGAAAATGAATTTAAAGTTATTTTTATTTAAGATTTTATAAAAATTTAAAAGTATTTTTTAGTAGTAAAAAAAATTAATAAAATAAGCTTTTGAAAATAAAACACCTACATCATAGATGTTTTTTTTAAAAAAAAAAAAATTAAAAAGAACCGCTTCTAGTTTGGACTGAGTGGTTTTAATCCCATGCACAATTTCTTTTACTAAAATAGTAAATCAATTATTTAATTAATAAATCCACAAACACGATTACAAGCGAAATCACGACATTAAGCCGACAACAAAATATCAGACTAATAGACCTTTGACCGACTGGATATTTAAATCATACACATAAATGTGTTCAAAAATAAAAAAACGTATTACTAAATTACAATTTATTTTTACAGTTTAAAATTTAAAAAAATAATAATAACGTTTATAGCTTAATATTATAAGTACTCGTATCTCAAATAATTATTTTAATAAATATCTATATTATTTAAATATTTTAGATATAATATCTTTATCACAATAAAAATACCCAACGTTCGATCGTCAACTGTCGACTAGTCGGCCATTGATTCATCGGCTGTCAGTTCACC
This sequence comes from Sipha maydis, assembly GCA_034509805.1. NCBI lineage: Eukaryota > Metazoa > Arthropoda > Insecta > Hemiptera > Aphididae > Sipha > Sipha maydis. The sequence goes on from JASXSY010001053.1 coordinate 25,224, forward strand.
ATTCTACTCCCGTCATCTATCAGGAGGTCGATCATTAGACATTAAATTTGGGGCACACTTTTGAGTAACACGTCCTCTCAAAAAATGAAGAATAATAAATTGATTTTTAAACTATTTTCAAAAGAATGAAATCTATTAAAAACTTGAATAACTTTAACAAATATACAGAAATAAAATGCTTAGGTATAATTAGGTATCCTTACTTAATATATTACATACTTTAAAACTTAAAACGAAATATTATACTTTTAAATATAAAGTATTTTAATTTTCTTTATTATTGAACATGTTGAAAGTTAGAATTGTATCAAACAATTGTATTTTTCAATATTTTCAAAATTTAAAAAATTAATGAAAAATCCAATTAAGATAATTTTTTAAATACATTTATAATACTGTGCTATTTCTATAGGTATTAATAATCCATCTATTAAACAAAATATGATTAAATTAAACTTCAAATCTACTCAAATTATTAACTGTGGGTAATGTCTTATAAGGTAACTTATTTAATAACTTTTATCAAAACAAAATACACACTGTAGTTTATAAAAACGATCAAAAATAAATTATAAATTATTAAAAAAATTATTTTTTTTGTTAGTTTAGAATAAAAAAATGCTATAGAACTTTTAATATAATTTTGCCTTTAAAAATTAGATTTAAATAAATTATGAAATATAATTATATATTATATATTTTAATTTTTTATTTTTAATGTAAATTAAATACATTACAATATTTTTAAATTAAATAAATAGAAAAATAAAGAGTTAAATTAAGAAGGAATTTATTACATTTTCAAGGAATTATAATTTTTACTTGTAAATATTAATTTTAACATACAGTTAGTTCATGCAGCAAAATATAATTGAAGAATGTTTGGCTATATACAATCAACCCACCTTACCTCAGTTGTTAACTGCCCCTGAAGCAAACACTTCCATTGACCTTTTAAACTTATAAAATTAATATATTTTTAAGTTTTTGGAAAAAATCATCCAGCCCATAACCACTGATTGCTACAATTAAACTGAAAAACCACAACCTTAACTGAAGTTATATTTCACCACAACCAATTTAAAAATAAAATTATAACTCAATTGCTCTTGGTGATTTAATTAATAAAAAAAAAAAAGAATATATTTCTTACCTTTTTGTAGGCTTGAATTATCAAAGCATTCCACCTTTCAATTGATTTTTCTGCATTAGTTAAACAGTAATCAGGAATATAATTCGGCAAAAGATTTAATAATCTCTCATTATTGAGATCAGTATTGTGTTCAATATAATATTGTTGTGCAGCAATCATAGCTAAATCCTCTTCCTATTTATTAATTTTCAGAAATTAATTGAAAATTAATAATAATTAATACTAAATAGTTTATTAAATACACAAACCTTATCACAACGATATTCACCAAACTTTACACCTCGTACTACTTGTTGATATATTAAGTTAGTTGCTACTTGATCTTCTGTTGGTTCGTGCCAAGGAGCAAAAATTTCTTTTCTGAAAAATAATCTCCATGGGGCATTGCGTTCTTGAGCCCCTTGTTCTTTTGCATATTGTTCACATTGTGATATTGCATCCATTACATGATCACCACCACTTCCCAATGATGACACCTTTATAGGAATACAATTAATATTTTAGGATTCATAATTTAAAAGCAGAATTTTATCAAAATATATATGTACACACTTTATCAAATAATGCAATATAAAGAGAAAATCCAAATTGATCTTTGAGTCCAATTTTATCAGAAAGCTGATTACAAAGTTCTCTTGCTGTTGTTGCAGAATCAGCTAACAAAGTTTTTGTATTTCCATCCATGAAAGTTATAGGAAGCATTATAGGCTTTTTAGATTTTGTAGCCTAAAAATCATATATATATAATATTATAGTAAATACTCTTTATTTACACATTTGCATTTTAAATATTTCATTTACTAACCTGTAATTCTAACCAACTGGGAGGTTGATTTCTTGTTCCATTATTAAATGTACGCTTAAGACGATCTTCACAATAAGGAGCATAGCCTGGAGGACCCTCTCTTATAAACGCTCTCAGGTAATTCACAAATCTTTCAGAAGGAGCAAAACAACCAACACAAAGAGACAGTAAAATCCATCCTCTGGCATGGGATGACTTTGATGGGTTTGCTGAGAGTTGTTTACAAATTTGACAATATATTTCATCCCTAAATAAAGATTTAAAATTATATATTTATACACTTCTATTGTATTAAAAAAATAACTTTGATTTACAAATTATATATATATATTAGTATAATATAGAAAAATATAAGTAAAACTCAAATTTACCTAAGTTCTGCTCGTAATATACCGTGTCCAATAATAAAATGTAGTTTTTCAAGATTTGATGTTGGACGAGCATCTAACCAAGATTGATAACTATCGGCAGCATATTCATCATCTTGTAATCTTTTTCGAACATCTTCTCCCAATTTATTTTTTCTTTTCAAAGTAAGAGATACCAACTTATGACGAATAGACCTAGGTTTAGTTTTTAAAAAACTCTCCTGCTTTTAATTACAAATAATAATTAACTTTTAGAATACCTACACTTAAATAAACATTAGAAGCATAATTAAAATTTACATACTGGATCCATTCCAATCATTTGAGCTTCATAAAATTCTTTACTACGGATAAAGTTACGCCCCAATGTTGCTGTTACTTTTGACATAACTGAAGTATTGTCTCTTTCCATCGAATGATATCGTGGCTCATTTAAGTCACCACAAAATCGAAGAATTGTAATCCAAAGTGCTTGAGCAGCCTAACAAAAACCATTTATAACAAAAATATTAACACGGCTTTAAATAAGAAAAGTTACCAACCAATTGATCTCCTTGAGTATGCAGTGGTAGCAAAGGGTGTTTAAGAGGTTTTTTTGAACATTGATGGGTTATATTTCCTTGGAAATATGTAGTTGCGAATTTTTGAAACTTAAATTCACTTAAATCTTCTTCATCATCAACTGGTTGTAGTTGTAAATCAGTAATAATGTCTTGTTGGTCATCTGTTTTTGAAGTAGGAAGATCCTAAAAAAAATTTTAAAATAGAATCATTTATAATAGTTATAATTAAATTATAATATAATTATATTATAATTAAATTATAATATAATTTAAAATATAACTAATTAATGTATTTTAAAATTAAAAACTAATTACAAAATAAAAGAATAACAGTTGCTTTAATGTCCTTTATTTGAAGTATTACCTTAAATTTAATTACTTAAAAAAAAAAAAATTATCATGCATTTTTTTTTCTTTAGCATTATAGACAATTTAAACCCTTTGCTGCCAAAGAAATAACATTCTTCCACATTATTTTTAAAAATAATCATAAAAAAAAAAAAAAATAAAAATAAAAATCATACCATAAAAACAGATGTTCCTCTAGTTTGCATAGGTACTTCACTATTAGAATCTGGAAGGAAATCAAACATGGCTTCAACAAGTTTGCTATCATCAACAGGTTCATCTAGCTTTCTTGCTGCATTAGTAATAAGATTCTTCTTAATTTCCATTTGCCTTTTTTCTTCTTCTTCAATTTCATGTTCTTTTCTTTCTAATTCTTCCATGCGTTCCTAATTATTTTCAAAATAATATTTTAATAATTCAAAATAAACACCAGAAAAACTAACCCTATAATTTTGTTCCGCAATTTCTTTAGCTCTTTTATTTCCAGCTTCTTTCAGTTCCCTTTCCTCTTTTTTCTTTAATTTTAACGCCTCTATTTGTATTCTGAATTCAAACTAAAATAAAATTATTTTAATATTTAATAATAAGTAGGAAAAATTAAGTAAGATAAATAATCCATATACTTTTATTTTATTAAAACGTCTTTGAGCAATTATTCGTCTAACATGGGCTTGTATTTTAACTATAGCCCACATCTTATGAGCACACATTCTTCTGACTAGATAACCTCTAGATTGTGCTTGTAATCCTACAATATGACCACGTAAATGTTTAAATCTATGAGATAACACACGTGATCTGATTACTGCTTGCAATCTAAGATAACCAACAAGCATTTGTCTATATTTTTTCTTTTGAGAATAGCCTCGAAAATGTTTTTGGATCAATACAGCAGCTGATCGCATACGTAAATATCTAGAATTTAATTTCAATTGTATTATAATTTTATATTTGTTTTTTAACAAATATTTTACCTTCTTCTATACACCCAACCCTTAATTGACTTTTGAATAATAATGATCTTTTTGGTTAAAACTCTATCACGTTCTTGTTCTAAAAATAAATCGTGAGCATCTTTTAAGAATATTTTTGAATTTCCTAATTGATAATCAGACCGTCCTAAAACAACTTGGCATATATGAGCTGTCATTTTTTTACAATCAGTCTACAAAAATACAATACATTTAATAAACTTAAATTAATTTTTATAGTAAAATTATTTATAACCTTGTGTGCAGGAGGTATTCCAGGTATTAAAAATCGGTAACGTTCAATAAATTCATTAAAACCATGTCTTATTGGGTATCCAGCTCGTCGGATTCGAATTGTTTCCATCATACCAGAATATCGAAGCTGTCGGCAACAGAGGCCTCTATCAAACATCTAATAAAACAAAAATATTAAAATTTCTATTAAAATATATAAATAAATTAAAAATAATCACACCATTGGTTTTTTTAGTTCATTTGGCTTGATACACCGAATAAAAAATGGTTGACAAGTACACAAGGTTTTCATAAGTAAATCTAAAGACTTTTTGAACTGAGTCGATAATGTTGGAGCCCTTTTTCTAGTCTCTGAACCCATTCCAATGTCTTCAGCAAATAAAACTTTTAAAAATTTATTTGTTGAAATATGAATTAATTGTAAAAGATCAGCGCTAAATGTATCACGATTTTTCTCCAAAAATCCTATTTAATTAAAAATAATTAATTATAATTATATATTTATACACATAAACATACTATTTCATATTACCTCTAGTATCATAAAAAACTACACCAGCAAAATGATTTAATCCAAAGGATGCATTCATATCTGATTTAGGCTTTAAATAATTTCTATGATTCCCATGTGTTTTATGCATTTTGGCCAACATTGTTTGATCCGTACCCTATATACATATATATAAAATACATTACTTGAATTATAACATTTTAAACTATTTCTATGAATTGTCTAAAATAAAATATTTTATAATAATTAATTTTAGAATGATCATCAAAATAAATTTATATTTTATAATAAAATGTATTCTAATAAAACTATCAATAACAATATGTCATCTTCATAATAACATTATGATAAATTATAATATATTAATATTTTTTAATCATTTACTTATGTAAATGCTTGACACTATAAAAACACATATAAGATAAGGCTGTTATAAGACTAATGGTACTACTGACCATAGAAGTGATTTTCTCTAGGATACTACAAATATGTGTAGCCAGGGTTTTTGAAGAGTGTTATTGTAGTTAACATTTTATTTTTACTGCTTTATTTTGCCATGGTAAGTTTACAATTGAAGAAACGACATATAAGTTAATGTTATGTTAAATATTTTTCAATAGAATACATTCAAATTTAGGCCATTTCTTTACTTAATATTATTTTTCTATGTTCTAAATAGTTGAAAATAAAAGTGCCTTACTTTGGGAAATTTTGATTCTTCGTCAATAAGAGCCATGATATTAAGTTGTTTAGTAGCAATAAGATCTAGAGCATCTTGATTATCAACAAACTCTATATGTTGCCAACTAATGTGTTCATGGTTGTATTCTTGTTGTTCCAATTTAAAAATATGTTGAACAAAAAATTGTTGTAAATTTTCATTTGCAAAGTTGATGCAAAATTGTTCAAAACTATGAAAAAAAAAAAACATTATAACAAAAAAATAAAAATAGTTATTACTAACTTACCTATTGGTCTGAAAATTTTCAAACCCGAATATATCTAAAACACCTATTGCACTCCTTTTAGTACTCTTTGGTTTATAAATTGCATTATTAATTTTACTAACAATATGAACAAACAATCGCCCATAGATCCCTTTAACAAATGCATCTCTTACATCTACAGACTGTTCTCTTGATAATGTAGAAATCTTAAAATATTGATTAATATTTAATAATCATTAACTTTAAAATTAGCCCAAAATATGTCATAAATACACACCACTGTTTCACCATGAGCAAAAATAGTTTTTCTAGTTAATGCATCAATTAGTGATTGAACAGGAACTCCAACTAAATTTGCTACTCTTGTAACATTAGTACGTTCAGGAATTTCAGTGGCATCCAAATTATCTATTTATATGATTATTTTTAGTAATATACTTTTATAAATACACATAATACAACACATTTACCAATTATTGCAGCTTTATATTTAATATTTCCTATGTGCAGTAAAGCAGCTAATAATTTAAGTACTTCCCAAATTTCTTGATCAGAAAATAACAATACTTTCATAGCTGATCTGATATCAGAAAATTCAGCAGAATCATCTCGTCCTTCACAAGTAATACTTCCACCCTACATTGAAAATTAATTTGTTATAAATAAAAATTAATACATAAAGAACAAAATTTTAAAAAATAACAACTTACTCCAGTAAGATATTTATATTGTGATGCATCAGAAAGTTCTAACTTTTCTTTATCTTCAGTCGAAAGACCAGCTAATACACAATAAAATATATGATAATTTCTTTCATCAAGAGATTGAGATACAATACGAGACTTTTCAAGAAGATATTGTTCAATTTTAGCGCCTTCAATTACACCATTTTGATTAAAATGTATATCAATGTATTTACCAAATCTTGAAGAATTATCATTTCTTATAGTCTTAGCATTGCCAAAGGCTGAAAAATAATAAATATTAATATTTTTTTTTTTTTTATAATCATAATATAATTATTATTAACCTTCAAGTATAGGATTTGCTTCTAATATTTGTTGTTCAATCCATGAATGTTTACCACTAATAGCTGCTAAATATTGTAAAATTAATTTTGTACTTTCTGTTTTCCCTGCTCCACTTTCACCACTAAAATTTTAGATTTAATTTATTTACATTAAATTAATTAATCTTTATTTTGGACAGTTATGGCTTTGAATCTATCCATAGAATCAGTGAATAGTTTGATAATAGTACTTTTCTAACTATAGTAAACACTAAACTAATAATAAAAAGTTGTGGACGATAACATGTATAGCCTAATAAATAATAGATTTATAGGGCTATGACAACTAACTTCCAATAAATATACATACCTAATAACTATACATTGATCTTGTCCGAATCTTTTCATATGAGTATAACTATTATCACCAATTGCAAATATATGAGGAGGTAATTCACCAATTTTTCTATCTTTATACAACTTTACTTGTTCAGCTGTATAAATAGGTAAAATTTGATATGGATTTACTGCAACTAAAATTGATCCAGTATATGTCTGAAAATTAAACAACATATATAAAAATAATAAAAAATATATTAATATAATAAACACTTACATATATTAAGTTTTCATTGTATCGTATTAGTAAATTTCTCAGTATTCCTGCTTCATGTAGATCACCTAAAGATATCATATCCTCTACACCATGAATTGAAGTAGGGTGCATTGCTTTAATTCGCCTCTCTGGCGTAAGCCATAGTTCCTGATAATTAGATAATATGTGTAGATTAAAATAAAGTTCATAATATGAATTTAATACAGTTAATTTTTATATTTTTTTTATAAACAAAATATGAATTAATTTTGAAATTTCAAAATTATTTAATCTAAGTTATATAATACGAGGCGTGTCCAGAAAGTAAGTGTACTGAGGCTCTCACAGTCATAGGGAAATTTTTTTTACTATTTAGCTACACTGCCGCATAGCTTTACTCCTAAGCTTTAAAACAAGACCAGAACGAGTTCAGTACATTGAAAACTGTGATCTCACAAATTTTTCTTGTTAAACATGTCAATCGAGTCTGCCGTCAAGTGCGAAATCCTAGCCGTTATCCGTTATCTTGTTGCAAAGGAAAAATCTCCACATGAGATTTTTAATGAGGTATGAACCATTTATGGTGAAGGCCATATGAATCGTACAAGTGTATTAAAGTGGTGTAGGGAGTTTAAAAACGGCCGTACAAATGTACATGACGATCTGAGGAGTGGGAGACCGTCGATTTTGACTGACGACATTGTGAAAAAAGTCGAGTATGCGGTCCGTGACGATCGCAGATTGACTCTGGATGAACTTTCTGCAATGTTTCCGCAACTGTCAAGGTCTCTGCTCCACGAAACAATCACAGAAACGCTTGGATTTCATAAACTGTGCACAAGATGGGTCCCAAAACAGCTGACTGAACAACAACACATGTTGAATCGAGTGCAAGCCTCCAGAGAGTTTTTGGAGCGCTATGAACTGGACGGTGATAATTTTTTCAAGTCTATTGTTACTGGAGATGAAATTTGGGTTGCACACTATACACCTGAAATTAAGAGACAGTCCGAACAGTGGCGTCACACCACTTCACCCTCAACCAAAAAGTTTAAAACCACCATTTCAGCCAAAAAAACCATGGCATCAGTGTTTTGGGACCACAGAGGCATCATTTTGATTGAATATTTACCTCAGGGGAGACCATCAACGCAGCAAGGTAAGACCCTAAAAAACTTGAGGAGAGCTATTCAAAATAAAAGGAGGGGTCTGTTAACGAGCGGAGTCTGCCTTCTGTACGACAACGCAAGACCCCACACAGCCAATGTCACGAAGCAATTGTTGGACTCATTTGGATGGGATGTTTTGAACTACCCCCCGTATCCCCCTGACCTGGCACCTTCAGACTACCATTTGTTCACTTCCCTGAAAAAGCACATGGGTGGAAAAAAATTTTCAACTGATGAGGAAGTGAAGGGGACGTGGTGGCGGCAGAGTTCTACGAGTTCTACATAAAAAAATTAATCTGCCGTCTCACAACCTGCATTGAAAGAAATGGTGACTATGTAGAAAAATAACACACAAATATATTAATTTAACCATATAGTTTTTTTTTTTTTAATACATTTTTTTAAAACCTACAATAATTGAATACACTTACTTTCTGGACATGCCTCGTATTAAATTAACATTTTAACTTTATTCAAATTGATTTGATACCTATTTAATACCTACCTAATTGATACCTAAATATAAATATTAAGTATTTTATCATAAATAAGTAACAATAATTATTTTTATTATAAGATTTTTTAGAATAAATTTAGAAATTTATAGTGTCATTAAATGACCATTAAATTTATCAATGATAAATTTTATCATTGATATATTGATTCTGAAATGAACAGCCAATAATGTAAAAACTAAAATTGTAACCAATTGATAAATTAAATTGATATTATTTTATATTTTAATACACTTAAATACATTTCTTAAACTTCTAGATTTAATACTAAAGAGAGTAACAACAAAATTAAATCATAGTGATATTAAATAATTAGAAACTGTTATGTAAAACAGACTAACATATTTATTTTAAATGCATTATTTATTATAGAACACATTTTTTTTTAAATTTTATTTGACATAAAAACTAGGTAAATACAGGTAATAGATTTATAGTTAATGAAAAAAAACTGACTGAATTTGATAACGTGTGTTTATTAAATTCTGTAATACTTAGAAAAATAGTATAATTATTTAAACATAATTATAAATAATTCTAAATGGTAGTTTACACTTTTTATGATATTATTTATTTTTATTTTAACAATAACAAATTAAAATATATTTAACAATTTGATGAAAATCCAGAATATATTGATTTTAGTTTTATTTTTCTATTTTTAACTTTTATGATTTATAAATACATATTTGAATTAATGTAACTTCAATTGTAATTTCAATTTTATTATTACACATATATATATATATATATATATATATATAGTACCATTAATTTTTTTATGAAATAAATAATATAAAATATAAATATTTATACTTTTACATTGTAAGCAGTAATGAGATTCTAGGTAATTTGATACAGTTTATAATTTTTGAAAAAATAGAAATCAAATACTCTTTCATTTTTGTGGTAAAATATTTTGGATTTATGATTTAATTACTTAAATTATTCGTAAAATTAATTTTACTAATTCTATCATAATTTTTATGTATTTATTTTATTAAATATTTATCAAAATAAACATAAATATATGGAAAATAATTTCAATTTCATAACATAATTTTTCTTTAAAACAAGTTATGTAACAATTAAACCGGAATACAATTCATGTTACAACTGATATCAATTAATTAATTAATTTAAAATATTACAATTTACTATAGTACAATTTAAACTAAGACAAAATGCATGTTTTGAGTAAGTTTGTAGTAATTGAGATTGTAGTTTATTTTGAAAATATAATAAAGTATTAAATATAAATATTTTACAGAATAAATAAATTAAACTAAATAACAGATGTAACAATTAGATATATTTAATAAATTATTAAATTTTATTATTCCATAAAATTTTGGTAAATAAGTATAATTTATAACTGAATGACTTGAAATTAACTTGAAGTCAAATACCGACAATAAATTATTTTATTTTATTTGTATCAAAATAAATATTGTAAAATATAAACTATGGTTAAGTAGGTGACCTAATAACATTTTTTTGGAAAATATGACCTTCCTAAAATTAAATTAGTTTATATTGTTTAAGTAAGTCTGACCTAATATTAAATACAAAACCAGTAATTAACAATTAAATACAATATTTTAATCATTTTCAAGTGACGTAATCTTATCTTTTATTACCAGAAGCACCTGTGGATTGTAAAAAAAAAAGGCAAACAAGTACCTAGATAATTGATATATACATATTACACATTATTTAACTAAATTTTGTATGAAAAATTGTTTCTATTCCATTCTAAACAAAATGTAAATGAAAAAAGTTGTGTATATTATTCTAGTTTTCAAGTGATTGTGGTTATAAAATAGGTATTTAATTATATTAAATCCAAAATTCTATATCAAGATTAAAATTCTTTATTAAAACTAAGCATTACATACAATGAACTTTGATTTAAATCTCAATAAACAAGTAGAAAGACATTGGAAATAATTTTTATAATATTAATACTACAAAAGACTTCAGTCCTTTTAAGTAAATTAGACAACTGCACCTGAGATTGATATTACAAGCCATAATTTAAAAGAATAAAATAGGACAATAAATAATGATAAATCATACACCTAACCAGTCAAAATATTATTTAAAATTAAATCAAGAAAAACTTACCCTTCCGTCATCATCTTTGACTTGAATGCGCTTTCCTTCAGCTGAAATAACTCTAGCACCGATAGCAACATCAAATTCCCTTCCAGATATTGGTTCTATCCAAATATAATCTCCCTAAAATTATTTATAAGTTCAATAATATAATATAAGGCTAAAGAATATAATTTTAACATACTCTAGTTACTATAACCATAGCGGTATGTAAAATGGAAACTTCCTATGTAGTGTCATACCATTGAAACATGCATCTAATAATAATAAAAACAAAATATTAATTTTAATATAATGATCAATGTTGAATACACAAATAATCTAGGTATTGGATTATACATAACAGTCAGTAAACTCCAGATTGGGCTTTAAAGTGACCATCCACAAATTATTTGTTTGAAAACAATATTGATGAACCCTAAGTTTTTCCGAAAATTTGTGAATTATGAAACAATTTAAAAATGATCTTATGAAAAAACTGAATTAGCTCAACAGGTTAGAATCAAAACCTGTCATAAGTGAGATGTATAAATACGACCCTAAAAAATCAAAAAACATACAAAAGTTGGTAATATATGCACCTACGAACAAGAAAAAAAAAAAAAAAGTAAAAACAATACGAAATCCAGTGGACCAGAACTGCAATGTAGAAACGGTTTAAACACGTTATACAGACCGCGCCGACACAGTATATTGTTCGAGGTCGACAAATTGTGTGTACGCACCGGCGATTTAAAAGTTAAAAACAACAGCAACTCGGGAAACCGATTTACACTAGGGACGAAAATCCAACTGCGATAACGATGTAAATGTTCCGAGTGAAGATCGATAATCGCGCGCACATTTTATCGTAAATGTAATATTGTATCATGCCGAGCGTATGCCCACAGAGAGAAGAGATCGGGCTGATCGAAATCACATTCGTCACGGTGTGCCGCGCAAGTGTTGGTCGGGCGGACACGTCGGTGGCGGAGGCGGACGAACGGAAGACAAACGGTGGGGCGGACACAGGCTCTACTACAACTCACAAGACCGTCTCGTTCGCTTCGTCGTCCCTGAATACTACCACTGACCGGTGACGTTGGTGACCCCCGGGACAAAAGCGGATTAATGAACAACGAAAATAAACACAAACACCCGCGCGGAGAACAGTGGTGATAGTAATAACAGAGATAATGATAATGTAATACTACAGAAGTGATTTCGTTGAAAAAAAAAATTATAATAATAATAATAATAATAATAATTATAATAGTAATATTAGTTATGATTCTAGTCCACAATCTCTGGATCCTCACTATTTGTTTAGTATTATTATGTCCACGCGTCTCGGTCTCGCTCGGCGGCGGTCGATGTCCGGCGACAGTGTACACGCACAGCGGTGAAAATCGTCGCGCCCGCACGCACACGCACCCGCAGCTCAGCGCAGTACGCCTAAAAATGTGAAAACGCAAACACAAAACACACTCCGCCGATCCACTCCGGTCGCCGCGCGCACGATATCCCTTCGCGTATTGGCTGCCCGTCGCGTGTGCTCGTTTCGGCGACTGCGGAACGTGCCGGTATCATGCGCGTGTGCGCGAGCAATACGCTCTCGATATGGTCGAGTCGAACCAGTGTTGGCTGATCGCGTTCCGAGAAATTACCCCCGCTCAACGACCCAGATTGACTGGACGCGGTGGTGGCGGTGCTAGTGATGGCGGTGAAGCCGGAATCGTTCAACGCCGTTACTGTTCTACCTTCATGCCAGTGGAACCGCTACCCGCCCCTCCTTCACGCCGACGCTAAATCGTATTCGTGGTACCCACAATCGTCACACGATAACGGGATCCGCCGATGATAACCAATCGGACACCTCCTTTCCGGTCCGGCTGCCGTACGAGTTCGCGCAAGTGGTACATGTGATTGACATCGTGTTTTTCCACGTTTAACCCAAGTGGTGAGACATTGTCGTATCACTCATATCACTCTTTCTTCATCTAAAAGCGTTATCCACACCGCTGCTGTCGTCGACGTCTCCGCGTTGTGCTGTGCTCGTGCATTTTTACTCGTCCGATCGAATCACGTTCATCGCTCACGATCCCCATCTGCCGTGTATACTCCTAACGGTAATAATATATTTACCGCCGTCGTATCACGACCGACTTTGTCATGTTTGAATATTTTTTTTTATCATCCGTTATTTTTTATTCCTTCCCTACCCTCTTCACCCACCCTTGCTTAGGCAGAACTTTCAGTTTCACAAAAGTGTATATCACACTCGAAAATTGTATTTTCTGATTCTATTTTTCCCACTTGGTACATATTATTAGTTAAATTAGTAGTAAAATTACTAAAATAAAATTAACTTAAAATTAGTAAATTAGTAGTTAAATTATTAACCTACATATTATTAGTTAAACGACTCTTTCGTAATCCCCTCGGCGACAATTCAATTATAAATTGGTCTTTTCTTTTATATCCTTTCACACACATTGATTAACACAAGTAACCTTTTTTTTTCTTTTTCTATTTTGTGTCCAGTCAGAGCTCTACGCACGCTAATCATGGCTGATTTAGATAATTTTTTCGCGAAAAAAGACCGCAAGAAATCCAACAAGGGCAAGAAATTCTCTACCTCTTCGGATAATGTAGCAACCTCTCAGGAAGAATTGCAGAAGAAACAAGATAAACAAAAGAAGGAAAGAGCTCTGATTCAGAGTAACTACTCTAATGAAAACAACGAAAACAAGTCTTTCATGAAGGTAAATAGTTTTAATCTGATTTCATTGCCTCTCTTAACACTTATTTCAACCTGTATGTACTTAATAATCTATTTGTCTCTTGTGACCTATTTTTTTGTTATTCAGTTATATTCATTTTTTTGTTAATCTTTATGTTATATTTTCAATAGGAATTGGTTTTGTGTAATGACAAATAAAACCATTAGCTCTAATCTAACTAATACCTATAAATATTTTCTTAGTTATTATTCCATCAATTCCTTTTACTATTGACTTAATATGTTACGGGTGTCATTAAAGTAACCAAAGAAATAATTGATAACAATTTAAACCACTTAAAAACCAATAATAATATGTTTAATCAAATACAATTAGTCTGCTTTTACTACTCGTTCCCTACTGACGTCAGTTCAACTAAAAAAAAAAGTGCTTTTCTTAGATTTTTATAATTTTTCAGAAACTATAATTTAAATAAACTTAAGAAATTATCCCAACTATTTACTCATTTATATTCTATAGTTTTTTTTAAAAATTAATACATAAACAATATTGTATCTATATATATAAAATAAATTGTCCTGACAGACTGATTCATCATCGCCTAGTCAGAACCACTGAAGCTATAAATTTGAAATTTAGTTAGTATTTTCATTTTATGATTCAGAAAACTAGTTGGAACCACTGAATTTATGCGTTTGAAACTTGGTCAGTAGTTTAATTTCATAATATACTAACTCCCTAAGAAAATATTTCTCAAAATCCTAAAAGAGTTAAAAATGGGAAATTCAATTTCTGGTCATATTTTCCAAAAGAAGGTTAATCAGGTTTAAACATTATATTTGATAAGATTTACGAGCTTTTTCTACTGAAGCTATTATTAACACGTTAAGTATGGCCATTTTCCCAAGCCTTATCATTGTACATTATCTAAATATTGTATAAAATTAGCCTTTAACATTTTTTTATACTCTGAATACTTTTGGATTTCCATTACATAAACTTATCTTTAAAATTTGATCACCTGTAATGTTACAAAGAAATCTTAACCTACCTAAATTGTGTAATAGAATTAGATTGCGAGTTAAAGATTTGCACAAAAGTATAATAAAAGTCATTGTTATCACTAAGTGTGCTCTAAGACAGCAATTCCCAACCTGTAGAACGCATACCATATATGGCATGCGGAAATATTTATTTTTAAGAAATAGTTTTATTTTTTTTATTATTACTATTCAATATTATTTGGCTTATGCAATATTAGCTTATTTTATAAATATGTATGACATAAAAACAAAATTAATGTAGAAAACAGCTTAAAACTTAAATTAACCATCATGGAGTTTGGTATTGACAATCTCATTTATTCAATACAACATACATAGTAATGTGAAAACAGATCCCGCCCAGTCTTTGGATCTATAGGAGGAGGAAACTGTCTCATTCAATTATTCCTTTTTATTCATTATAATTCTTATAATTATATCAACTTATAACAATAATTAAAGGAAATATTTTAGTTAGGAAAAATAATAAAAAAAAATAAGAATTTATTACATTTTTTTATACCATTTCTTTAGTAAATATTATGAAACTAAAAAATATTAAAATATTATAAAAATCATTCATAATAAATTATTTTTCTATGTGTTCAGGTGTCATATTTGTCTTATCACTTATTATATGTTTATAAATACTAAACGATCTTTCAACATCTACTGATGTTAGTGATGATTCATATTGACCAAAAAGCTAACAGTGAAGTTTTCTGGAATCTATATTTCATTGTTTCTGATATAATTAATCTGATTTGTTTTAATACTTAAATTTCTTTATTTTTATGATATAAATTAAGAATTTTAGATTTTATGAAAGAAACTTTGTCATCATGTATATTTGCTAAATCATAGTAGTATATTTCTACTGTGATATAAAAAACAAAATAATTATTTTCACAACATTTTATATAAAAATATGCAAAATAAAGTTTTTCCTCTGTTACACAAATTGTCTACGTTTCTTACTCCCATCAAACTGCATACACTCATTACAAATATGTAAGTGCATACAAATCCGAACTTGAGAGATGAATATTTTTCGCATGGACAATTATATGTCACATGTTCTAGAGTTGGCTCTGCCAGTAATTGAGTTATTTCATCCAAAAAAGACCGTATCAAATTTCAGTTTATAAAGAGGTATTGTGATGAAGAAAATATATCAATATAAATATTAACCTGTAATATAAAAACTAGTAAAAAAAAATTATAAGTTACACAAAAAACTGCACACGGATGAAGCCAGGTTATTCAACTAGTTGTATTAGTTGTAATTACTAAAATACTTTCAATAATTATACAACTATTAAAATGCTTTGAGCATTGATAAATCTGCTTTTTCCTGATTATTAAATGTAAGATACTAATTTTGTTGCAATCAATACTTAGTGATATTAATTATTTGTATAATAGCACCTCAAAATAATCATAATTTGTGATGTTAAAATAATTAATGTTAATACTTGTATTGCGTGCCGTTGATTCAATAGGGATGGTAGAGGATTTAATAAAAAGATTGACTCCAAATTAAAGTTACTACTTTTATTAAATTAATGTCAGACAAAAACATTCACAATATAGAGGCGTGCGTGAAGGTGCTTGCTGTGTCCGGACTTAAACACATCTGACTTTTGGTCTGTTGAGGACCCCCTTATATACTAAGATCTTATGTGAAACTACTTATCCCGGATATGATTTAATTATAATCATGTTTATTTAAAATATCCATTTATGGACATTAGATGGTGCAAACCTTTAGTGGTTGGCCTCGTTAGTTTGGCAATATACACGTTATCTTTGCTATTCTTATGTTAATTTATTTAATCCGCAATATTACTGAGCGTCCAACCCTGTTTTGTTAGTTGGCTGGTTTTACTATTTTCACATTCTACAACTTTTCATATGTCACTCATATTTATAAATCTTTTTGAGACTATGTTCATGTAACATTTAAGATTTACTTATTATTCATGTAACCCCCTGTTAATGGTTATCTTGGGACCTTCATCATACATGTCTGTAACACTTGTAAAGTTATTAAATATTGTAACAGTAATATTTTATGAGTTTAAAAATATAAATTGAATTCTATATTGCTCAATATTCAGTTCACCCATTTCAATCATTTTTAAATATTTTGTTCTGAGTACATTTTATATTTTTTTAAATCATAAAAATAATTCATATTATTTTAAGAAAAAAAGTTTATTTTAAACAGTTAATATTAACTGAGTATAAATATATTTGTATTTTTAAAATTTAGTTATAACTTAATTCTATAAAAATATGATTAGAATTTCAGCTACGTTATTATAACGATAATTGTTGAAACATTAGAATATTCTTGTTGAATTTTTTTTATCTTCCAACAGCTGGAAGAAGAATGGAATGAATATCAAGAAGAAATAAAAGACTATACTACACTTAAAATTCAAAATTTGACTACTGACTCTCCTCATTATTCTGATAATAATGATAAAGAAGATGAAGTCGAATTTGAGGAAAACGAAGCTGGAGAAATGGTGCCAAAACGCAAAAATGCAGGTCCATGGAAAGTACATGAACCTGAACCAACTCCACCACCAAAAGGTACAACTTTATTTTACATTTTTATACATAAAAACTTTTATCATTATATTTATTTTAAAAGATTTATTGAACTTTGTTAACAAGTTATAAAATCCTATTATTCGTGTATATGTGTGTGTAAATGTATTTTAGATTATAAACTATAATGCAGGGTTGAAATGTATAATACGGTATAGTATAAAACACATATTGTATGGACGTATAAAACGTATAGTATATATCACATAATTATATACGTTTTATACCATATAAAAATAAAATACTTATAACTAAAAACACATTTATAATTTACAATAATTATAAAATGGGAAATTTAAATTATAAATAGACAAGTGTAGAACTATTAATTTATTATTAATAATTATCAATAACTTGTCATGAACATAATATGTTATAAATAATATAATAATATGTTATGTATAGTATACTTGTAATGTTTATAAAATTTTAAATATTTTGGCAACATTTAAATTTTATTTCATATCAATGTAATAATATATGTATTACATTCTGTACCTATAGCAACTTTTTTATTATTTTCTATTTAGATAAATAAGAAAAAATGAAAGAAGAAAATTTCGAACAAAAAGATTTTTTTTGTAACTTATTTAACATACCTATATCATTTTTAACTACCTAATATATTTTTACCAAGTATAAAAATAAAACTTTTTAATAATCTGAAATAAGAAGCATTTTACATTTTCTAAGAATGAATTTAAAAAATAAAACATATTTTACGTTCTAGTACATATTACATACATTTTATACGCATATATTACCAACCCTGCTGTAATGTCTTATATTCTTTAAAAATAATTTGGTATATATTTCTCAATATTGGCTAGTTTGAATTTAAAATGTATGAAATTAATATCTTCATATCCACAATTATAACTGTCCAGTAGTAACTAACAGGCGAACATAATGGGGATATAAAATGTTCTAAACTTATGCAACTTCAACCTAAAATCATTAAAGTTTTACTATTATAAAGTTATTGATTATGAATTTTAATAATTATTAATACCATTAAAAATATTTATATAAAAAAATAACCGGTTAGTGTCATTCGGGGACTGCCGCGATAAAGCTATTACATATTAAATAAATAAGAAGTTGATATAATTTTAAATTTTCTAGTTATTCAGGAATTTGTATCATAGCAACTACGATATTCCGTTAATTACGGGATTCCACAGGTAGTGGTCACACTTTTTCGTTACGAAAATTTTTTTTCGGTCACTACACAAGGCCTGTGATAAAAGCTATGCGATAGCTTAAAAAAAAAAAAAAACCTTTTTAGTTTTAAAAATACTTCACTCTGTTCTTGTAGATGAATCATGTAAAATTGTAACAAAATTTAAATAAAAATACTTGTTGATACAAAATCTTTTAAAAACAATTGATTGTCATATTTCTAATGTTTTAGTAAACAATATTTAATTGGTTTTGTAATAGTTACCTACTTCTATTATTACATTTATAAATTCATAAATATTAAATAAAACTAAAACAACTAATTACTGAATGACACATTATTTATTTAAAAAATCTAATATAAAATAAGAGCTTTATCACTTCATTTAAAAGTTACACATATAATATATTAAATAATTTCAGTGGTAAAATATTTTTGACATTATTTTAGTTTCAGAACCAGTAGTTCCAGAAAAAATAGAAGTTAAGAAAACTGCTTATGTTCCACCAGCTCATAGAAATAATTTCCAAGGTAACCTATTCAAAATAAACATTTAAAATTAATTTGAAAATATTTACATTAATATGAATTATATTAATATTTTTTAATTTAGGAGGACCTAGAAGTGCACCAAGGAGTAAAACTAGTTTAGATGTTAAAGATGAAGATATGTTTCCAACTTTACAAGGCAACAATACTGTAAGAAAAACAGTAGCTCCTGCAGCTAGGAAAGTTGAAACTCCTGTATGGTCGAAGTATCAATGATCGTAACTTCAATCGATCTGCGCATAAATTTAATCATGCTTAAATAAAATAAAAACAAAATAACATATTTAAATTATTATTTAGAGAATGTTCTTAAAGTTTTTCCAGTTTTTCCATACTGATAATCTCAATTTATTGTGAAAATATTTTTTTTCGTTTATTAATCATAAATATTAATTTAAATTGAAACTGTGATCAAATTTCTATGAATATCATAATATTTAAAACAAATAATATTTTATTAATTTCATTGATTATGATTACGAGTTGTAGAATACATACCAATCAAACATATTTCTTAAATCCTAAAACATTTCCTTAGATCTTTTTTATCCTATTTTTAACTTCAACTAATTTAGAAAAAGAAAAAATTTAACAATTCATAAGCAGAATAAGAATCTAAGTATACACATTCAATATGAATGTCTTTGATTAAAATTTTTATAATTATATAGTGTTATGTAAAATGCATCTTAATCATAGGCGCCAGAGTTTAAAAAACTTAATGGGTGCCCGGCCTTGGTATCAATGCATAATTCAACTTTCTACAATTTTAATTTTGGCTCTTCAAATTGCGCCTATTGGTGTCATTATTTTACTATTTAACTAAAAATGTTTGCATTTTCTTATGAATTTTAATAGTATGTATAAATATAAAAATATTAAATAATACAATACGAGTATAATAATATTAACAATGTTGTATACTGAAAAATGCAATTTCATCATTGATTATAAAGTATTATAATAATTAATAACCATACAACAAAATAAATGTGTACCAAATTGAGTTTATTTATAAATAATAATTATTAAAACAAAAAAATAAATGTCATTTGATTGTTTACAAGATAAATTATCAGTAATGAAAATAATAATTTTTTAATTTTCCTTATTAACCATAGTAAGTTAAAATAGATAATTCAATACAAATTAACTTACAAATCAACTAAGCCGTCGTTTGATATCTCGAATATTTTCTTTTGGAAATTAAGTACATTGCCTTTCATTTTTTTTCGTTTCGACAAACATTTATTTTTAAATTTTCCCATTTTTAAAAAAATTGGTAAATTTCCGGACTTCCAAAAACTAAGTGCAACTGTAACTATATAACTGCAAAACTAAATGATACTATTATAGGTGCGCTAAAGAATATAGATCTGATAATCGACTAGACGGCAGACAATATCACCTAATATTATTATAACAAGTAATCATTATATTTGAGCCTGAATGCGCGAGAGCCATTGTAATATAGTCGGCGACGGCGGCAAAAATTATCTTTGATCATTATCGGTAATATTATTTTTACATGAACATATTATATTTAGATTTCCGGTAATGCGTTATCGTCGTCGCGATTATTTGACGGCGAACTAGATAAGCGTTGCGCACTCGCATGCACATGTCACTATATGTCTAACAACAAATCTTTTTCATGATGAAATATTGTAAATCATAGACCTAAACGAATTCCAACATTCCGACTTGAGTTTTACACCAATAATAATTTTGCAAACAAATTTTGTTTTGTTGTTGAATCAACTTTGGATCCTTCGAGCTACTTTTTTAATTTGTTATTCTTAAAAAAAAAAAACCTCACTTGAAATTTAGAAAAAAAATCTTATATTCTTAAAAATTTAAATGGACATAAATAGTTAAAAAACATTTTGTTTTAATATTTTGTTTCGAAGGATTCAAAATAGACTTTATAACAAATTTAAATATGTTTTCAAAATTATTATAGGATTAAAACTCAAGTTAGTACGTTGGAACGCGTATAGGTCTATTTTACTCTAAAAAGCGGTTTTTCGATGATGTGTAATATAACTCTCGGTAGATGGCGATAAGAATGAACAAAGCTAATAAATTCGTATTTTATTTTAGTCGTTGTAACTATGTTGGAGTGCGGTGCAGGGATAACTGGTTTTTATCTGTTTATATTCATCACCATAATAATACTATTTATGATCATGAGCTGTGCGACGTATTTATTATGTTATGATTTAGGAATGATTTTGGCCGTGTGCTGTGCCGGAGAAAACAGGCGTTCAATACGGACTAATTATTAATATTATTATTTCATATATTTTTTTTTTCAGTAAAAATGTGAAATATTAAAACCTAGAAGTTATAAACAAATAAACAATATATTTTACTCCGACAGTTTAAATCGAGGTTTAAACTACATAACAAATTCTCGATTGCACGTAAATTTAATATTTTAAATAATTCGTAAATTTTCTGCAGTAGGTATGATAATATATAATAATAATTGTTGTTGAAATTCGATCTTTAAATACTTATAAAAATTGTTTGCGAATGTATTTTTAATATTTTTAAACTCATATTGTAACAATATGTAAGGAATTTTATTTCAAAGTTTCAGACTTTTTGACCCAACAAATGAAATCAAGTGTAGCAAATTTAAACATAAGGTTTAAATAAAGCTATAAATAAGAGTTCACTTAAAACATTTGAAAAAAGGGTATTTATTCTGTACCAATTTACGTATGCCATGCAAATATACATGTAAGTTAAAATTCCAGTAATAATTTTATAAAGGTACCTTTAATGTTTAAGCACAATTAGAAAGCCATTAATCAAATTAACACAAATCAAAGAGTTAAGACATATTTGTAGTTCTTTTTTACACACATTTTTAAATATTTACAAATTAAAAAATATAAAACAAATTAAATATACATCAAACAAATAGTATAGGTACTGTATACAAACATAAAATAATAAATATTATATAATAATATAATAATTTTAAAAAAGAAGGTACATATAAAACTTACTTAGCTTTGTCTAAAACTTTTAGCTATAAACGAATACAAATAAATTATATAAAATTATATATTGAAACCTATATTCTGTAGAGAAATGTTATATTTTCTATAATCACATTCATTTATGCTCAAACACACGGAGTTTAGCTGTATTTTGATATTTTTTCCTCTCAATATTTGTACTTAATCATTTACACTCTTTGTAAATTTTAGTTCGAAACAGTAATTGTAATATGTATATATAGTGATTTTTACAAGAAGTACTTTTTAAAACCGTAGAGTGTTTATTAATTTTTTTTTCTGCACTAGACATAAGTTGTTCTAGGATTTTTTTCTCGGTCATTATCTTAGGAAATTTACTTTTGAATAAATTTAAACATAATGTAACTACTTTTATCAAATTATCAGATGGAGCTATTAGGCCCTGAGATGTATCTACATGATTAAATGTTTTAAATGTTATCAATAATTGTTTTTCATCGCACAAATTTTCTTTTGGTTTTATTTAATCACAAAAAGTACAATTGAATTTATCTTTGCATTTTTTGGCTAAATAGCCAGCAAAATAAATTATGGAACATGTTTCTAATGATACTTCAGGTGAGTTTGTGATCTCAAATAATTGGGTGCTTGAATCAGAATCAGTTGTTTTTTGTTGATTGCTATCAAAGTTTAATGTTTTTATTATGTTTGTAGGATTTGAAGTATTTATAACAACATCTTTTAAAACATCGATTGTGAGAAATTCGTTATCATCTGCTTCGCAATTATTACATGTTGATATATATTTCATCAAGCTATAAGAACATATATGGCTAAAACAACAGCGGAATGTTCGGGCAGTAGGATTTCGATTATACCCATTCTTTTGTCTCATAATTGAAAATAAGTTTTCTAGAGCATCTTGGGTTAAGCGATTGGTAAGTAAAAAAAAATCTTTTTCTGGTCGAAAATTGTTTATATCAGTTTTTAGATTCTGAACGGAGTGATGGAATCTATTGGTTTTACAATGATGTGTGTTTTTTTATTTTTTATTTATTTTTTTTTTTTTTGTGTCTGACGACACCTTTTTTGGCAGTAAAAATGCTTCGATTTGCTTATGTAGCAACTTTTCTAAAAGGAAAGTGAATCTAGTTGGTACTTTGGGGGGTCAAAAGTAAAAAATTTTCAATATTTTTTAAATGCGACGGGAAAAACCCTAAAAAATAAGGGAAAAACGGGAGTTTTTACGCAAAACCAGTTTTCGACAAAATCAAATTTTTTATTTTGCTATAACTCAAAAACAAATCGATGTAAATACTTGAAATTTTCACCAAATGTTAAGATTAGCGTTCTCTATACACCATTAAATTTTCAAAGTATTTTGACTTTTATTAAGCTATTTATAGACAATTGAAATTTTCAATTTTTTTAAGTATTTTTTTTTAAAGAACGATAAAATCTTAAAAATTTAATACAAGGTTTCTTATAAGTTGTTCCTTAACTGATAAAAAAAAATCTAAAATCGTAAGTCACAATTTTTTTTTTATAAGTGCTCAAAGTTCCAATTTATACGAAATATGTAAAAATCACGATAATTTGCAAGTTATTTTGTACATAAAAATTCATAGAATTTTTTCTGTTCATACTTAAGGTTCAAAATTTTAACACTAGGTTATCTATAAGCTACTCTTCAAAAATCTTTAAAAAAATTTCTTCCGAACTTAGAGGAAAAAATTTTATGACTGTTTGAAATTGCATAAAATAGCGATTTATTCTCAAACGATTTTAAATATTTTTTATAATTCAAAAAGTATAAGTCGCAGATTTTTGAAATTTCTACCAGCTGTTAAGATTGGTATTTCCTTTATGTCATATTTTTTTCAAAATATTATATTGATTTTTAAGCCACTTATAGGCATTTAAAATATTCGATTTTTTTACATTTTTTTTTTATAGTCGGTGATAAAAAAAATTTGGCTCGTACAAAATACTTGAAAATTTAATAGAAGATTCCACAGAAGTAGTTCTTAAAGTCATTCAAAAATTATTAAAATCCATAGGCACAATTTTTTTTTATAAGCATTTGAACAGCGAATATTGACATAAAATTACATGTAAAATATAATATAATGTAGAATGTTCTAGACTGACAAAGATATCGGTTTTTTTTAAAATGCTCTAACTCAAAAATGAAAAACCGCAACAACTTGAAATTATCATTAAATCTTTATATTGACGTTTTCTATACATGGTTAAGATTTCAAAGTATTTTGACTTATTTATAGACAATTTAAATTTTCGATTTTTGTAAAAATTTTGTTTTTAAACATTTATAAAATTTAATTGGTTGAGCGAAAACTCTTGAAAATTTAATACAAGGTTTATAATAAGTTATACTTATCGTAACTAAAAAATATCGGTGATCGGTTAACTCAATTTTTTTTTATAAGCCCTTAATGCTCAAATTTGTATAAAATGTGTAAAAATCACGATAATTTGCAAGTTATTTTGTAGATAAAAATTCATAAAATTTTTTCTGTTCATACTTAAGGTTCAAAATTTTCACACTAGGTTATCTATAAGCTACTCTTCAAAAATCTTTAAAAAAATTTATACCAGACTTAGAGGAAAAAATTTTATGACTGTTTGAAATTTAAATATTTACGAAATTGCATAAAACAGCGATTTATTCTCAAACGATTTTTAATATTTGTTATAATTCAAAAAGTATAAGTCGCAGATTTTTGAAATTTCTACCAGCTGTTAAGATTGGTATTTATTTTATGTAATATTTTTTTCAAAATATTATATTGACTTTTAAGCCACTTATAGGCATTTCAAATATTCGATTTTTTTACATTTTATTTTTATAATCGGTGATAAAAAAAATTTGGCTACTACAAAATACTTGAAAATTCAATAGAAGATTCCACAGAAGTAGTTCTTAATGTCATTCAAAAATTATTAAAATCCATAGGCACAATTTTTTTTTATAAGCGTTTGAACATCGAATATTGACATAAAATTACATGTAAAATATAATATAATGTAGAATGTTCTAGACTGACAAACTATATCGCTGTATGCAACTGCCAACCCATCCTAATTGAAAAATACATTTATCGTTTCAAAATAAAATATACTTTTTACAATGTTTATAAATAACAATGTATTATATCCTAGACAAATAATAGTTAGAACTCCGTTCAGAATCGTTATTCGTATACAATGATATCTATCATTGCATTCAAATTTAACAAATCCATTATAATAATGACCTATCCTATAAGCGAGGTGCACTCCACCCCCAACTGTACAGCAGAGCGAGGCCCATCCGGTTCTTTTTTTTTTAGTTTTTGATATTGTAATATCTACATATTGTTTTTGAATAATTTAAAAGCCTAAATGGTCAGATGATAATAATTTTGATTCATAACGTTATTTTTAAAGTTCAAAGATAGGTTTGGTTGTGATGTTCTCTGTGTTAAACGTTCGAAGAACGTATTAGTTTATTACGTTCTTCGTGTAATTTTTTAATGAACTTAATAGTTTATAATGTTCTTTGCGTAATTGTTCAAAGAGATTTTTAGGTTATAACGTTTTTTCTTGAAAAAGTTCAGCAAACTTAATAACTTATAATATTTTTGCATATGAAAGACCCATAAACTTAATGAAAAAATTGGTTTCGTTCCGTTGTATTTGTGTTTATGAACATCAATAACGTTCTTTAACGGTTTTTTTTCGTTCCGTTCGGGAACCCTGGTCACGAGTACACTGAACAATTAGATTACGACACTGAACATCAGAAATTTGGAAAATCGTGTATATTATTATAATAATATATATATTAATAAACAAAAGATAAGGAATAAAGTTATAAATTATAATAATATTTCGATGAAGCCGTATGCGCCTTGCGGGGTATGCCATTACAAAAATAGACACACACACACACACACACACACACGGGCACAGCACAGAGACAATTTACTAATAATGGTAAACAATATTTAATACCTATCTACACAAAAATAGTTTTTATGTAAATAATAAACCTTTATTTGTATCTCTACTTCCTCGGAAGAAAAATTAATATTTTTGTGATTCCATTATAACTTACAAAATCCTTAATTTTATACACATGATGACATTGTGCAAGACATTTTTGTATATTTTTTTTTTGGCCCTAGGGGGGGGGGATTTATCCCGAAAACCCCACCCCATTTGTACGCCACTGTCTGTAGTGAAGAAAATACCACTGCTATGCATACATTTTTAAGGGAGCTTGGCTTATTAGACACTGCCAACGAAACGTTACCATGCATATTGTATTATTTATTTACATACCATTATTTTTAATGATTCTTACTAATATACTAATAATTAAAATATTTGATTATTTATTTACATACTACTATTACTATTTACTGCGTATTATAAGTGTACGGTTTACATATTATGTAGACCGCATATCTGCACAGAAAAATGTCGATAGACCGCATATCCGAGCAGCACCGAAATACCTTTTGAAATTTCTATTAATACTATTCATTTTATTTAAGTTGTATTATAAATATACCTACCTTAGTATATCAATGTATTCTATAACAGTGAACTCAGTTAAGAAATACAACTGAAATAAGAGCATTTAAAAATTATTTACAATTATGAAACTTCAAATATACGTATGAGTATGAATTAATAATTAAAAAAAAATTAAATCTCTCTAATAAAACTATATTTTTTAACTAATCTATGTTATCTAAATTTGTAAATGTCTATCGCAGTTATATATTATACATTTAGCAATCTGATAATATTACGATATTAAATTTATATACAATAATATTTTACATACATATATGTAATTCAATTATAACATTAGTGAAAAAAAATCAAAGATAAATACACAGATAATTAGAAGTAATAATTACCTACATAATATGAATGATATAGATGACTGATAAATGTTTGAATATTGAAAAAAATATAATAATGAATTCATATACAGAACATTAAATCTGGTAAGAATAACCACGGTTATATATTGATATTACATGAATAAATAATAAATATTAAAATAGATAATCGTTTATAATAGCTTTCTTAGTAGGTCTCGCTCCAATCAAAATCTAAAACACATGAACTCCAAGAGAGGGGTACCGAACACGAACTCTTTAGTAGTTATTCAAGCGAACACAATCAATATAAACCGTATGATATATATTCAAGCCCGTGCGCAAAGAAGGGAGGGTTTTACCCCCCCCCCCCTTCTGAGGATATTTTTACTTAGAATGTACCTAGTTCTCATTGTGTAAAAGTTGAATGGACTTAAAAATTAATTTACCTATAGTTTCCACCTACTGTCGATTATTGTTGTAAAGTACCATCAATAGAACGCATTTTCACTGAAAAGTCAGCTGTTAAAACTGTTCAGATATTTGTTGATATTTATCAATTTTCGATCCTGATATTTTTGGTCAAGGATATTTCAATGTGTATTTTTTTTATTAACTTTTTCCTAACACAACACAAATAATTTTGAACCCTTCTCTTGTACGATTTCCGCGCACGGGTCTTTACATATTTAATATTTCCTATGTTTAACTGAAAGTTTACCAAGTTAAGTCTAGTAAAAAACATATAGTTAAGAATAAGAAACTTCCTTGAGGTACCTAATCTAGAAAAAAAATTAAATCGAAAAAATTTCACTGAAAAAAAAATGATTGTACATTTAAAATAAAACTAATTAATAAATTATCAGTTAAAAATATGTAATTAATACATTATAAATTATCTCAAAATCTGTGTATGATATCAAATGTACAATGATCTTTAACTGTTCTTGATTGATATATTTATATAGTTGTACAATAGTCCAACAATAATAGCAATGAACACTAGCTTTTTCTACATCCCTCTTTATTATATTTATCATTTAGATGTATACTTATAATAACTTGTTTAAAAATAGGAAACAATCTTAATTAAAATAAGATAAAGCATTTAAAACCTATGGTATCTCAATTCTAAGATTAATTAATTTTAATAGTTCTGAAAGGTTTTATCTTTTCCTGATTCTTAAAAATATTATAACTATATTAACTATATTGTAATGTTAACATTGGTGCAACTAAGGGATTCACAGAGTACTTACGCATTCGTATTTAAAGTATATACCTCAATGTTTAGTAAAAATATTTTGAATTTACATGCTTAATAATAAATACAACTATTTCATAATATTATTGATTATTGACCACTAATATATTTAATGATGGACATAATCGGGATATCACAAGAAATAATTATGCGAAATTTTCAATTGATGTAATGACGGAATAATATTAATTATTAGTTGTTACTTAAAATAAACATAATTTTCTATAAATCATAAACCCATTTTTTATTCTAACTTTTACCTGACAAATTATTATTCATACATAATAAAAATTAATATTAAAATTTTTCTATACATACATAATAAAAATTAATATTAAATTTTTTCTATACATACATAATTATAAATATTAGTAAATTTAACAATTTTAATTACCTATTAAAATAAATTACTTTTTAAAAATATTATGTTATTTACATTTTTAGAAGTTAATCTTTTAATTAAAATATTCTATGTAACAGATAATAAACTAATAATTAATAAATAATCTTGATCGGAGTTTTTAACTTTGGGTTCTAAAAATAATACTTTGAATTAAACCTACTCGAGAAGTTAAGTAACGAGTAATTGAGTTATATTATATTTAATCATAAGTTTAATCTAAATTACAATCGCTATACTGCACAAAGTATGCAATGTACTGCACTAATGTACTGCACGATTCCTGTTTTAACCGTAATAAAAATATTATTTGTGAACTCGAGATAACGAAAAACGATTAATTTTTTGTTGAGTTATCGAGAGCAAAACACTGTAATGTAATGTGTAATAGTTATTTCCAAGGAATTCAAGGTAGTTCGAGATAGCGACGTTCGGCATATTAAGAATCAACTGTACCTTGATTATTCTCAATAATCGAATAACTCTATTATGGCCATCTTTAAAATATATAAATACACTATCCCATAGCTTGCGCATGGGGGGAACACACCCCGAAATGGAGTCCGTATTTTAACTGGCGTTGTTCAAATTAAATATGATTTACTCTAAAATGTTTGGTAAAAAATAAATGATGTTTTGTAATTGAAAAAAAAATTGTTCACAATGTTCATGCAAAAACTTCTTATAACAGCTACAACCTACTAAAAATATACAAATTATAAATAATTCAAACTTTCTGAGAAAAATATAACGAGGTTCAAATAAAACATATTCATTGAGACTAGTATACCTCAATGTTAAATAAAAAAATTAAATTATGTTAATTAAATTATAAGAACATTATAATTTATTATATATACACGCTTTGTTAAGATAGAACTCACAAGTATTGTTGGTACCACCTGAAATATAGGTCTGCGCATGCCTATGCATCATCCTAATATTAAAATTAGTTGTATCTACGTAGACTTAGCCACAAGATATCGTTGAATAACATACCTAACCATTATTCCAATTATCTTATAAAGTAATGACTATTTAAAAAATAGTCGACTCATATAATTGGCTATTAAAATGTTATCATTTAGTTTATTAAAAATTTGATTATTTTGTTCATTCTTTTTCAATTGGTTAATGCATTAATTTGCAATGCCATCGTTCATTATATCATTATAATATATAAATATATATTGTCTATTGTCCATAGTTATAAAATATAACGGTTTTATTATCTTTAAACTATGCACCTACTTATAGATTTTTAAACCGCTAATTAATGACTAAATATTATTGAGTTGCATAAAATTAAGTTTACTCGAATAATGCTATTTTTATAGTAATTCGATGAACTAAGTAAAATAAAAACTAAAATATTCATACAAATCTATTATATGAAAAATATCGATGAAAACGCTCGTTGAGTAGAGAATGTTTCATATAGACACTCCTCGATTATATATACCTATAGGATTATAATATAGGTACACTATAGTGTACCTATAATATTATAATCGTTATGTAATCATTATTAACTTTTTCAGCGTAAGCTATATTTCAAACAAAAATTAAAAGTTTTTGCGTAACACAGAACTTAGAAATAGTTTTACATGCAATCTAACTATATAAATATTATAAATAGTATAATTAATTACATTTAATGATACGAGCATATTGTTTTTTCCAGTAAAAACCAAACTAGAAGTAAATACAATGTATTACAATTGTTATGAATTTACCGTTTATTATGCTATATTAGTAACTACCAACCCAATATTTTAGAAAAATACAAGCTCACCAATAAAATATAGCAATACTGTCCTCTAACTAGTACTTGAGTACTATCCTTGAGGATTTCCTTCACGTGTGTAGGATCGACCTTAAGGCCTATGTCAGCCTGCGCAATCCGAAAATCCTCTTCGAATTTCAATAAGGAAAAACTGTGCAAGCCGACTGTACAGTTCAATTATCGCACGTATGCATGGAGGCACTGTGAGGTCTGCCTTGAAGATTCATGCGATACCACTATTATTATTTTATTATTATTCATATTATTGTTATCATTTGACGTATTTTGCTACAAGCCTACAAAATTACAACCTTACCTCTGAACTTACTTCCTTTGAACGAACTTTGAAAATGAGTCACGAATTCACGGAAGAGTTTATAAAGCTATATGAAAGCGAGCCTTGTCTTTGGAATGTAAAATTAAAAGAATACCATGACAGGAATAAGAAAGATACGGCATATGGGAAACTGGTAAACAAACAACAAGAAATCTACGAGAGCTACCAAAAGACCAGATGCTATTTGCCGAGTATTTTTCAAGTAATTAACTACCACCAAGCAACCAATAGCCGCTATAATATCGTCATCTAACTTCTCCATTTTTATTTATGATATACGTTATAACATACACATATATTATATTATTTAAATGAGAGTACTTAATAATGTGGCCACGAAAAATTACAGTACGCGTTTAAGTACACACATAAGTAGTAGTTACATTGAAAATTACAAAATCCTCGAGTAATTCCCGAGCGTATGGTGGCGATGCCTTTCCTTGAGGCCGGGCCTTGAGGATTTGAACTTGAGAATTTCCTCCACGAGTGTACCTACCTTAATACGTCCAGACATTATTGGCTGGTTATACTTTCTGTGCCGACCACAAATTAAAATTTTAAGTATATCTTAATTTGTAGAGCCGACCGATATACTTGAAAATACTCTGTGACAGTGGCATATTTTCAAATTTTTCTGGGAGGAGATGCACAGTTTATACATAAATAATATAAACTACCTATGACAGCTTGTATCAAGTTACGTACTATACAGGTTTTGGAAAGTGTTCAATTAAATACATACTTGTTTAGTCGTATTTAATATTATATATATTATATTTGGCAATACATAATAAAATATAATTTAAATTAATTACAGTCGTCTCTAAAGCCCCGTTTACACGTGACGAGTGCTCGGCCGAGTACTGTCCCGTGTGAACTCAACAAACCAGAACTCGATCCAGTTGACGGACGAGTAAAATGACCGAGCGAGTGAATAGAAACCGTTTCTATTTACTGGGCCGAGTGAATTCCCCATTACCAAAATTGACTGTACTCGGCGTGTCTAAAAACGCCAGCCGAATAGTGAAGCCGAGTAGATTGTGTAGTAAACTCATGTGTCATCAGTGTTATCCTACCTTTTATCGATTTCCATTATAAACTGTATTTTGTTGTTTTTTGATCAAATAATTTATTTAATTTATCATATAATTTAAGATATTATATTATAAATTAATAAAAAAATAAATATTAATAAATTATTATAAATGTAAAATATAAATACTGTAACGTACGTACTACCATTGATTATAAATACTATAGATTGTTCACTGGGCGGTTTTTCAACGGCACGGTAAGGGTCGGGTAACGCTAAAAGGCGCTGTAGTTGCGTGATTAGTGTGGTCGGGTAACGTTGTAATCGCTAGTAGTCACGACCGGCGATGGCACGCGATTTCAAGAGAGGCACATCATTCCATAGTTGACTACCCGTCTATACTTAATATTAATTTTACACTATGTCTTTCGTTATGATAATACAGCATATCCTACACGCAAAGTGTGACGTAAAATCCGAGATTCGCAGCGACTTCGCGGATTACTGATACAGTGATATGGGATAATCAAAAT
This sequence comes from Sipha maydis, assembly GCA_034509805.1. NCBI lineage: Eukaryota > Metazoa > Arthropoda > Insecta > Hemiptera > Aphididae > Sipha > Sipha maydis. Next base: position 57,912 of record JASXSY010001053.1, read on the forward strand.
CGACTGATCTAATATATCGATATAAACTGTTATTATCTGTCAATGTTAGTATTTGACATGTATATCTAATGTTATTGCAAATGCAATAAGATTAATTATGCAATTTATTCCTATGTAATAATTATCCACAAGAATGTATATTATATATTTTCATAACAGACATCATGATGTTTTTATATATACCTATCTTAATATATTATTATATAGCTTGTATTTGCGTATATGTAAATATTGCCCTATAGCCTTGCAATTGTACTATTGGTGTCTACGTATATTAATGATATAAGCTTTGTGTTGTTTATATGGACCTTTATGTAATGGTAGTCGTAAGGACCTACATTTATGTATGTCCGTAATATAACAATAAACCCTCAATAAACGCAATAAAAATAATAATAATACTATGAATTACTGTATAAATAATTATTGTGAATTAGCCAATTAATTTAGGTAGACAAGAAAATAAAACAGCTGTCTAAAAGTATAAAATATAGTGAGGACAAACACTACGCCAGTAAATCTCCGAAAAATTGTAAAGGCATATCGAAAATATTCTTTTCACATAAAACTGTATGTTTGTATTAAACGCATTGTGCTTATTTATTATTCGGTTTATTTTTAACTACAACTCGTGGTTAAAATTATAATATCTATGATAGTAAACACATTGATAATTCACTGATCACATTGTTTGCTTACCGACGTCGTGAAAAGCACTACACAACTCCTGTGTTCTGTATTATTTTTTCCATTAATATTTATCATTTAATGAAAATTAATTAAAATATGGGTGGTGACAAATGCATGTATAAAGGATGTCAGAATACGCGAAATAAATCGGTAAAAATATTTCACCAATTTCCTGCTAATGAAGTTGAATCAAGGAAATGGATTATAAACTCTGGTATGTACTTATTTAAATAAGAGTTGTATAAATATTTGTGTTTCGGTTTCGGTTATAACATAGAACGCGGATTTGTATGCACTTAAAAGTATCGAAATATGCCATACAATATGCAGTAAAAATCATGAAAGTATGCAAAAAATATGCAAGATTTTTTTTATTTATTTAAAATTTACAATAAAACTTATAATAATTAATTACTTAAATACTTAATAATAAAAAATGTAGGGATTTTTCTGAACTTAAATTTATTTTTAAAATTTTAATTATTATTAAAATGAATAATCATATGCATTTCAAGTTTTTCTTCTGTGAATCTGTATCGTTTATCGGTTAACATATTTTTAAAGTTTGAGAACGAATGTTCAACGTCACCGAAGTTATTAGGGCATATATGAAGCTACTTAGTATTGTCGGGTCTTGGTAACGATCTTCAAACTGAACGTTTTCGCCTAATAACACTGAATTAATTTTTCGTAGAATTTTCAGACCTTCATTTTTGTTGGAAAGCTCGTTTAATTTTGTTGTAAGTGTTGCACTTTTCGATCCAGTAATAAAATTAATTTTTTCTTTTGTTTCGTCAATTATTGAAAAGCTTTCATGTAAAGTCATATTTTGAGTTTCCAGTTTTTTTATGACTATCACTAAAAATGCCATATGAGTAACCGACTGACACAACAAAAGCAATTAAGTTTACGTCATAATTGATTATTTCTCTTATAACTAAATATATATATATATATATATATATATGTAAATTATTATTTAGTGGCTATGAAATCTAGTTCTACTTGAAAAAATATTACTTTATACATTTTTTAAATTTTCGCTTCAATATACAATACATTTTGAATTTTGCCAAAATATGCAAAAATATGCAATAACCTTAAAATATGCAAAAAAAATTTCACCATTAGCTTCAAATTATGATGATTCGTGGAGATAACTGACAAAAATCCAAAAATATTAAAAGGAAAAAAATATGCAATAATTGCATAGAATTTCGCGCTCTAGTCATAACTTATAAACAATTACAATATTTTATATTATCAAATATATTTATTGAATAGGGAACATTAAATTAGAAGCTTTTAGTCCAAAAAAGTTGAGAAGAAAAGTATTGTGCTTAGCTCATTTTGAAAAGAATGATTATTCAAACCCAGCTGCTCTAAAATCAAGATTAAAACCAAATGTTGTACCCAAAAGTTATTTAAGTAAAAGTAAGTAACCCAATACTTTTAAAAATATAATGTTATGTAGTTATGTAGTTTTTAACATACAGTGTTATAAACATTCATAATCTAATAAAAGTGTCTATAATTTATTTTCAATTATTCTTACCTGTATAGATAACAAGAATGAATACGACGATTTGGTTCTTAAATCTCCTAAGTCTTGGTCGTGGAGAATATTAAAAAAAGATTCAACAGTTGAAGGTAAATTATTAAGTACCTATATATTTTTTTTTTGATTATATATTAACGAAATGCTACTTCTTATTTTTAGTTAAAAAATATAACATATACTTACTTTGTTTTTAGATGCACATGTTAATGTTTCTGAGACAATTAATACTACTCCAACAAAATTACAAAAATCTACAATAGAAATGGTAGAGCTGTTTCAAGGTATAAACTTATGAATTATAATAGATACATTCAGTGGCGCCGAACACGATATGAAGGTGTGACGCAGTCAAACCTTCTTTAAGGTGTGGGTCATAGATGGTTAAGTGGTCATTTATGCAATACAAAAATAGTAATATGTTAATATTAACATTGTGTGTATAAAAATTGTATAGCATTACTATAGCTAATAAAACAATTAATAATAGTATAGCCACAAATTAAGATATAATAGTTTCATTTAATTTACTATTAATAACAATCAACTACCAAAGCCTACCACCCAGTTATAATTGGAAAAAAATGTTTACAAATAGCGTAGTTAAAAATGTATAAAAGTCTTGGATCCCCTCTCCCCCTCTCCCACTGGCCCAACACTTCTTATTGTACCTATGAGTGGGTGTCCTAATGAAATATTGTCACACCTTTATTTTGGCGATCCGGTGCCACTGATACATTTATTCTGATGTGAAACGGCTGTGAATGTTTTCTGTTTTATCAGACAATTACCTACAAAGCAGGGATTGGTACCGAAATTGACCGGTTTTGAACCGAAACCTTTTGAAAAACTTAAGTTGGGACCGAAACCGGACAGGAACCCTTACATAAATTTTTTTAATAACCGAAACCAATAAAATCATAAAGATTCCAGTCCCTGCTACAAAGAATAAATATTTTGTGTTGAATTTAATTGACAATGGGATTTATCCATGATAAGTAAAAAAGTGTATAGAAAATGCTAAAACATTCAGTGAAAATTGCATGTATCTACGGTCATTTGTTTTAGAGTTAAATCAAAAACCAAAATCGATTTTTTCGAAATCTGGTTTTGCGTAAAAATTCCCGTTTTTACCCCCCAAAGTACTAACTAAATTCACTTTACTACCAGAAAAATTGATATAGAAAAAAATCGAAGCAGTTTCACTGCTCCAAAACGTGATGATAAGTACAAAAAAAAAAATTTTTAAAAAATAAAAGAATTAAAAAAATCACACATTATTGTAATATCAATACATTCATCGCTCCGCTCAGAAACTGACATCATTGTAAAATCAATACAATCATTGCTTAACATTCAATGTTTTCGTTAAAAATTAATGTGATCTTTACCTAACAAGATTTGTTTTTATCTAGATTCTAATACTCAAACATCTATATCGCCTACCGCATTGAATGTTTTAACACCAAAGTATAATTACGGAAGAAACAACAATGTTTCTGTTGATAGCGTCTTTATATTTAACAACAGTCCTACTTTATCTATTACTCCAAATACCAAATCATGGGTATCTGAACTTATTAAACTTCCAAGTCCTCAAAATTCTTCTAATGTAGATAACAGCAAATACTCTTCAGAAAAATTAATAACCAAAAATAAATTGTTGAAAGAGCAATTATATCGTTATAAAAAGCTATTAAAACAAAAAAGAACAATAATATATTCATTAAAAAAAAAATTAACAAAAAAAAATAAAATAAATATCAACCAATTTTTTGAAGAAACCAAGTTTCCATCGGTAAATTCCAAGGCTTTAATAGCTATGCAAATAATGCATAAGAAACGAAAACCATGGAAGAGTACAGAAAAAAAAATGGCAGTGTCCCTATATTACAAATCTCCGTCGGCTTATAAGTACTTACGTCAAAATGGTGTTGTATTACCAGGAGAATGTACCGTACGCCGTTGGCTTAATTCTATACATTACGCAACTGGGTTTTCAGAAAAATATTTGGAACAAATTAAACTAAAAATTTCGGATATGGCTTATGATGAGAAAAAATGTGTCATATTATTAGACGAGATTTCAATTATGAAGTCAGTTGAGTACAATAAAATTTTAGATGAAATAGAGGGATTTGAAGATTTGGGTTCAATAGGTCGCACTCAAAAGCTTGGTTCTCACGCTTTAGTGATTGTGGTGCGAGGACTTACTAAGAATTGGAAATTTCCTTTTTCTTATTATTTCACGGGTAGTGGAGTTAAAGGTGAGGACCTGGTAAAAATTGTTAAAGATTCCGTGGAAAAAATGTTACACGTTGGTTTACTGCCATCTTGTAATGTATGTGATCAGGGAACTCAAAACCGTCGAATGTTTTTACTACTCGGAGCAACTGAAGACAATCCATCAACCACAATATGTGAGACTAAATTGTTTTTGATTTATGATATGTCACATCTCATGAAGAGTATAAGGAATAATTTGTTAACGGGAGATTTTAAAATTGATAATAATATAGTGTCCATGAGAGATATATACAAAACTTATGAAATGGACACGAATAACACAACAGCACGGGCTATGTCCAAAATAACTCCAACGCATCTAAACCCTAACCCGATTCAAAAAATGAGTTGTAAGCTCGCCATACAACTTTTAAGTAACTCTGTAAGTGCAGCAATTAAGACATGCGTGGCAACCGGACAACTTAAATCTACATCTGCAATAAATACTTCTGAGTTTATTGATGTGATCAACAAAATGTTTGATTCAGCTAACAGTAAAAATTTATCTGATCCAAATCCAAACAGAAAGTCTATAAATGCTAGAAATAAATTGGCGTTTGATAATTTAAATAAAGCAAGATCATTATTCAAAAATGCAGTAAAAATATGTCATAAGACTAAAAAATCAAGTGTTCCACCTTGTTTTACAGGAATTATCTGAACAACTACAGCGATTTTACTACTGTAAATAATGAAAAAAGAACCGGATGGGCCTCGCTCTGCTGTACACTTGGGGGTGAAGTGCGACTCTTCATAGGATAGGTCATTATAATGGATTTGTTAAATTTGAATTCAATGATAGGTATCATTGTATATGAAAAACGATTCTGAACGGAGATGATATGTTTGTCTAGAATATAATACAATGTTATTTATAAATATTGTATAAGTATATTTTATTTTTAAACGAAAAATTTAGAAAAACCGAAAATGTAAATTGTCTATAAATAAGTCAAAATATGTCAAAATACTTTGAAAACTTAACCATGTATAGAAAACGTCAATATAAAGATTTGGTGAAAATTTCAAGTTGTTGTGGTTTTTCGTTTTTGAGTTACAGCATTTAAAAAAAAACCGATATCTTTGTCAGTCTAGAATATTATACATTATAATATATTTTACATGTAATTTTATGTCAATATTCGCTGTTCAAACGCTTATAAAAAAAAATTGTGCCTATGGATTTTAATAATTTATGAATGACATTAAGAACTACTTCTGTGGAATCTTCTATTAAATTTTCAAGTATTTTGTAGGAGCTAAATTTTTTTTATCACCGATTATAAAAAAAAAATGTAAAAAATCGAATATTTTAAATGCCTATAAGTGGCTTAAAAATCAATATAATATTTTGAAAAAAATATGACATAAAGGAAATACCAATCTTAACAGCTGGTAGAAATTTCAAAAATCTGCGACTTATACTTTTTGAATAATAACAAATATTAAAAATCGTTTGAGAATAAATCGCTGTTTTATGCAATTTCGTAAATATTTAAATTTCAAACAGTCATAAAATTTTTTCCTCTAAGTTCGGAAGAAATTTTTTTAAAGATTTTTGAAGAGTAGCTTATAGATAACCTAGTGTTAAAATTTTGAACCTTAAGTATGAACAGAAAAAATTCTATGAATTTTTATGTACAAAATAACTTGCAAATTATCGTGATTTTTACATATTTCGTATAAATTGGAACTTTGAGCACTTATAAAAAAAAAATTGTGACTTACGATTTTAGATTTTTTTTTATCAGTTAAGGAACAACTTATAAGAAACCTTGTATTAAATTTTTAAGATTTTATCGTTCTTTAAAAAAAAATACTTAAAAAAATTGAAAATTTCAATTGTCTATAAATAGCTTAATAAAAGTCAAAATACTTTGAAAATTTAATGGTGTATAGAGAACGCTAATCTTAACATTTGGTGAAAATTTCAAGTATTTACATCGATTTGTTTTTGAGTTATAGCAAAATAAAAAATTTGATTTTGTCGAAAACTGGTTTTGCGTAAAAACTCCCGTTTTTCCCTTATTTTTTAGGGTTTTTCCCGTCGCATTTAAAAAATATTGAAAATTTTTTACTTTTGACCCCCCAAAGTACCAACTAGATTCACTTTCCTTTTAGAAAAGTTGCTACATAAGCAAATCGAAGCATTTTTACTGCCAAAAAAGGTGTCGTCAGACACAAAAAAAAAAAAAATAAATAAAAAATAAAAAAACACACATCATTGTAAAACCAATAGATTCCATCACTCCGTTCAGAATCTAAAAACTGATATAAACAATTTTCGACCAGAAAAAGATTTTTTTTTACTTACCAATCGCTTAACCCAAGATGCTCTAGAAAACTTATTTTCAATTATGAGACAAAAGAATGGGTATAATCGAAATCCTACTGCCCGAACATTCCGCTGTTGTTTTAGCCATATATGTTCTTATAGCTTGATGAAATATATATCAACATGTAATAATTGCGAAGCAGATGATAACGAATTTCTCACAATCGATGTTTTAAAAGATGTTGTTATAAATACTTCAAATCCTACAAACATAATAAAAACATTAAACTTTGATAGCAATCAACAAAAAACAACTGATTCTGATTCAAGCACCCAATTATTTGAGATCACAAACTCACCTGAAGTATCATTAGAAACATGTTCCATAATTTATTTTGCTGGCTATTTAGCCAAAAAATGCAAAGATAAATTCAATTGTACTTTTTGTGATTAAATAAAACCAAAAGAAAATTTGTGCGATGAAAAACAATTATTGATAACATTTAAAACATTTAATCATGTAGATACATCTCAGGGCCTAATAGCTCCATCTGATAATTTGATAAAAGTAGTTACATTATGTTTAAATTTATTCAAAAGTAAATTTCCTAAGATAATGACCGAGAAAAAAATCCTAGAACAACTTATGTCTAGTGCAGAAAAAAAAATTAATAAACACTCTACGGTTTTAAAAAGTACTTCTTGTAAAAATCACTATATATACATATTACAATTACTGTTTCGAACTAAAATTTACAAAGAGTGTAAATGATTAAGTACAAATATTGAGAGGAAAAAATATCAAAATACAGCTAAACTCCGTGTGTTTGAGCATAAATGAATGTGATTATAGAAAATATAACATTTCTCTACAGAATATAGGTTTCAATATATAATTTTATATAATTTATTTGTATTCGTTTATAGCTAAAAGTTTTAGACAAAGCTAAGTAAGTTTTATATGTACCTTCTTTTTTAAAATTATTATATTATTATATAATATTTATTATTTTATGTTTGTATACAGTACCTATACTATTTGTTTGATGTATATTTAATTTGTTTTATATTTTTTAATTTGTAAATATTTAAAAATGTGTGTAAAAAAGAACTACAAATATGTCTTAACTCTTTGATTTGTGTTAATTTGATTAATGGCTTTCTAATTGTGCTTAAACATTAAAGGTACCTTTATAAAATTATTACTGGAATTTTAACTTACATGTATATTTGCATGGCATACGTAAATTGGTACAGAATAAATACCCTTTTTTCAAATGTTTTAAGTGAACTCTTATTTATAGCTTTATTTAAACCTTATGTTTAAATTTGCTACACTTGATTTCATTTGTTGGGTCAAAAAGTCTGAAACTTTGAAATAAAATTCCTTACATATTGTTACAATATGAGTTTAAAAATATTAAAAATACATTCGCAAACAATTTTTATAAGTATTTAAAGATCGAATTTCAACAACAATTATTATTATATATTATCATACCTACTGCAGAAAATTTACGAATTATTTAAAATATTAAATTTACGTGCAATCGAGAATTTGTTATGTAGTTTAAACCTCGATTTAAACTGTCGGAGTAAAATATATTGTTTATTTGTTTATAACTTCTAGGTTTTAATATTTCACATTTTTACTGAAAAAAAAAATATATGAAATAATAATATTAATAATTAGTCCGTATTGAACGCCTGTTTTCTCCGGCACAGCACACGGCCAAAATCATTCCTAAATCATAACATAATAAATACGTCGCACAGCTCATGATCATAAATAGTATTATTATGGTGATGAATATAAACAGATAAAAACCAGTTATCCCTGCACCGCACTCCAACATAGTTACAACGACTAAAATAAAATACGAATTTATTAGCTTTGTTCATTCTTATCGCCATCTACCGAGAGTTATATTACACATCATCGAAAAACCGCTCAGTGAACAATCTAGAGTATTTATAATCAATGGTACTACGTTATAATAATGAGTTAACGATAATAATTCAAAAATACATGTGTTTATACACGTCGACTACAGTCAATTTTGGTAGTGGGGGAATTCGCTCGGCCCAGTGAATAAAATGTGTGTAGACACTCGGTCTATTTCGGTACTAGGCCGAGCAACAAAACGAGTTTCTCGGCCGAGCACTCGTCTCGTGTAAACAAGGCATAACAGTTTCTCCATGTGATAAACTTTTTACATCAAATATACAAATATCTAAAGGCTCTGTCAAACAGAACGCGTTATTCACGCGCGTGAAAGCGTTATTAACGTCGCGTTATAGACCGCCGCGTTGTAGGTATTCAATTACAAATCATATCGACCGTCAAACATAGCTCATCAGCGTGATTAACGAGGCGTTAGAACGCGACGTTGTACAAAATTACAAAATGCCGCGGCATTATTATTGACAAAAAGTTCGTACAATTCTTCAAAACTATCTTGGGACATCCAGAAGTATAAATAAAAACGGTCTTCATGTGACTTCAGTTCACGACATAAACGGTGGTATTCGCCATAATTTTCTCTTTTTTATTTTTTTCATAAACCCAAATTCGCTTCCTTTTTTATTGACTTTCAGCTATTGTATATAAAAGTAAAAGTTCTTCTTCATCTGAACTACTGAACATATTTTTAATATAAACTATACCGTCTATACCTTGCAAACGTACTAATAACACTGCTATAATATCAACTACTATCAACCTTTCAACCTATATATATTAACGCGACGCTTTAGTTTCTGTCTGACGTATGTAACGTCAGCGGTAACGTTAATAACACGACGTAAATAACGCGACGTGATTAACGCGCTCTGTTTGACAGAGCCTTAATACCTATTGCGTTTATCGCACTTTATATTTAGCCGTACCATGATAACATGAAAACCGTAGTCAGAATAACATAACTCACTAATTATATACTATACTTATTACTTAACTATGCTGCAAAAAACATGTATTTGTTCTTTTTGTTTTAAGGGTGGGTCAAATAATAAATGCGTGTTATCTCGACTACTGCAGTTTATTAAATAACAAAAAACTATATATTCATATTGTACCATCAGAGACGGATTTACACTATTGCCATCCTTAGGCAAATTTTATTTTGTCGCTTCATTAAGCTTTTCAATGAGAAAACATATTTTTAAGTATTTGTTTCACATAACTACTAAAAAAAACTGACTGATGCTAAACAATAATTATTCATTGTATTCATAAACTATTTTAGTCAAGAAAATACTCGTGTATAGCAATTCAATATTTAATCTTTCACAATTTTTTCGAATACATTTGCTTTGCCAATTAAATATAATTTTTGTATAGATATAATTAGGTTTCTCAAAAAACTAATGCGTTCAATCAAATTTGGTGTGATTTATAGCTTTTTTTTACTCTTTTCCTTTTCTCTTGCTGCTTTTTTTTGCATTGTGCTCTACTCAATCTCTTTCTATATATATTTCTATTGATAAAAATCAAATTTTAACGAAAAAAATATTAACATATAACACACCGTGTAGGGATTACATTTTTTTATTTAATTGGCTTGTAAAAATTAATCAAATATTTGGAATTCCAAATAAGAACTAATTATAGCATACGAATACTAGCATCTTTTAACACCTAGTAACAATAAATTATCACTATAATAATATAGTGTTTACTCAACAGTAATTTAAGTAATATCTAAATATAAAGTCTATCTGCCTTGTATGTTGTGTTGAAAATAATTGAATGATAAATCAGAATAAACATATCTATTCTCTATTCGGTCGCCCTCTATTTTATAGTCACAAAGAAAAACAATTATTACAATTTTATCTTTTGGATAAAAAAAGTTTTATTTTTGTATGCGTAGTGCGAGTATATTATATTCACATATTACACTAATTGGTTTTAATTAGATTATCGTTATAATAACCAATTGTCGCCCGCATTCGTATTAAATATATCAAAATTTGTTATTTAATATGTATGTATTGTGTGTGTACGCCGTTCAGTCGAACTGCAAGTGATTATTATTTTTATGAGTTTAGTAGTTGGCCAGTACCTCCCAATGCGTCAACAATCGGTCGATAATGACTTAAACGTTATTATTATATATTATAAAATAAAGAAGAATGTTAATTATATTAATGTGTTATGATTATTGTGTTTAAATATTAAACATTTTAATTTGCCATCCTTCAAAGTGTTACGTGCCACCGGCTAGATTAACAATCTAGGTTAGAATAACAAAAGTAATATCACTCTACATTACAACATCTAAAAAAACCTAGTATTTTCAATAAAATATTTGCCTAAAATGTCGGCTTCTTAAAATATACCTTCCTAGGCAACTGCTTCGTTTTCTGACGTTAAATTCACCACTGTATATCACATTCAATAACATTTTAAAACCAAAAATACTTTTATTGTGTAAGTTAATATTTTTTATAGTATTAAGTCAAATAAATTGTTGATATATTGGTACAATTTTGAATATCTTATCGATTTGACGTGATTTTTCATAACAAATCGAGGGATATTTTTAAATTAGGTTCCGTAGTGAACTCGTGTAGCGGCCGAAGATCCATATCTATAGAATTATACAAAACTGTGATTTTTACAAGTCGGAATTAAAAAATAAATTTTATAAAATTAAAGATTTATTAAAATTAAATAATTTAATTACAATTACATTTAATTACAATTTGTACATTAGGATGATACGAGTAGTCGAGATAATCCAGATGATTCTAACAGGTATTCTTAGAAATATTTGGGTACCATTTAATACCACATAAATATATAATAATACCACATAATAACGCTGTGCTCTACGTGAATCCGTCGTTATTGCGATAAGTGCGATAAAATTGTAACAACATTAGAAAAAATAGAATTCATGGCGTACGGTAGTCGTGATAATCAATATGTGACGTGCGAGTAGTCGCGATAACCCATAAGTACCGTTTATTTTATCTCTTTTTTTGTTAAATTTAAATTTAAATTCGATGACCTGACAAAATAGGGCCCTTAGACGAACGCTTTTTCTCGCGCGCCAATACTACGCGCCAATCATACAGTCTCAATCGTGACGGATAGGCACGTAGCGCGCTAAGAGTGTGGTAACAAATTAATGAACACTCCAGGCGCTCGTTCTTTACCGGGTAGTGTAGGAATCAGGGCCCTCCCAAGGTTTTCCGGGGCCAGGGGCAAATTAATGGGGGGGGGGCCCTTCGACCATAATAATAAGATATGATAAAAAAAATACTCATTGAGAATAACAAAATTCTTGTAAATGTATTTTTCCAGACCTTAACCAATCAAGCTCATTTAAAATCATGCACATACTTACAAAACATAATTGAATGTAACATAATTGGTCGGTGACAATTCGTTTTTATTATTACACAGACTTTATGGGGGCCCCTAAAAATTTTCAAACGATGGGGCCTGGAGCAAAATGTACCCGTTGCCCCCCCCCCCCCTCTGAACGGCCCTGGAAGGAATGTAGAAAAGCGTGGCTGTGTAAAGGCTAGAACTGACTTTCACGCACGAATGGCGTGGCGTGTGGCGTGTTGAAAATATCAACACTTTTGCAGTTAATTATCAGTTGATGGGTTTGTTATCACAAAGATAATTATTATTATTATACATTTTTTTTATTATTTTATTCAGTGACGCTTAGCTTAATGTTTTTTCTATATTGTAAGTTTCTATATAGTGATTTTTGATTGTGCAGAAAGGAGGACCTAGTACCTATATTACGCAAGTCTAAAAAGTAATAGAATAGTAATATAATGTACAAACAACATATGAAGAAAAAGCAATTAGCAATCACGTGTGCTGCTATAAGTATTTCAACATAAAAGCAAAGAAAAAAAAAGAGTTCGCAATGGGTGAAAAATTGGAAACTGGATAAAGCTAAATTAATTAATTAAAATATTATATAATTAAATAATTGTATACTTAATCAATGACTATATTATATAATAAACATTATAATTTGTAATTATCATAATGTTGGTACATATACATCGTCGAGTGAGGCCCCAGATCTCTTTGAATCGACAACTTTTTTTAGTTATTTTCTAAAAGAACCCCTGAAACTTTGAATTTTTTTGATGACGAAATCTTTATTAGCTTCAGGAATTGATTTTTTGCAAAATTTTAGAAGTTCATTATCAGCTTCTCATTTCAAGTTTTTATTAATGTAGTGTTTACTTTTTATTTTCTAAATACAAGGATACTGTTTATACAGCTCTAAAAATTCTAGTGTAAATTTTTTCGACCAATACCTAGTATCACTCATTTTAATTTTATAAGCTACCTACGAGCTTGTAATTTTAGAATAAAAATGTATATTTATTGAGAATAAAATGTAAAAATTAGTTATTCGAGCCGTCAGTTTGAAAACAACAAGATTGATGACAAATGTTTACTTTGTTAGTGCGATATCTGGATTATCGGTCTTCTTCTTCTTTTCTAAAGGCTTAGCCTCGTCATTGTTAAAAAATAGATCTTCACTCCTCTCTCTCTAATGCCAGAGTCTTCATATGTGAATATCGGTATAGATGATATATATATCGATGATTTATTTATATCGATAACTGCTTTTTATCCATAGTTAATTATCTTTCATGCTTGGCGTGTGGAGAAATCATGTACGTGTAATTTAAACAACATCCCAAGATTCAAGGATAAACAGCACAGAATACCCGCGATCTAAGTCTGTGAGATAAATTACGTTTAAATGTACACTCTTTCCCGCGAGTTTGGAATGCCACGTTCCAATCGCGCTAGAAAAAGCGTTCGTCTAAAGGGCCCTTTTGAGACACCTCCTGTCTTTCGTAGTCCCGACTATGAAGTGCATAGTAAAGAGCGCTGTACCATCCTCGGGCATCAAATATCCTAATAACCGGTACCGTCTACAGTAGCGTCATTTGAGGTTGGAAAGATAAGCATTTGCCCCTGTCTGAGTTTAAAAGTAGTCCAATGGGCCAGTGCCGAGTTTTTGCCGTTTAATCATTATTATATTTTATTAGCGCAAAAACATACCTATTTACATAATATTTTCAGAAAATATTATACTGTGTACCTACTAAGTAATTATTGTCACAATAATACATTCTTAATTTATTTTAATTTAAAAGTCCCCTTTTAGTTATATTTATTGACCATTATAGACATTTGAAAATGAATTATGAAAAATCTTTAAAGTGAATTTCCATCTGCAAATAATTATTTTATTATTAAATTATGCAAATGAAAAACGAGATGATGTAATTCATGATCTTTATTCTATTTTCAAAATTGTAAAACAACTTCCAAATGTTTTTCAAGAAACTCATTTGGAAGTTGTTTTACAATTTTGAAAATAGAATAAAGATCAGTTTTTCAAGAAACTCTTATAAATATTCTTATGGCTACTGCTTCCAATGAATGATTTTTTCTTCTCTAAAATTAATTAAAACCCATTTACGACTAACATTGGGATATGAACGCCTAATTGATTTACTGTTAATTCCAGTGGAAAGTGCTATACCAGGTATAATTAATTAAGATGATGTAGTTGATATATTTTAAAAAATGCAAAAAGGAAGATATCCTTCAATAAACTAATAATATTTATGGTAATCAGTAAAAATTGCCATAATAGTTTACAGAGTTAATTGGTATAGGAATGTAATTGTTTTTATAAAATATCTGCTTCTTATATTTGCAAATTATATTGCTACCTAATAAAAAGGATTGTAACAATAGGAGAAAAAAATATTTAAACCAAAAATAAGTGAAGTGAAAATGGTAATTTGATAACATATAAGTAGATATTTTCTTGCGAGCGGTTTTTTTACTCATTTGTGCCTGTAAAAATCTTCGCCATCTTCTATTGAAAACTGAAATGATGTCACTGACTGTATATAGTAGTAAAAAATATCTAAAATGTATTAGTAGATATAGGTACTCACATACAGGGGTAGACTGACCCGGGTGGAGAGGCGGAGATATACGCCTGGGCCGTTAGGATTATTAATAATTTGGGTTACTACTATCGTCTATTTACATCATAAGCGAATATTGTTAGTTTTTTGTTATAAAAAATCGTATCTTAGACAAAGACAATATAATATACATATATGTGTAGAATGTAAACATAAACAATTTAGACATAGTTTTGTAAAAATAACATAGTTTTAGTTTTGTGCTCGAATGTATAAAGTATTTTTATGTTGTTCTATTTGCACCACAGTGTAACATTGTCTCTAGAAATATCTAAATATATTCGTTTGATGAAGTATATAAATTAGAAAAAAATTCTATAACTTAATGAATTAATGCATTTTAGAAATTGTTAAAATAAAAACTAAATAGGTAGGTACAGAGATATGATAAAAATTAAAAAATTAAAATTTTCATCAGTTGAACAGCAATTGTATAAAAAAATGTTGGGCCGGTCATATCTTTCTCCGCTTGGGCCGAAGTACTCCCAGTCCGCCCCTGTTCACATAACATCGACAGTGTTGGTAGACGAACACTGGACATTAGCGTAGACAAATAAGAAAGAAATAAAAAAAGAAATAAAAAAGAAATTGTTGATTATAAATGTTGTGTGTACTCTGATCACCTACAACTTACAAGGCTACAATAGATAATAGATGTTGTTATTGGGACCGAATAGTCATACCGGAAAATATAATAAATATCTACATTAAAAACAGACCAAATGTAAATATTAAAGCATCCAGACAATATTTATATTGACGAAAATTGTATTTCATAATTATATTTACCGTGGTAATTTGAATCAATCATTGATATTTTTCGTTATTAATTTAAATTCTAAGTTGGTTGAAATTCAATAAAATTATTTTTATTCTACATATTGCATAATGCATACAGGTAATGTATACACAATACAGTAAATATCATACTAACGTATCTTAAAACATGAAGCCCTGGACAAGTTCGTCCTGCCCTCGGGATGGCACTGACTGCAAGTACCTAGGTACGCACGAAAGAATTTTGTAGGAAATCGATTGCGCGGACAAAACGACCGGTGTAAATCAACGAAACGCGATCTGGTGCCCGTCGACATTAAGCAGAATCATACTTACAACGGATTAACGAAGCGGCCGTCGTTGTATAACCGGCAACCTCGAGGCGGCTCTTTAAAACATTTTTATGTGTTGTTGAACACGTAAAAGGAGCCAAGCGAAGTATCGTTACGCATCACTATTTTACAGCGGTTTCGGACGTTAGACAATGACATTGGAGGATGGAAAAACCGCCGCTGGGAACTGATATTTAAGACTTCGTGCGCTGTCCCCGGATCCGATTCGCCGTGGACAGTAAGGCCGCACGTAATCACGTGCGAACAGCATTGTCGCCGGCCTCCGGTCGCCGCCACCGCCGACGTACAACGCTATAGGCGACATGACCGTGACGTAATGTGCTTCCTCCCCTACCACTGCCTCACCACCGACGCGTCGTAATCACATAACCGTGCGCACAGGCCGGTCTAGCCGGTCGCCGTCACTTCTCGCCGACGTACGTCGCTCTTTGCACGTGGTTCACACACCACATCACACACACACACACACATCCACACACATACGTATACATATACACGTACACGACGACATTACCGGGTTTTTTTGTTGTTGTTGTTGTAATTAACGACACCTACCTCAACCCTCGATAAATACCCATTTAATATCTGCACGACAAACATGTCCGAGGAAAACATCATGGACGGTCTGTCGGCTCAACAACTGTTCGGTACCGGCGAAGGGCTCACTTACAAGTACGTATACACACACCTGTATACATTGATATATACGCACACATTGTGCTCTTGCGCCATGAAGTGGTGTGTGTTTGTTATGCGCGCACCTCCAACTGTGCGCATTGTTTGTTGTACCGGCGTAACTGCAGCGTTCGGATTTCGAACCACAGTCCACCGAACTCTGGATCATTATTATTTTCAATCCTAGTATTATTATAATTATGATCGTCAACCGAAATTCAATCCATCACGTCCGTCTCTCGTTCGGGAGTCAAAAAAACTTACTATACTCTTGAACCGATCGTCACCAGCAATTTTCACACGTGGGGGTTGAAAATTGTGTTTTTGTTTTTTATTCCCCCTATGTACTTGTGAGTGTTTAAAGAACACGTGGAGTAACTATACTTGCATACGACCACTGTGTAGCTTCTAAGTCCTTGGTGTCAACAAAAACAATTGTGTTCGGCCACCCTGCTCGCCCTCAATGGCTATCTGATTACTAGTCGTAAATCACTGATGTTCTATGTATACCCCTTACCAAACATTTCACGACTTAACCGTGTGATTTAACTTTCTTTTATTTCCATCTAAAAACAGATTATTTTTCTGGATACTGTTAACTGGCTTTAACAACATTTTCTATCATTGAATTCTCTTTTCCCAATAGTTTCTAGATATAGCTATGTAATAATCATAATAATATACTTTCAATTTTTATGTTTCTTAACATATTTTTATTTCATTGGTATTTAAAATATTCAAATTTGCACAAAAAAACAGTTTCATTATTTATGGGTTTTATTAATTCATAATGAATTAAACTTAATTTAAAACAATTTTATTTTTTTAATATAAATATAGATTTTAATTAATATAGCCCTATCTTATCTTGCTGATTAACGTTGCTCTTATTTCTTTGATAACTACATCAAATTAGTTGATTATATGTTATATTTAAATATACTGATATTCTTCAAATGTTTTCTAAAACTTGAGCACTTATCTACTATTGTTTCGTATATTTTCTGTTCTTATAATATTCTGAATTATAATTATCAAATAGAGTTAATAAGTCCATATTATAAAAATATAAACTAGACTACCTTCTGTATTATATTTATTACAATTAATAAGAAAAGCCTCAAATAATCAACTTTACATAATAATTGAGAAAATGTTTGTAATAATTTTTTTTTTTTACTTTATACATATTTTTAGAATTTTTTTTTTTGTTAATATAATCAAAATTATTTTCATCAATTAAAAGTAAAATTAAAATGAATTGTTAGGATTAATAATCTACTAAAGAAATTAATAGTTTTAGAAAAAGATCATAAAATACCTAGAAATAATCATTTTTAAATTATAGAAAACGTACAAATTAAGTACTTATTTAAACTTCAAAAATTTGCACATTATTTTCATATTTTAATAACTTTTACTTCTTACCATTCAATTGAATAGCATTTATTATTGTTTATTTGTGTACTTAGGTACCTACTAATAAATTAATTTAAAATAATTAGTAGGTGTTAAATAACCATTGAAATATTTTATTTAATTCGGAAAAAAGAAACTTTAAAAATTAAAAAAATTACTGTACTTTTTTTTCATACTTGGAAAACTGTTTTTAAATTACATTGGCAAGTGTCTTGCGTTAAATAAATAAGTAAAATTGAATTTTATAAAATTAGTCATAATCATCAAGTAATTGATTGAGTTTATACTTTCTTCTTTCTATATCAATACTCAAAAATATGTTTCTCTTCTATATATTTCTAATACTTATTAAAACTAAAAATAATTTATTTTAATTTTTTTAATTTTTTTTTTTTTCGTTATATGGTTATAATTTAATTGTTTTTGTATTATTTATACAGATTAATAGTAATTGTATTTAATTAAATTCAAATGATAGTTACACTATAATTATTCTTTCCTTATATAACACTGAAACATAATATATCTATGAATATGTATGTCATCTCACAAGTTCACTTGAGCATAAAACTTTTGTATTTACTTACACGTAGATACATTGATATGTCTTCATAAATCTATTACCTATTAGATAATAATTTATATAATACAGAATTGTAAATTTATACAAATTTATATTTAGCAACAATTTATGATACTTATTTACCTAATAAATTATTTATTTATTTTAAAATTTTAACATTAAAATATATCTAAATTTAATTTTAAATTCTGGCACTATAAACTAAATATTTAGCCAAATTAGTATTAGTTTAAATGTTATTTATATCAATGCCATATGTCTTTTCAATGCAAGTTGTTCATAATCAAATTTTAAGTGTATATTATTAATAAAATTACATTTTTAATAATATACTACATAATTTATGTTTAAATAATTATAAGTTATTAAAAATCAAATAGGTTAGGAATAAAAATGTGATTCTTTGACAATTAAATTTCCAGAACTGCCCTATTATTTAGTCAATTTTCTTATCTTTTACTCTAGAGATTTAATAAGAACTAATCTGTCATGAAAAATGTCATGATATACAAATTCAAAAAAATATTATGTTATGTACATTTACCGTTAAACCTTTTTAATATACTACCATTAAAAAGTAATGATTAGAAATACATTATGTTATATTCCAGCTACTAAAATATTCTGAGGAATTTAATTATATTATGTGTATAATTATAATTTATTTATATTATAACTAGTTAATCAATTTAACCAATTAATAAAACATATAATTGATTCATAAAAATACATTTTAATTATTATAGTGTTGTATTAGATGAATTGTATAAATAATCTCTAAACATATTATGCAATATTAAACTAATAGTTCACTTAAGCCAGATATAGTGCCTCGTGATTAGTCAATTAAATGTAATGAACTATTAAGTAGAATAATTGTTCTTACAAACCAATACAAGTATTTTTATGTTAATATTACTTCTAGAGTTCTTGAGAGAGGTCTAGAACACCTTAGTCCCTATTTTGTTTTGTTTATTAATTACCAGTATATAGTAACAATTGTTAAATAAATAAATAATTTTATAAAGGTTTGATTAAAAATAATTTTATACAAGTCAGTATTAAAAAATATCAAAATGTTAATATAGATTCATATTAGCCAATAAAAAATAAAAAAATTATCAAAATAAAAATATATTATTAAATGAAGAATACTAAGGTTTTTACTTATAAACATGTAAAAATTACCAAGTCATTTTTAAATTGTATATGGTTTTTAAACTACACTGTTTTATTTACATTTAGAAACCAATATATTGGCTTCCTTGGAGATATTTACATACTTTCCTAACTTGTTATTTAATTTATATTGCCTCTATATCATGTATAAATTAATAAAATAATACTAGTTTATAATAATTAAAAAGTTGAACCTTTTATTGCATTTAAAAGTTAAACCATTTTGTTAAAAATATAATTGTGTATAAAATAAAATATTAGGTAAAAACCCCATTGAATTATTCATTCACTAGGTTTTACTGCACAACTGTAACATATATTTTCAGTATTTTAAGTACCTATATTCAATATCTAAAATTTAAACGGCAGTTTAATTTACTTGATAATAAACCACTTCCGAGTAAAGTATATGTTATGTATTGAAAATATATTATTACTGTCACACACAAAACAATATTTATTTAATTTAAATTATTTTATGTTTCAGTGACTTTATATTATTGCCTGGATTTATTGATTTTGTGGCAGGAGATGTTGTAAGTTTTCATTTACTGTCAATTCCTATAAAATAAAATAACCATCATGTCATATAGTATACTATTGAAAAGAAGCCAAAGAATTTTTTTCTGTATTTATAAGGGATTAATTATTAATGTGTTCAATTTTTCAAACCTGATAATATGTTATGAGCTTAAATTATTATTTTTACTATGTATATTTTGTACATAATTTCTTTGTACAACCTGTTAAATCATATATAATGTTATTATTGAAGTAGTTTTACTAATATTTTTTTGTAACTTAAAATTATTTATGGTCTTCATTTTAGAACAAATTTTTGAAATTCCATGGTTTATCATATTTCAAATAACTTAAAGATGATAGATAATAGCAAAAGTATATCTTCCAGTTTCCTTTATTTCATTAACATAAAAAAAATATCAGAAATATAAATAAATATATACATAGTAGTAAACATTTTTGATTTTATTTCAGGACTTGTCATCACCTTTAACCAAAAATATAACTCTTCAAGCTCCATTAGTATCTTCACCAATGGATACTGTCACAGAATCAGAAATGGCTATAGCAATGGCTGTACGTTTTATTGCATTAACTAATTTTTTCTATAAAAAATAAAATATTTTGTTTCGGGCTATTATTTATAAAAAGTTTATACATTTTTTGAATGTTTATAGTTACTATATGAGAAATTATGTATACAAATTAAAGTGTGATTTTTATTTTATTATTTCGGCAGCTTTGTGGTGGTATTGGTATCATTCATCATAATTGTTTGCCTGCCTATCAAGCAAGTGAAGTGCTTAAAGTAAAAAAGTACAAACATGGAT
This sequence comes from Sipha maydis, assembly GCA_034509805.1. Taxonomy (NCBI): domain Eukaryota; kingdom Metazoa; phylum Arthropoda; class Insecta; order Hemiptera; family Aphididae; genus Sipha; species Sipha maydis. The sequence continues at coordinate 79,063 of JASXSY010001053.1, forward strand.
TTATTCGTGATCCTGTTGTTATATCTCCAGATTTATTGGTAAAATTTTTTTTTGTTAAAATTTAATGTTTATAAATTGCATAATCAATGAATCATTCTTCATTCATAGGTATCTGATGTTATTCGATTAAAAGAAGAACATGGATTTTGTGGGTTCCCTGTTACTATAAATGGTAAATTAGGTGGTAAATTAGTTGGTATTGTTACATCCAGAGACATTGATTTCCTTGAAGGATCTGAACAATTACAACAATCAGTTAATTTGGTAATTATTATTCAACCTATATTACTTTTATTTATTTATTATTTTTATATTAAAATCAAATTTTATTTGATCAGGTCATGACTAGAATTGAAAACATTATCTCAGCTAAGTCTGGAGTAACTTTGGAACAAGCCAATAGCCTTTTGGAGCATTCTAAAAAGGGAAAATTACCTATTTTGAATGAAAATGGTGAATTGGTTGCATTAATAGCAAGAACAGATTTGAAAAAATCACGTGATTATCCAAATGCCTCAAAAGATGAAAATAAACAGCTTTTAGTTGGTGCTGCTATAGGAACACGAGAAGATGACAAAGTTAGATTACATTTACTTCATCAGGCTGGCGCTGATGTTATAGTTTTGGTAAGATAATTTTATCTCAATTTTATTGAAGAAAATTAATTATAATTTTGTTTATTGAGATATATATGTATATTTTTTTTCTTAGGATTCATCCCAAGGCAATTCAGTATATCAAATTGATATGATAAAATACATTAAAAAAAATTTTCCTTCATTACAAGTCATTGCAGGAAATGGTAATTTATTTTACTAACAAATATTATTATCTATTGATTAAATAATTTTTCAAGTTTTTTTTTTTTCTAGTTGTTACTATGTCTCAAGCAAAATCACTCATAGATGCTGGAGCTGATGGTTTAAGAGTTGGTATGGGATGTGGTTCTATTTGTACAACACAAGAAGTTATGGCAGTTGGTCGCGCTCAAGGAACTGCAGTTTACCGAGTTGCTCGATATGCTTCACAATTTGGTGTACCAGTTATTGGCGACGGTGGAATTCAATCTATTGGACACATTATTAAATCTCTTTCACTTGGAGCATCCACTGGTAACATTCAATCTTTACTCTTAGATAAGCATAACTTGTTATGTTGGTAATTTTAACACTATAAACTTTTTATTCTAGTTATGATGGGATCCATGTTGGCTGGTACATCTGAATCACCTGGAGAATATTTCTTCTCAGACGGCGTGAGGCTTAAGAAGTATCGTGGTATGGGAAGTTTGGAAGCAATGAACCGAAAAGATGCTAAAGGATCAGCATTAAATAGATATTTCCATAGGTACAGTGTTACACATTTCTTAATCTATTAATGTATGGTTGATATCATGGTTTATCATCCACAGTGAGAAGGATTCTTTGAAAGTTGCTCAAGGTGTCAGTGGAACAATCGTTGATAAAGGTTCAGCTCTTAGATTTTTACCATACATTCAATGTGGCTTAAGGCATAGCTGTCAAGATATTGGAACAAAATCGCTTAAAAATCTTAGGGCTATGATGTTATCGGGTGAACTAAGATTCGAAAGACGTACACATTCAGCACAACTTGAAGGAAATGTACACAGTTTATTTTCGTATGAAAAACGATTGTTTTAATGTATAATTGTTAATTATCAATTTAACTTTTTATTTAATTAAAAACACGTCATTTAATATCAGATTTTAAACTTAAATTGTACATTGTTCTTCATGAAATAAAAATAATTAAATTAAACAATATTTAGTTTTTTTTAGAAAACTTTTCATATAAAGAATTAGCAATTTGATTTATATTTTTCAACGTTTCATTAAAAGAAAAAATCTCTTCATCATTTTGTTTGCAATAATGATATTTGCTCTTCCAATTTGATATTATGCCCATCAATTTGATCATTTCAGCGCTGAAAATTTAAAAACAAGTTAGTTATATGATGATAGTTAATTAAAGATAGTTATATTACAATAATAAATTAAAATATAGATAATGTAATAAATAGGGCTAGGATTTTAATGACCCGAAAAACCTAAAAAAAATTAAAATAACCTAAAAATGACCTTAAAGATAAATGCCCAAAAGATAAAAAATGATTTTAAAATATTATAAAAATGCATTATAAATTATAATTTATAATTATTAATTATTATTTATTAATTAATATTTCGGTACAAAATTATTTAAATTATAATATTATAAAAAAAATAACATAAAAAAAATGTTAATTTAGGATTTTCTTGATAATAATACTAAAGTTTGAACTTATCACTTATCAATGGCCAGCTTGAAATTTTCTGAAATAAACAACAAAAAATACTAAAAAATATAAAATATATACGTATATTTTTTTTTTTATTCTGAATATTACGTTTAAATTGTATTGTTGCATTGGACAATCAGTAGCTCCTTCAAGTTTTCAAATACGAATGACCGCCGATTTTCTGCTAGCAATGTCTTGTAAGTTGAAAAACTCCTTTCCACGTCCACAGATGTAATTGGAGCAAATTTCATGTACATGATATCGTCGATATTGAACTCATCAGGGAAATGAGCCGTGTCTGATTCAGTTCCATCAATTATTTTTGATATTTTACTTAACGTTTCAAATCCAGTATTTTTCTCCAACACCATTTTTAATTTGTTTTGTATAGCTATGCCAGCTTCATTTATAGATTGTTGAATTTTCTCTCGTAAATCGACCATTATTTTTATAGAGATAATTAGTTTTTATGTAAATTAAATTACATTTTAGAGTTTGATTGTCGATCAAATCTTGGACTTTAGCTATGGCAGTGGCTTCTCTACTCAATTCTTTCAAAACATTTTTGATTGAACTCAAGTGTTCACAGTAATATAAAGACGCGTTTATCCACGTTCCCCACCTAGTAATCACAGGGTTAGGTGGTAAAGGTATATCGGGTGCAAAAGTTTTAAAAATAAGAGTACGAGATGGAGCTTTTAAAAATACCTTCTTCATATTTGATATGAATTTGTCTACTAAAGGGAAATATTTTTTAATTTCTTCCGATACTCTATGCAAAGCATGAGCCAAACACGTAACATGTTCCATATTTGCATACAACAGCTTTAAAGATGTGGCTGCTTTCACCATGTATGGAGCTGCATCGGTTACAAATAAAAGAACATTTTCACGTTTCACTCCCATCCATAAAGGTATAAAGGCCATAAAAGTAAAAGAGATTTATCGAAAAATCTAGCAATTGTTCCATGATTAGTTTTTTCCAGGCATTCGGAATTTAAAAGAAAAGTTTTACCTGGATGATCAATTTCCAACGTTCCAATTATTGCATTAGCAACATATCAACCAGCTGCATCTGAAGTTTCATCTATTGAAATCCAAATTTTTTTCCCCGAGGCATATGTTCTTATTTTATTCATAGTTTCTTCGTAACATTTATTTACATAATTTTTTCTTAATGTAGACGAGTCCGGAATTGTTTTTTTTGTATAGTTTTCAAGAAAATTTCGTAAAATAGGATGAGATAATTTATGTAACGGTATATTTGCACTTAAAAATGCCCTGCACAAATCTAGATTAAAATTAGAATTTCCGTACTCAGAATACATTGGTTGTGTTAAAGAAGTAGTTTGCTCGTTTCGTTTTTGAATACCACGTAAATGTTTATCGCGTGTAATATGTTGCTGAATTGTATATTTTTTATCTGCTGCAACTTTAACTTCACAGACTTTACAATATAACACCAAACCATCGGTAGAAAAGACGTCGGAGTCAAATTCCGAAACATAAAGCCGCATACGACTCGATTGCGATAATTTTTGTTTCGGCATATTTCGGTACAAGCACGACACACAATCCCGAAAGTAAAGACACTAACTAAATAGGTATTTAACAAAACCATACGTAGGTACACTCCACACCACTGTCATCTAATTTAACGATTAAGATAACTCGTGGTATCGAAGTTTATTGTTGTAATATATAAGTGGTTTTATTATCGACAGCGAGTACTAACACACTATCTCTATAATTGAAATATTTAATATGATATTATTTCTGTAACAAATTCAAAACTTTTATCGAGAACATCTAGTGTAAAAGAAAATGTATAAAAATATTACCAAGATTTCAAAAAAGTATAAAAATGCTCGTAAAATTGAAAAAATGCTACAATATGACCCTTAATCCATAAAAGTGCAAAAAATTCAAAAAAAAGCAAAATAACAACTATGTATTTGGACTCTTATATGACCAAATCACATTTTGTGCTTGAAAAGCTATGTCCTGTAAATCCTAAAAAAAAATGCAAAATCCTATACTATCCTAGGCTAGTAATAAATAATAATAATAATATTTGTTCCCATAACCAAAATAAGAATGTTTATACGCAATTACTTAAATATAATATTATATAGGGTGGGGCAGTGGGCACTGACGAATTTGAATTGTAGTTTATTAGTCAAGTATTATAAACTAAGTTATTCAACATAAAGATAATTTTTAATTGTTATTAACAAAAATCTTAACTTTTAAATATTACATAACTTAAGTGGCCGACTTCATTTTGTATACAGTAATTTCATTTTTTCATACTTTCCATAACTCTGCAAGATATGCATATCGATGGCTATAATTTCCCATCAAATGTTTTCTTTTGGCTATATATAGTGTACGTGGTTTATTAGTGAATACTTTAAATTTCAAATAATCCCACAAAAAGAAATCAGGAGAACGTGGTGGCTAAGCAATATCACCATTCCGCAAAATCAGACGATTCAGAAACATTTTTTAAGAACAGCCATTTGAAATACGCACTGTATAGCACGGTTAGCTGGTAGCACCATCTTGTAGGAACCATAGATCTTTATCATGTACTCCTAATTGCTGTAATTCAGTTGGTAAGAAGTTGTTCAACATTTCCACGTATCTTTCGGATGTTACAGTTACAGTCACAGTCACAGCTATCAAGTGATTTAACCAGCCATCACATTCTCCTGATTTCATTTTGTGGGTTTTTTTTTAAGTCTAAAATGTTCACTAACAAGTCACATACACAAATAGAGTTCAAAGATAAAAAAATAAACTCTAGACTAGAAATTAAAGCCACAGATGTGCATATCATACATAGTGATGGTCAGTATGAAAAAACAGATAGCCGACTGTATAGACCAGCGGTCCTCACTAGGATTGTAGAATGGGCCAAATGTAATTTTTGAAAATAATTCGCGGGCCGCATACATTCTTAATGATAATAATTAAAAATTATATATACAGGTATATTGCTAGGAAAGGGTATTGTAGGAAAAAGTACATGACTGACACAAATGTTTTTCTTAGATTTATAATTATAACTTTAGATTTCAATTCATACTTTATTTTATACAAAATACAAATCATTCATACCATTAGCATAGTATATTAAATTTATATATTTATTAAATGTTTAGATTGATATTGATATTATTTCAATTAAAATTAGTTTATTTGATTTAATGTTGACGGTACCTTTCTGTTTTTTTTTATAATCTTGTTTATGTCTACGGGTGTATTTGATGTGGACAACTGCAGTAAATCGTCCAAATGCACATCACTCAAACAATTTCTGTATTTATTTTTTATAAAGGTTAACTTACTAAAAGTAGCCTGACATAAATATTTTGATCCAAAAAATGTTAGAATACCTTTTACATTTAATAAAAGGGAAGGATTATTGATGTTCCTCAAGTGTATTCCAAAATTTCATTGTATTATTTTCACTATTAAAAATATCTTTTCATGTTATGTCCTGTTGTAAGTCAATTTATCCGCTTTTCAATAAACCAACATAACAATTCATAATATTAATTTCAAATATTTATCTTGTAATTACTGCCCACGGATTTTCAATAAATCGAAATGCATTTCTGAAGTTTTTAATATCATTGAAACGACTATTTATTTCATTTTTTAAATTGCCCAATAGTTCAAGAAATTGTGGTTTCAAAGTTTCTAAATCAGTATCATCAGAAAAAATTATAATTTTCTTTCGTCATTAAATCAAATTTGGAAAAACTTGAAAAATCATTTTCAGATATTTGTTCGATGTACATTTTGAGCTTTTCTTCAAAAGCAAAAATCTTACTGGCCATGTGAGGGATAAGTTTATTTTTTCCTTGCAGATTGGTTTGAAGTATATTTTAACTAAGTATATTTAAGTTACATCTGCAAGGAATGCAAGTTTGTACCAAAATGCTAATCACAGAAACTAGAACACACAATGTTAGAAGCACAGAATTAAATATTATAATGACAATACCTACGTGATAAAATACAAACGGACAATAAGCGACAACGGATAAACTGTTCATAGAAGACTACAATGTGGAAATAAATAAACTCATAACCGTAGGTGCTTACTTATCTGTCCAACTTGGTAATAATCTTTCTATTTTAAACTTGTATTGAATTATTCAATACAAGTTTAAAATAGAAAGATAAAATAAATAAAAATAATAAGATAATAGAGACGTTCATTTTTTTTTTTTTATACTATTTATAGAATTTTGGATTTTAGAATGAACTATTTAATTTTAGTGCGGGCCACACTAAGGTTGTTAAAGGGCCGCATGCGGCCCATGTAGTGGGGACCGCTGGTATAGACAATGAAAGCGGTCACTTAAGTAATGTAATTTTTTTAAATTAATATTTTTATTGATAACAGTTAAATATAATCTTTGTGTTAAATAAATTAAAATTTGTTTCTAATACTTGACTAATAAACTTCATTAAAAATTCGTCAGAACCAATTGCCCCGACCCTGTATAAACTGTAATGATCAAATCAAGGAAAATATTCAACTTTTTAAACGAAAAAAAAAAAAAAAAAAAACTTGCCTGTTATTGTAATATTTGGAGCTGTTTTTATGTTCTTCAAACTTCACTACCTTGGTAGACTTTTTGACCTTTGACTTAAGGACATTGTCATCTTCAGTATAATTTATAGTCCATTTCTATTTACAGAAAATAAAATCAATAAATTTTATCCCATTTCAAATCTATAACAGTAGATGGATGGTAGCAGAAATTAATATACTCACTTCAGAACACTTGATATCATCAGACATAATTTTCAGAACACTTATACAATGTAATACAAGTTCACATTTTAAGTTGGCCATAGAACGATCAATTCTCAATAAACACCATAACACATCACTCATCATGATATAATGCTCCATTGAATCTTGTATAAATGTGATTCGATTCTCTATTGTTTCCAAGTCTAATATCTTTCTTTTTGCATCTGTAATTACTAAGCTGCTAGTACGTTTTTGCATATCATTAATTTCAGCTGTAGTCATATGTAGATCAGCATCAATTTTTACTTCTCGCTGTCTGATGAACTTGGAAATAATATAACTATGAAGTAAATTAAAATAGTTAATTAAGTAGTATATTGCAATAAAAAAAAAAAACAAAAACTACAATAGTCTACTAATAACTTAATTCGGTCTACTACATAACTAAATCAAATTAATTTTACTAATTAATTAAAATGGTATACTAAATTCTAACTTAAAATGTTAGGGAAATTACCTTGGTATTTATTACAATTAATGTTATAGTTTTTTAATTTTATTTATTAATTTTATTTATCAGTACATAACAAATACTTTGGCTTATAGAAGAAAGGCAAAATTAAAATAAAAAATATTATGAATTATGTGGAAAGTAAATTTTTTATTTAAATTATAAAGATATAGTATATTACATAGATTTTATTATGATAAATAAACTATTTTTTTTTTTTTTTTTTTAATAAAACTTACGTTTTCAAAGCTATTTCATTTGAGTATATAAAATCTTTACTCTTTTCAAAATCATTTTTGATAGTATTTATGTCACTCAATGCCATATTTAATTTCATAATCTCACATCTTTCACGCATTTCATTAAATCTTAATTCTGTAATACTATAATGATTAAATTAAATTATGCAACATGAATAATATGAAGAATATTAAAATATGTACCTTTGAGACACTAAGTTTAGTTGATGAATTTGTTTAGAAAATAAATCATCGGACGCAGTAGCTATTTTATCCTGTATATTAAAAAATTAACTTGTTATTAATAAAACATAAGAGTATTAGTTAAAAATATAATTATACTATACCGGTCCAAACCATAAATCGATCAAAGAAAGAATTTGTGTAAGCCATAAATCAGTCAATTTAACTATTTTTGTTGATACTAATTTTGTTAAACAGACATAATCCTAAAAATTCAAATTTGAGTTTTAAACTAAAAATAGTTATATATACCAATAGTTAATGTAATAATTGTATCCATTTAAAAATAATAATTCAGTTAATCTAAATCATTAAAATATTTTAATAGGTATCTAACATATGCCAATCTATAAATATTTATCAGTATGAATGCATCATTTCATTAAAAGAAAAAAAATTGAATTATTTGGCAATAATTCTTCTTATCCTTTTCATTATTTGATAAACTTATGATATACAGTATAAAATCTATGCCAACTTCTAAATTAAAAAATAATTTAATAGAAATAAAATGTATAATACCATATATAAAGGTAGTAAATGATTCTGTACTAAATGGACAGATTTTCTTAAATAAAAATTAATTATAATAAGAACTCATACATTTTTCATACTGCTGATCATATTGTCATGAAGCTTATTTAAATTATTTTCAAATTTGTCCAATTCCACCTCAAATAACTCCAATATCCCATTTAAATTTTCTTTCATTTCGTGACCACAAAAATTAATAGATGTTTCCTCTTTTTTATATGCAGATAATTCATTATCGACTTTTGATTTTTTTGCTCTGAAAAATAATTCACATTTTTAAAAATATTAGAAATTATATTTTGTATATAAATAAGATTAATAAAGCATTAATTAAAAAAAAAAAAAGTCATTAATACAATCTATTCTTTATTTAATTGTAGGTATCTTATAAAATAATATAAAAGTTAATAAAATTGAGACTGAATTTAAAAAATAAAAATAGCAATTGAATATAAAAAACCATTTGTTCATATTCCGTTACGATTTTATTTACTTTGTATATACTGATAATGAATTTTTAATTTGAAACTAGTTGTATTTCACAAATATAATAATACTCCAGGCTAAGCTTTTATTCATTCATTTCTATACATAAACTATTTGTTTATGTATTTAAATATTCATTATAAGTATTGTTAAGTTATAATAAGTAATTATTTACTTATGTTAAACATTATTACTGTATGAAACAAAATGTACGTACTCATATAAATCTCTACATGTTTTCAATTTATCCAATTCTTGCTGAGAGTTTAAAATTTTTTTTTCCAAAGCTTCTAGATCCGAAGAACATATTTTTGAATCTTTAGTATTCTCATCGTAAAATTTATCAAAAGCATTCAACACTTTATCCAAGGATGAAAATTGATCATCTTTTGACAATAGAGAAGTGTACCTAAAGAAAAATTAAATTACTAATAACAGGTACATAAGTATATATGTATATAACAATTATATTTAAGTTGATATTGAAATAAAAAATGTTACAAGCCAACACAACAAATAAATTGTCATCATAGATAAAATAATTTCATAAAATGTTAACCATCCGATTAGATCTATATTCATCACACTAGAAAATGTTGACAAACACCACAACATACAGTTTTGATTAATGAAAAATCAGCAATAAAATGTTATGCATAAAACTAGAGAGTGATAGCAATGCTATAGAGTTACGATGAACAGTTTTAAAAGGTCGGCACGATAATGTACTTACATTGCTAATTCCTTGGGTGTTACGCAATTGGTTTTCGGCGACAATTTATTGACGAGCAACGCGAAAACTGGTTGTAATTCAGGGAGCCGTCCCTCATTAACCCACAAGTCTTTGGGCAAGTGTCCCACGTGAAAGTTGATGGCCGAGAGTATTTCCATTACGCGTTTAGAGACTTCCATAGTTCCACTCCGCGTTTGCAATCACTAAATGTTATTGTCCAAACACTGATTTCTACCCGTTAAAAACCGTGTCTTAACACTGTTTTCGACTCGTTAAAAAACGTAAACCACAATACTACAAGAACAAACGTGCTTGAAAGACGCGGTCCACACTCCACGCTGACGAGTAGTCAAAAGCCGACGATACAGAATCGTTTTAGACGCAAGGTGCAGCAAAATTAAAAATTCGAAATCGGTTGAACACGGTCAATATAAGTGGAAAAATATAGACACGTTACATCGGAATGTATCAGTACATTTCACAGCGATCGGTGACTGCTGCTAACAATAAAGATGGTGGTCGAATGATCAGTACAACAATAAGGACGGCAGAGAATTACGGTTATGATTTGAACGACGGATCAATGGCGGCTGTCGTTCGCGGCGTTCCGGTGCGTCGGTGCAACAGCTGGCCGTTAGGTTGGTACCACCAGCTGTGAAAATAATTTGTTCCGTTATCATTTTTGTCAGACCGGTGCGGGCAGGGTGTTTTTTAATGGATCTGTACCAGACGTACATCAACGATTAGCCATTACGTCCGCGACGATAATTTTACACGGCCAACGATATCCGTTTACACTTAACAACCGTCATCGATTCATTTTTCACGATGGTGAGAGAATTCAAAGCCCCCGTCAACGTTTCACCGCTCATCAGGGTAAGTGCCGCAACGAATCTTGTCAGAACTCGTTGCCTCACCGTCGCTTACCGTTTCTCGGATTCCCACGACCGTCGTGTCGTAAGGCCCTACACGCCATTTAACTAAACCATGCTTTCCGTGTACACCCGGCACGGTTAACCCGCTGAGTCGGCTTCGCGACCGTTCTTTCAAAATTTGCGTTCCATTCGCGTCCTTTTTGGAACGCGTTACCGAAAATGATTACGACTGCGATGACATTGTCATTCGTAGGTGCGTGCAAATATCCGTTTCATAACTTTGTACAACGGATTTTATACGTCGAGTACGATAGATCTACCGATAAAATTATACGATGTTGCAAAGTTAAAAATTTGGAAGTAGGTTTACGCTCTGCTTATTCATCATTGGAAATTGAAATGGTCATCGCTATTAAAGAGCTTCCATCTGTATAAAATTAGTTATAAATTAAAGTTTCACACTATTTTATCCTGTATAATGTATTATAACATTTGAACTAGAAAAAAATATGAATATTATATACAATTTAATGTTCTGTTATACATGTCCTATGTAAGTCATTTAATTATGGTTTATTTTTTCTTAATTTTAAATAAAATAATTTTATAAGTATAAATAATTATTGAAAGTATTAATGAATATTATTAATAACAGTTATATAAGTGTCTTACTTAGTGCCTACATTCTAATTTAGAATTATTTGAGAATATTTAAAACATTTTTTGATATATATTTAGTTTTTAATGTCAAGTGAAGGTCAATGGTCGTTTATATTATATTATTATGGGACCTATATGACTAAGTTTTAACAATTATTTTTTAAATGTTTAATCATTGTATGTTTTTACCTAACTAAATATTTCATTATCATTACCATAACCATTAAAATACAATAGTTAGATGAGCTGTGAGATTAATTTTTAATTTAAAATTAATGTTAACTAATTTAAATGAAAATTTCAATACTTTAAATTATTAATCATTGTTCATTTTAGTTAAAGTTAAAAGTATAAGCTAATTTAATTGCTTAACTATTTCAATTAAAAAATCTATTAATATTGTTCGAATGAAAAATAAAGTTTTTATTTTTACCGGTACATATTTTTTAATTATTTACAATATACATCTTATAAAATATTTTATTCATCCAAAGCAATTAATTTGTATCATTAAATAGTTTACTCGATGGAGTTTTTTGTTGTTGGGTGCAACTTATGGAGTTACAAGGCATAGTTATCTTCAAAAGAAAGAAGATAAGACTAGAGATCATCGTCATCAATTAAAAGCTGAGAGGGAAGCTATGATTGCATTAGAAAAGAAAAAATACGCCGAAGGTATTACATTTTTATACATTTTGTTCTATGAATCTAAAGACTATATGTTTTCAACAAAATTAAATATCTAAAATAAATATTTAAATCTAATAAAATTAATATCTGATATTTATATGTTTAGTGTAAAACGTTTGCCTGTATTAAACTAAAAATCTAATTAAGAATTTATAAATATTTATATTAAATTGGGTGATTTAATAAGTTAATTTTGTTTTTAGATTTAAATATTAAGTGTATATTCAGTATATAATAATTATAAATTTTAATAAAGCAATTTATGTAAATATTGCAAATATTTTATATTGTTTACTTTTAGTTCATATTTATTGTCAAGGTTTGAAACTTCTAGTACTTTAAGACGTAATAATAAGCTCTAAAATATCTAATGATTTATTTATTATTGATTAGTATCACTTACATTAAAAATTTAAAAAATAACTAATCATTTTAAACTTGTTTAAAATTTACTCAATTCCTTGAAATAAGTACTTTCACAGTCTTTAAATGTTATTCAAAATTATTAAAGAACTTAATTTTATTGACCAGTAAGCCTTCAGAACTATGCTTATTGGGAATTTTTTAGATTTACATGAATGTTTTATAATTGTATCGAGGAGCTAAACGACTAATTGTAGAAGCCATTGTATATCAGAATATATTTTCTAAGAATAAAATTATTTTTCCTGCTCAAAAATTATGAGCTGTATATTGCATATTGGTTCATACATTGCTTTAATATTTTATTTTTTTGATTGGTTAAAATTTGCAGTTTTCAATTTTTAAACTTGAATTATGCCAAATAAGCACAAACATTTTCAAATTAGAACTTTTCTGCAAAATCTATAAAATATACTAAAATATGTAGATTTAAATTTTGGATTTGAAATCATGTTATCGATCAATTTATTTTGTACACTTTTATATTTTACAATAAATTATTAAAGTATGCAAATACTATAAGTCCTGAAACCTGCTTATTATAACATAATTTTAACTAAATCATTGAAAATAAAATTTTAATTAAATATTTGTTTTAATATCATTTAATTTCCATTAATAATATAAAAAAAAATGTTGGTTAATTTATTTATTTTATGTTATAAATATAATTTTATACAACAATTATTTTGAAGGTTATTATAGATCAGTTATGAGTTACTGATGTTTTTGATTTCAAATTATTTATTTTAATTTAATTTTTTTTTTCAGAGGAAGAAAAAAATTTGAACCTTATGTTTAATCCACCAAAGACTGCATAGAAACATCAGTTATTTAAATTAACAAAATAATTATTTTGTTTATTTGTTTCATTCATCCACAACAACAACAAATATGAATTATTCAATGTAGTACATTTGTTCAAACTTAAATCGTAGGTAGTGGAAAACAATCATATTAATTACTATTAAAGATTTTAATGTGTAGGTAAAATGTATTCATGTATTTCTTTTGCTGTATAAAATAAACTTTAATTAGTTAACCTTGGTTTTTTTTTTTTTAGAATTATTTATTATTTTCCTAAAGTATTATGATTTAACACTACTCTTAGTACTGGTTGTTACTGATTAAAGTACATAACTTATCTATATTTGTAGAAATGTATTACATTTATAGATCACATATTTTTCTGAATGTCCAAACTTAAAATTATAATTTTCCAATGATTTTTGTTTGCATTAAAAACTTCTGTACCTCAATCAATAAAATGTTTCACAACTTGTTTTCAAATGCCTACTAATTATTTTCATTAATAAATAGTAATATATCAAATATATTAGTGCAGTATTTTTTCCCCTCTATTGAAGTCCAATTAAGAAAATTATTTTCTTTGTGGTACCAGCTTTGTGGTGGTATTGGTATCATTCATCATAATTGTTTGCCTGCCTATCAAGCAAGTGAAGTGCTTAAAGTAAAAAAGTACAAACATGGATTTATTCGTGATCCTGTTGTTATATCTCCAGATTTATTGGTAAAATTTTTTTTTGTTAAAATTTAATGTTTATAAATTGCATAATCAATGAATCATTCTTCATTCATAGGTATCTGATGTTATTCGATTAAAAGAAGAACATGGATTTTGTGGGTTCCCTGTTACTATAAATGGTAAATTAGGTGGTAAATTAGTTGGTATTGTTACATCCAGAGACATTGATTTCCTTGAAGGATCTGAACAATTACAACAATCAGTTAATTTGGTAATTATTATTCAACCTATATTACTTTTATTTATTTATTATTTTTATATTAAAATCAAATTTTATTTGATCAGGTCATGACTAGAATTGAAAACATTATCTCAGCTAAGTCTGGAGTAACTTTGGAACAAGCCAATAGCCTTTTGGAGCATTCTAAAAAGGGAAAATTACCTATTTTGAATGAAAATGGTGAATTGGTTGCATTAATAGCAAGAACAGATTTGAAAAAATCACGTGATTATCCAAATGCCTCAAAAGATGAAAATAAACAGCTTTTAGTTGGTGCTGCTATAGGAACAAGAGAAGATGACAAAGTTAGATTACATTTACTTCATCAGGCTGGCGCTGATGTTATAGTTTTGGTAAGATAATTTTATCTCAATTTTATTGAAGAAATCAATAAAATTAAAAATCAAATAGGTTAGGAATAAAAATGTGATTCTTTGACAATTAAATTTCCAGAACTGCCCTATTATTTAGTCAATTTTCTTATCTTTTACTCTAGAGATTTAATAAGAACTAATCTGTCATGAAAAATGTCATGATATACAAATTCAAAAAAATATTATGTTATGTACATTTACCGTTAAACCTTTTTAATATACTACCATTAAAAAGTAATGATTAGAAATACATTATGTTATATTCCAGCTACTAAAATATTCTGAGGAGTTTAATTATATTATGTGTATAATTATAATTTATTTATATTATAACTAGTTAATCAATTTAACCAATTAATAAAACATATAATTGATTCATAAAAATACATTTTAATTATTATAGTGTTGTATTAGATGAATTGTATAAATAATCTCTAAACATATTATGCAATATTAAACTAATAGTTCACTTAAACCAGATATAGTGCCTCGTGATTAGTCAATTAAATGTAATGAACTATTAAGTAGAATAATTGTTCTTACAAACCAATACAAGTATTTTTATGTTAATATTACTTCTAGAGTTCTTGAGAGAGGTCTAGAACACCTTAGTCCCTATTTTGTTTTGTTTATTAATTACCAGTATATAGTAACAATTGTTAAATAAATAAATAATTTTATAAAGGTTTGATTAAAAATAATTTTATACAAGTCAGTATTAAAAAATATCAAAATGTTAATATAGATTCATATTAGCCAATAAAAAATAAAAAAATTATCAAAATAAAAATATATTATTAAATGAAGAATACTAAGGTTTTTACTTATAAACATGTAAAAATTACCAAGTCATTTTTAAATTGTATATGGTTTTTAAACTACACTGTTTTATTTACATTTAGAAACCAATATATTGGCTTCCTTGGAGATATTTACATACTTTCCTAACTTGTTATTTAATTTATATTGCCTCTATATCATGTATAAATTAATAAAATAATACTAGTTTATAATAATTAAAAAGTTGAACCTTTTATTGCATTTAAAAGTTAAACCATTTTGTTAAAAATATAATTGTGTATAAAATAAAATATTAGGTAAAAACCCCATTGAATTATTCATTCACTAGGTTTTACTGCACAACTGTAACATATATTTTCAGTATTTTAAGTACCTATATTCAATATCTAAAATTTAAACGGCAGTTTAATTTACTTGATAATAAACCACTTCCGAGTAAAGTATATGTTATGTATTGAAAATATATTATTACTGTCACACACAAAACAATATTTATTTAATTTAAATTATTTTATGTTTCAGTGACTTTATATTATTGCCTGGATTTATTGATTTTGTGGCAGGAGATGTTGTAAGTTTTCATTTACTGTCAATTCCTATAAAATAAAATAACCATCATGTCATATAGTATACTATTGAAAAGAAGCCAAAGAATTTTTTTCTGTATTTATAAGGGATTAATTATTAATGTGTTCAATTTTTCAAACCTGATAATATGTTATGAGCTTAAATTATTATTTTTACTATGTATATTTTGTACATAATTTCTTTGTACAACCTGTTAAATCATATATAATGTTATTATTGAAGTAGTTTTACTAATATTTTTTTGTAACTTAAAATTATTTATGGTCTTCATTTTAGAACAAATTTTTGAAATTCCATGGTTTATCATATTTCAAATAACTTAAAGATGATAGATAATAGCAAAAGTATATCTTCCAGTTTCCTTTATTTCATTAACATAAAAAAAATATCAGAAATATAAATAAATATATACATAGTAGTAAACATTTTTGATTTTATTTCAGGACTTGTCATCACCTTTAACCAAAAATATAACTCTTCAAGCTCCATTAGTATCTTCACCAATGGATACTGTCACAGAATCAGAAATGGCTATAGCAATGGCTGTACGTTTTATTGCATTAACTAATTTTTTCTATAAAAAATAAAATATTTTGTTTCGGGCTATTATTTATAAAAAGTTTATACATTTTTTGAATGTTTATAGTTACTATATGAGAAATTATGTATACAAATTAAAGTGTGATTTTTATTTTATTATTTCGGCAGCTTTGTGGTGGTATTGGTATCATTCATCATAATTGTTTGCCTGCCTATCAAGCAAGTGAAGTGCTTAAAGTAAAAAAGTACAAACATGGATTTATTCGTGATCCTGTTGTTATATCTCCAGATTTATTGGTAAAATTTTTTTTTGTTAAAATTTAATGTTTATAAATTGCATAATCAATGAATCATTCTTCATTCATAGGTATCTGATGTTATTCGATTAAAAGAAGAACATGGATTTTGTGGGTTCCCTGTTACTATAAATGGTAAATTAGGTGGTAAATTAGTTGGTATTGTTACATCCAGAGACATTGATTTCCTTGAAGGATCTGAACAATTACAACAATCAGTTAATTTGGTAATTATTATTCAACCTATATTACTTTTATTTATTTATTATTTTTATATTAAAATCAAATTTTATTTGATCAGGTCATGACTAGAATTGAAAACATTATCTCAGCTAAGTCTGGAGTAACTTTGGAACAAGCCAATAGCCTTTTGGAGCATTCTAAAAAGGGAAAATTACCTATTTTGAATGAAAATGGTGAATTGGTTGCATTAATAGCAAGAACAGATTTGAAAAAATCACGTGATTATCCAAATGCCTCAAAAGATGAAAATAAACAGCTTTTAGTTGGTGCTGCTATAGGAACACGAGAAGATGACAAAGTTAGATTACATTTACTTCATCAGGCTGGCGCTGATGTTATAGTTTTGGTAAGATAATTTTATCTCAATTTTATTGAAGAAAATTAATTATAATTTTGTTTATTGAGATATATATGTATATTTTTTTTCTTAGGATTCATCCCAAGGCAATTCAGTATATCAAATTGATATGATAAAATACATTAAAAAAAATTTTCCTTCATTACAAGTCATTGCAGGAAATGGTAATTTATTTTACTAACAAATATTATTATCTATTGATTAAATAATTTTTCAAGTTTTTTTTTTTTCTAGTTGTTACTATGTCTCAAGCAAAATCACTCATAGATGCTGGAGCTGATGGTTTAAGAGTTGGTATGGGATGTGGTTCTATTTGTACAACACAAGAAGTTATGGCAGTTGGTCGCGCTCAAGGAACTGCAGTTTACCGAGTTGCTCGATATGCTTCACAATTTGGTGTACCAGTTATTGGCGACGGTGGAATTCAATCTATTGGACACATTATTAAATCTCTTTCACTTGGAGCATCCACTGGTAACATTCAATCTTTACTCTTAGATAAGCATAACTTGTTATGTTGGTAATTTTAACACTATAAACTTTTTATTCTAGTTATGATGGGATCCATGTTGGCTGGTACATCTGAATCACCTGGAGAATATTTCTTCTCAGACGGCGTGAGGCTTAAGAAGTATCGTGGTATGGGAAGTTTGGAAGCAATGAACCGAAAAGATGCTAAAGGATCAGCATTAAATAGATATTTCCATAGGTACAGTGTTACACATTTCTTAATCTATTAATGTATGGTTGATATCATGGTTTATCATCCACAGTGAGAAGGATTCTTTGAAAGTTGCTCAAGGTGTCAGTGGAACAATCGTTGATAAAGGTTCAGCTCTTAGATTTTTACCATACATTCAATGTGGCTTAAGGCATAGCTGTCAAGATATTGGAACAAAATCGCTTAAAAATCTTAGGGCTATGATGTTATCGGGTGAACTAAGATTCGAAAGACGTACACATTCAGCACAACTTGAAGGAAATGTACACAGTTTATTTTCGTATGAAAAACGATTGTTTTAATGTATAATTGTTAATTATCAATTTAACTTTTTATTTAATTAAAAACACGTCATTTAATATCAGATTTTAAACTTAAATTGTACATTGTTCTTCATGAAATAAAAATAATTAAATTAAACAATATTTAGTTTTTTTTAGAAAACTTTTCATATAAAGAATTAGCAATTTGATTTATATTTTTCAACGTTTCATTAAAAGAAAAAATCTCTTCATCATTTTGTTTGCAATAATGATATTTGCTCTTCCAATTTGATATTATGCCCATCAATTTGATCATTTCAGCGCTGAAAATTTAAAAACAAGTTAGTTATATGATGATAGTTAATTAAAGATAGTTATATTACAATAATAAATTAAAATATAGATAATGTAATAAATAGGGCTAGGATTTTAATGACCCGAAAAACCTAAAAAAAATTAAAATAACCTAAAAATGACCTTAAAGATAAATGCCCAAAAGATAAAAAATGATTTTAAAATATTATAAAAATGCATTATAAATTATAATTTATAATTATTAATTATTATTTATTAATTAATATTTCGGTACAAAATTATTTAAATTATAATATTATAAAAAAAATAACATAAAAAAAATGTTAATTTAGGATTTTCTTGATAATAATACTAAAGTTTGAACTTATCACTTATCAATGGCCAGCTTGAAATTTTCTGAAATAAACAACAAAAAATACTAAAAAATATAAAATATATACGTATATTTTTTTTTTTATTCTGAATATTACGTTTAAATTGTATTGTTGCATTGGACAATCAGTAGCTCCTTCAAGTTTTCAAATACGAATGACCGCCGATTTTCTGCTAGCAATGTCTTGTAAGTTGAAAAACTCCTTTCCACGTCCACAGATGTAATTGGAGCAAATTTCATGTACATGATATCGTCGATATTGAACTCATCAGGGAAATGAGCCGTGTCTGATTCAGTTCCATCAATTATTTTTGATATTTTACTTAACGTTTCAAATCCAGTATTTTTCTCCAACACCATTTTTAATTTGTTTTGTATAGCTATGCCAGCTTCATTTATAGATTGTTGAATTTTCTCTCGTAAATCGACCATTATTTTTATAGAGATAATTAGTTTTTATGTAAATTAAATTACATTTTAGAGTTTGATTGTCGATCAAATCTTGGACTTTAGCTATGGCAGTGGCTTCTCTACTCAATTCTTTCAAAACATTTTTGATTGAACTCAAGTGTTCACAGTAATATAAAGACGCGTTTATCCACGTTCCCCACCTAGTAATCACAGGGTTAGGTGGTAAAGGTATATCGGGTGCAAAAGTTTTAAAAATAAGAGTACGAGATGGAGCTTTTAAAAATACCTTCTTCATATTTGATATGAATTTGTCTACTAAAGGGAAATATTTTTTAATTTCTTCCGATACTCTATGCAAAGCATGAGCCAAACACGTAACATGTTCCATATTTGCATACAACAGCTTTAAAGATGTGGCTGCTTTCACCATGTATGGAGCTGCATCGGTTACAAATAAAAGAACATTTTCACGTTTCACTCCCATCCATAAAGGTATAAAGGCCATAAAAGTAAAAGAGATTTATCGAAAAATCTAGCAATTGTTCCATGATTAGTTTTTTCCAGGCATTCGGAATTTAAAAGAAAAGTTTTACCTGGATGATCAATTTCCAACGTTCCAATTATTGCATTAGCAACATATCAACCAGCTGCATCTGAAGTTTCATCTATTGAAATCCAAATTTTTTTCCCCGAGGCATATGTTCTTATTTTATTCATAGTTTCTTCGTAACATTTATTTACATAATTTTTTCTTAATGTAGACGAGTCCGGAATTGTTTTTTTTGTATAGTTTTCAAGAAAATTTCGTAAAATAGGATGAGATAATTTATGTAACGGTATATTTGCACTTAAAAATGCCCTGCACAAATCTAGATTAAAATTAGAATTTCCGTACTCAGAATACATTGGTTGTGTTAAAGAAGTAGTTTGCTCGTTTCGTTTTTGAATACCACGTAAATGTTTATCGCGTGTAATATGTTGCTGAATTGTATATTTTTTATCTGCTGCAACTTTAACTTCACAGACTTTACAATATAACACCAAACCATCGGTAGAAAAGACGTCGGAGTCAAATTCCGAAACATAAAGCCGCATACGACTCGATTGCGATAATTTTTGTTTCGGCATATTTCGGTACAAGCACGACACACAATCCCGAAAGTAAAGACACTAACTAAATAGGTATTTAACAAAACCATACGTAGGTACACTCCACACCACTGTCATCTAATTTAACGATTAAGATAACTCGTGGTATCGAAGTTTATTGTTGTAATATATAAGTGGTTTTATTATCGACAGCGAGTACTAACACACTATCTCTATAATTGAAATATTTAATATGATATTATTTCTGTAACAAATTCAAAACTTTTATCGAGAACATCTAGTGTAAAAGAAAATGTATAAAAATATTACCAAGATTTCAAAAAAGTATAAAAATGCTCGTAAAATTGAAAAAATGCTACAATATGACCCTTAATCCATAAAAGTGCAAAAAATTCAAAAAAAAGCAAAATAACAACTATGTATTTGGACTCTTATATGACCAAATCACATTTTGTGCTTGAAAAGCTATGTCCTGTAAATCCTAAAAAAAAATGCAAAATCCTATACTATCCTAGGCTAGTAATAAATAATAATAATAATATTTGTTCCCATAACCAAAATAAGAATGTTTATACGCAATTACTTAAATATAATATTATATAGGGTGGGGCAGTGGGCACTGACGAATTTGAATTGTAGTTTATTAGTCAAGTATTATAAACTAAGTTATTCAACATAAAGATAATTTTTAATTGTTATTAACAAAAATCTTAACTTTTAAATATTACATAACTTAAGTGGCCGACTTCATTTTGTATACAGTAATTTCATTTTTTCATACTTTCCATAACTCTGCAAGATATGCATATCGATGGCTATAATTTCCCATCAAATGTTTTCTTTTGGCTATATATAGTGTACGTGGTTTATTAGTGAATACTTTAAATTTCAAATAATCCCACAAAAAGAAATCAGGAGAACGTGGTGGCTAAGCAATATCACCATTCCGCAAAATCAGACGATTCAGAAACATTTTTTAAGAACAGCCATTTGAAATACGCACTGTATAGCACGGTTAGCTGGTAGCACCATCTTGTAGGAACCATAGATCTTTATCATGTACTCCTAATTGCTGTAATTCAGTTGGTAAGAAGTTGTTCAACATTTCCACGTATCTTTCGGATGTTACAGTTACAGTCACAGTCACAGCTATCAAGTGATTTAACCAGCCATCACATTCTCCTGATTTCATTTTGTGGGTTTTTTTTTAAGTCTAAAATGTTCACTAACAAGTCACATACACAAATAGAGTTCAAAGATAAAAAAATAAACTCTAGACTAGAAATTAAAGCCACAGATGTGCATATCATACATAGTGATGGTCAGTATGAAAAAACAGATAGCCGACTGTATAGACCAGCGGTCCTCACTAGGATTGTAGAATGGGCCAAATGTAATTTTTGAAAATAATTCGCGGGCCGCATACATTCTTAATGATAATAATTAAAAATTATATATACAGGTATATTGCTAGGAAAGGGTATTGTAGGAAAAAGTACATGACTGACACAAATGTTTTTCTTAGATTTATAATTATAACTTTAGATTTCAATTCATACTTTATTTTATACAAAATACAAATCATTCATACCATTAGCATAGTATATTAAATTTATATATTTATTAAATGTTTAGATTGATATTGATATTATTTCAATTAAAATTAGTTTATTTGATTTAATGTTGACGGTACCTTTCTGTTTTTTTTTATAATCTTGTTTATGTCTACGGGTGTATTTGATGTGGACAACTGCAGTAAATCGTCCAAATGCACATCACTCAAACAATTTCTGTATTTATTTTTTATAAAGGTTAACTTACTAAAAGTAGCCTGACATAAATATTTTGATCCAAAAAATGTTAGAATACCTTTTACATTTAATAAAAGGGAAGGATTATTGATGTTCCTCAAGTGTATTCCAAAATTTCATTGTATTATTTTCACTATTAAAAATATCTTTTCATGTTATGTCCTGTTGTAAGTCAATTTATCCGCTTTTCAATAAACCAACATAACAATTCATAATATTAATTTCAAATATTTATCTTGTAATTACTGCCCACGGATTTTCAATAAATCGAAATGCATTTCTGAAGTTTTTAATATCATTGAAACGACTATTTATTTCATTTTTTAAATTGCCCAATAGTTCAAGAAATTGTGGTTTCAAAGTTTCTAAATCAGTATCATCAGAAAAAATTATAATTTTCTTTCGTCATTAAATCAAATTTGGAAAAACTTGAAAAATCATTTTCAGATATTTGTTCGATGTACATTTTGAGCTTTTCTTCAAAAGCAAAAATCTTACTGGCCATGTGAGGGATAAGTTTATTTTTTCCTTGCAGATTGGTTTGAAGTATATTTTAACTAAGTATATTTAAGTTACATCTGCAAGGAATGCAAGTTTGTACCAAAATGCTAATCACAGAAACTAGAACACACAATGTTAGAAGCACAGAATTAAATATTATAATGACAATACCTACGTGATAAAATACAAACGGACAATAAGCGACAACGGATAAACTGTTCATAGAAGACTACAATGTGGAAATAAATAAACTCATAACCGTAGGTGCTTACTTATCTGTCCAACTTGGTAATAATCTTTCTATTTTAAACTTGTATTGAATTATTCAATACAAGTTTAAAATAGAAAGATAAAATAAATAAAAATAATAAGATAATAGAGACGTTCATTTTTTTTTTTTTATACTATTTATAGAATTTTGGATTTTAGAATGAACTATTTAATTTTAGTGCGGGCCACACTAAGGTTGTTAAAGGGCCGCATGCGGCCCATGTAGTGGGGACCGCTGGTATAGACAATGAAAGCGGTCACTTAAGTAATGTAATTTTTTTAAATTAATATTTTTATTGATAACAGTTAAATATAATCTTTGTGTTAAATAAATTAAAATTTGTTTCTAATACTTGACTAATAAACTTCATTAAAAATTCGTCAGAACCAATTGCCCCGACCCTGTATAAACTGTAATGATCAAATCAAGGAAAATATTCAACTTTTTAAACGAAAAAAAAAAAAAAAAAAAACTTGCCTGTTATTGTAATATTTGGAGCTGTTTTTATGTTCTTCAAACTTCACTACCTTGGTAGACTTTTTGACCTTTGACTTAAGGACATTGTCATCTTCAGTATAATTTATAGTCCATTTCTATTTACAGAAAATAAAATCAATAAATTTTATCCCATTTCAAATCTATAACAGTAGATGGATGGTAGCAGAAATTAATATACTCACTTCAGAACACTTGATATCATCAGACATAATTTTCAGAACACTTATACAATGTAATACAAGTTCACATTTTAAGTTGGCCATAGAACGATCAATTCTCAATAAACACCATAACACATCACTCATCATGATATAATGCTCCATTGAATCTTGTATAAATGTGATTCGATTCTCTATTGTTTCCAAGTCTAATATCTTTCTTTTTGCATCTGTAATTACTAAGCTGCTAGTACGTTTTTGCATATCATTAATTTCAGCTGTAGTCATATGTAGATCAGCATCAATTTTTACTTCTCGCTGTCTGATGAACTTGGAAATAATATAACTATGAAGTAAATTAAAATAGTTAATTAAGTAGTATATTGCAATAAAAAAAAAAAACAAAAACTACAATAGTCTACTAATAACTTAATTCGGTCTACTACATAACTAAATCAAATTAATTTTACTAATTAATTAAAATGGTATACTAAATTCTAACTTAAAATGTTAGGGAAATTACCTTGGTATTTATTACAATTAATGTTATAGTTTTTTAATTTTATTTATTAATTTTATTTATCAGTACATAACAAATACTTTGGCTTATAGAAGAAAGGCAAAATTAAAATAAAAAATATTATGAATTATGTGGAAAGTAAATTTTTTATTTAAATTGTAAAGATATAGTATATTACATAGATTTTATTATGATAAATAAACTATTTTTTTTTTTTTTTTTTTAATAAAACTTACGTTTTCAAAGCTATTTCATTTGAGTATATAAAATCTTTACTCTTTTCAAAATCATTTTTGATAGTATTTATGTCACTCAATGCCATATTTAATTTCATAATCTCACATCTTTCACGCATTTCATTAAATCTTAATTCTGTAATACTATAATGATTAAATTAAATTATGCAACATGAATAATATGAAGAATATTAAAATATGTACCTTTGAGACACTAAGTTTAGTTGATGAATTTGTTTAGAAAATAAATCATCGGACGCAGTAGCTATTTTATCCTGTATATTAAAAAATTAACTTGTTATTAATAAAACATAAGAGTATTAGTTAAAAATATAATTATACTATACCGGTCCAAACCATAAATCGATCAAAGAAAGAATTTGTGTAAGCCATAAATCAGTCAATTTAACTATTTTTGTTGATACTAATTTTGTTAAACAGACATAATCCTAAAAATTCAAATTTGAGTTTTAAACTAAAAATAGTTATATATACCAATAGTTAATGTAATAATTGTATCCATTTAAAAATAATAATTCAGTTAATCTAAATCATTAAAATATTTTAATAGGTATCTAACATATGCCAATCTATAAATATTTATCAGTATGAATGCATCATTTCATTAAAAGAAAAAAAATTGAATTATTTGGCAATAATTCTTCTTATCCTTTTCATTATTTGATAAACTTATGATATACAGTATAAAATCTATGCCAACTTCTAAATTAAAAAATAATTTAATAGAAATAAAATGTATAATACCATATATAAAGGTAGTAAATGATTCTGTACTAAATGGACAGATTTTCTTAAATAAAAATTAATTATAATAAGAACTCATACATTTTTCATACTGCTGATCATATTGTCATGAAGCTTATTTAAATTATTTTCAAATTTGTCCAATTCCACCTCAAATAACTCCAATATCCCATTTAAATTTTCTTTCATTTCGTGACCACAAAAATTAATAGATGTTTCCTCTTTTTTATATGCAGATAATTCATTATCGACTTTTGATTTTTTTGCTCTGAAAAATAATTCACATTTTTAAAAATATTAGAAATTATATTTTGTATATAAATAAGATTAATAAAGCATTAATTAAAAAAAAAAAAAAGTCATTAATACAATCTATTCTTTATTTAATTGTAGGTATCTTATAAAATAATATAAAAGTTAATAAAATTGAGACTGAATTTAAAAAATAAAAATAGCAATTGAATATAAAAAACCATTTGTTCATATTCCGTTACGATTTTATTTACTTTGTATATACTGATAATGAATTTTTAATTTGAAACTAGTTGTATTTCACAAATATAATAATACTCCAGGCTAAGCTTTTATTCATTCATTTCTATACATAAACTATTTGTTTATGTATTTAAATATTCATTATAAGTATTGTTAAGTTATAATAAGTAATTATTTACTTATGTTAAACATTATTACTGTATGAAACAAAATGTACGTACTCATATAAATCTCTACATGTTTTCAATTTATCCAATTCTTGCTGAGAGTTTAAAATTTTTTTTTCCAAAGCTTCTAGATCCGAAGAACATATTTTTGAATCTTTAGTATTCTCATCGTAAAATTTATCAAAAGCATTCAACACTTTATCCAAGGATGAAAATTGATCATCTTTTGACAATAGAGAAGTGTACCTAAAGAAAAATTAAATTACTAATAACAGGTACATAAGTATATATGTATATAACAATTATATTTAAGTTGATATTGAAATAAAAAATGTTACAAGCCAACACAACAAATAAATTGTCATCATAGATAAAATAATTTCATAAAATGTTAACCATCCGATTAGATCTATATTCATCACACTAGAAAATGTTGACAAACACCACAACATACAGTTTTGATTAATGAAAAATCAGCAATAAAATGTTATGCATAAAACTAGAGAGTGATAGCAATGCTATAGAGTTACGATGAACAGTTTTAAAAGGTCGGCACGATAATGTACTTACATTGCTAATTCCTTGGGTGTTACGCAATTGGTTTTCGGCGACAATTTATTGACGAGCAACGCGAAAACTGGTTGTAATTCAGGGAGCCGTCCCTCATTAACCCACAAGTCTTTGGGCAAGTGTCCCACGTGAAAGTTGATGGCCGAGAGTATTTCCATTACGCGTTTAGAGACTTCCATAGTTCCACTCCGCGTTTGCAATCACTAAATGTTATTGTCCAAACACTGATTTCTACCCGTTAAAAACCGTGTCTTAACACTGTTTTCGACTCGTTAAAAAACGTAAACCACAATACTACAAGAACAAACGTGCTTGAAAGACGCGGTCCACACTCCACGCTGACGAGTAGTCAAAAGCCGACGATACAGAATCGTTTTAGACGCAAGGTGCAGCAAAATTAAAAATTCGAAATCGGTTGAACACGGTCAATATAAGTGGAAAAATATAGACACGTTACATCGGAATGTATCAGTACATTTCACAGCGATCGGTGACTGCTGCTAACAATAAAGATGGTGGTCGAATGATCAGTACAACAATAAGGACGGCAGAGAATTACGGTTATGATTTGAACGACGGATCAATGGCGGCTGTCGTTCGCGGCGTTCCGGTGCGTCGGTGCAACAGCTGGCCGTTAGGTTGGTACCACCAGCTGTGAAAATAATTTGTTCCGTTATCATTTTTGTCAGACCGGTGCGGGCAGGGTGTTTTTTAATGGATCTGTACCAGACGTACATCAACGATTAGCCATTACGTCCGCGACGATAATTTTACACGGCCAACGATATCCGTTTACACTTAACAACCGTCATCGATTCATTTTTCACGATGGTGAGAGAATTCAAAGCCCCCGTCAACGTTTCACCGCTCATCAGGGTAAGTGCCGCAACGAATCTTGTCAGAACTCGTTGCCTCACCGTCGCTTACCGTTTCTCGGATTCCCACGACCGTCGTGTCGTAAGGCCCTACACGCCATTTAACTAAACCATGCTTTCCGTGTACACCCGGCACGGTTAACCCGCTGAGTCGGCTTCGCGACCGTTCTTTCAAAATTTGCGTTCCATTCGCGTCCTTTTTGGAACGCGTTACCGAAAATGATTACGACTGCGATGACATTGTCATTCGTAGGTGCGTGCAAATATCCGTTTCATAACTTTGTACAACGGATTTTATACGTCGAGTACGATAGATCTACCGATAAAATTATACGATGTTGCAAAGTTAAAAATTTGGAAGTAGGTTTACGCTCTGCTTATTCATCATTGGAAATTGAAATGGTCATCGCTATTAAAGAGCTTCCATCTGTATAAAATTAGTTATAAATTAAAGTTTCACACTATTTTATCCTGTATAATGTATTATAACATTTGAACTAGAAAAAAATATGAATATTATATACAATTTAATGTTCTGTTATACATGTCCTATGTAAGTCATTTAATTATGGTTTATTTTTTCTTAATTTTAAATAAAATAATTTTATAAGTATAAATAATTATTGAAAGTATTAATGAATATTATTAATAACAGTTATATAAGTGTCTTACTTAGTGCCTACATTCTAATTTAGAATTATTTGAGAATATTTAAAACATTTTTTGATATATATTTAGTTTTTAATGTCAAGTGAAGGTCAATGGTCGTTTATATTATATTATTATGGGACCTATATGACTAAGTTTTAACAATTATTTTTTAAATGTTTAATCATTGTATGTTTTTACCTAACTAAATATTTCATTATCATTACCATAACCATTAAAATACAATAGTTAGATGAGCTGTGAGATTAATTTTTAATTTAAAATTAATGTTAACTAATTTAAATGAAAATTTCAATACTTTAAATTATTAATCATTGTTCATTTTAGTTAAAGTTAAAAGTATAAGCTAATTTAATTGCTTAACTATTTCAATTAAAAAATCTATTAATATTGTTCGAATGAAAAATAAAGTTTTTATTTTTACCGGTACATATTTTTTAATTATTTACAATATACATCTTATAAAATATTTTATTCATCCAAAGCAATTAATTTGTATCATTAAATAGTTTACTCGATGGAGTTTTTTGTTGTTGGGTGCAACTTATGGAGTTACAAGGCATAGTTATCTTCAAAAGAAAGAAGATAAGACTAGAGATCATCGTCATCAATTAAAAGCTGAGAGGGAAGCTATGATTGCATTAGAAAAGAAAAAATACGCCGAAGGTATTACATTTTTATACATTTTGTTCTATGAATCTAAAGACTATATGTTTTCAACAAAATTAAATATCTAAAATAAATATTTAAATCTAATAAAATTAATATCTGATATTTATATGTTTAGTGTAAAACGTTTGCCTGTATTAAACTAAAAATCTAATTAAGAATTTATAAATATTTATATTAAATTGGGTGATTTAATAAGTTAATTTTGTTTTTAGATTTAAATATTAAGTGTATATTCAGTATATAATAATTATAAATTTTAATAAAGCAATTTATGTAAATATTGCAAATATTTTATATTGTTTACTTTTAGTTCATATTTATTGTCAAGGTTTGAAACTTCTAGTACTTTAAGACGTAATAATAAGCTCTAAAATATCTAATGATTTATTTATTATTGATTAGTATCACTTACATTAAAAATTTAAAAAATAACTAATCATTTTAAACTTGTTTAAAATTTACTCAATTCCTTGAAATAAGTACTTTCACAGTCTTTAAATGTTATTCAAAATTATTAAAGAACTTAATTTTATTGACCAGTAAGCCTTCAGAACTATGCTTATTGGGAATTTTTTAGATTTACATGAATGTTTTATAATTGTATCGAGGAGCTAAACGACTAATTGTAGAAGCCATTGTATATCAGAATATATTTTCTAAGAATAAAATTATTTTTCCTGCTCAAAAATTATGAGCTGTATATTGCATATTGGTTCATACATTGCTTTAATATTTTATTTTTTTGATTGGTTAAAATTTGCAGTTTTCAATTTTTAAACTTGAATTATGCCAAATAAGCACAAACATTTTCAAATTAGAACTTTTCTGCAAAATCTATAAAATATACTAAAATATGTAGATTTAAATTTTGGATTTGAAATCATGTTATCGATCAATTTATTTTGTACACTTTTATATTTTACAATAAATTATTAAAGTATGCAAATACTATAAGTCCTGAAACCTGCTTATTATAACATAATTTTAACTAAATCATTGAAAATAAAATTTTAATTAAATATTTGTTTTAATATCATTTAATTTCCATTAATAATATAAAAAAAAATGTTGGTTAATTTATTTATTTTATGTTATAAATATAATTTTATACAACAATTATTTTGAAGGTTATTATAGATCAGTTATGAGTTACTGATGTTTTTGATTTCAAATTATTTATTTTAATTTAATTTTTTTTTTCAGAGGAAGAAAAAAATTTGAACCTTATGTTTAATCCACCAAAGACTGCATAGAAACATCAGTTATTTAAATTAACAAAATAATTATTTTGTTTATTTGTTTCATTCATCCACAACAACAACAAATATGAATTATTCAATGTAGTACATTTGTTCAAACTTAAATCGTAGGTAGTGGAAAACAATCATATTAATTACTATTAAAGATTTTAATGTGTAGGTAAAATGTATTCATGTATTTCTTTTGCTGTATAAAATAAACTTTAATTAGTTAACCTTGGTTTTTTTTTTTTTAGAATTATTTATTATTTTCCTAAAGTATTATGATTTAACACTACTCTTAGTACTGGTTGTTACTGATTAAAGTACATAACTTATCTATATTTGTAGAAATGTATTACATTTATAGATCACATATTTTTCTGAATGTCCAAACTTAAAATTATAATTTTCCAATGATTTTTGTTTGCATTAAAAACTTCTGTACCTCAATCAATAAAATGTTTCACAACTTGTTTTCAAATGCCTACTAATTATTTTCATTAATAAATAGTAATATATCAAATATATTAGTGCAGTATTTTTTCCCCTCTATTGAAGTCCAATTAAGAAAATTATTTTCTTTGTGGTACCAGCTCTGTGGTGGTATTGGTATCATTCATCATAATTGTTTGCCTGCCTATCAAGCAAGTGAAGTGCTTAAAGTAAAAAAGTACAAACATGGATTTATTCGTGATCCTGTTGTTATATCTCCAGATTTATTGGTAAAATTTTTTTTTGTTAAAATTTAATGTTTATAAATTGCATAATCAATGAATCAAAAAAAAAAAAATGAAAATTTATATTTTAACATTCTTCTTCTTCTTCTTTTGCCTCGCCTTCCTCCCAACTATTTGGGGTCGGCCACCCTTGTCCTACACCTCCACTTTACTCGGTCAATCACATCTCCTCTGCACACACCGACAGCCCTCATGTCATTCTCCAAAGTCTCCAACCATCTCTTTTTTGGTCTTCCTCTTCCTCTTTTCCCTTCAACGTCCATTTTCATAACCACTCTTACTGCATTCGTTTCCTCTCGCCTCATCACATGCCCAAACCATCTCAGCCTATTTTCTCGCATCTTGTCCACAATTGGCGCTATACCAACACTACCTCTCACGTATTCATTCCTTATTCTATCTTCTCTTGTCACTCCACTCAACCATCTAAACATTCTCATTTCCGCGACACTCATACTTTGTTCTATTCTCCTGTTAACCGCCCAACACTCTGAACCATACAGCATAGTTGGTCTCATTACACTTTTATAAAATTTACCTTTCAGCCTCATTGGAATTCTCTTATCGCATAACACGCCCGATGCTTCTCTCCATTTCATCCACCCGCACTTAATCCTATGTTTTACATCCATGTCAAAGCCCCCGTCCTTTTGAACAAAAGATCCTAAATATTTAAGGCTTTCAACTTCACCTATCACATCACCATCTATTGTCAGTTGTCTCCTCATTCCTTCAACTTCTTGGTCTCTTTGTCCAAAATCATACTCTATATACTCAGTTTTATTTCTACTAATTCTCAATCCCTTTTCTTCGAGGGCTAACCTCCACTCATTTACCCTATTAATGACAACTTCCAGATTTTCTCTTCCAGAACTACATCATACACCATGGTATCTCACCCTGTATCTCCTTTGAAACTTCATCCATTACCACTGAGAACAGGTAGGGGCTTAGAGCTGACCCCTGGTGCACACCTACTCCTACACTGAAACCTTCTGATACTCCACACCGACTCTTGACACTAGTACTCAACCCTTCATACATATCCTGGATCAAATTTACATACATTTTTCCTCATTAATGCCCACCTTAAAACTTCCTTTGGCACTCTGTCATACGTCTTTTCTAAATCTATAAACACCATGCATAGTTTTTTTTATTCTTTTCTCTACTAATTGCCTAACACAAAATAATGGCTCCATTGTCGATTTTCCTGGCATAAAACCAAACTGATTTTCTGATATCGACGTCTGACTTCTTATCCTCTTTATAATCTTTTCCCAGATCTTCATACTATGACTCATGAGCTTTATTCCTCTATAGTTCCCACATTCTTGTATGTCTCCTTTTCCTTTAAAAAGCATTCTAAGTAAAAAATCAATTCAGGCTTGTTTTCATTCTTCTATTCTATAAAATGCCTAAATAATCATATATAACATAATTTATAATCAATGGTTAACGCTTTTATAAATTGATCTACTCATACATTTTTTAATATGAAATTCTAGTTGGATATGAGTAGTTCAACAAAATTATTCAAGCAATAAAAGGTTCTGTTCTTTTAAATGATTTATATATTTAAAAATTAGTGATTACTATTGTCAATTTTCTATTGAAAGCTCTGAATACCTATGATAATAATAACAATAATATTAATAATATTAGGTAGTATAACAAATTAAATTAGATCAACACTTTACTAGCTCTCGCTAAAAACATATGGTGGTACACTGGCTGCAAGTGTCTTACCTCAAATCTGCAATGAACGTTGATGAAAGATTTTTTATATTTGTATCTATGAAGTTGAGGTAATTAAAATGTAAATTCAAAATGTCAACATATCCAACGTAATAGTTCTATAAACATTAATCTGTAGCTTATAAAAAATTTCCTAATAAATAATCAATACATCTTAGGCATTCACATTTTTAATTAATAAATGCAATCAAATAAATTTAACACGTAAAGATACATATTTGGGATACAATAATTAGATTAATTTTTTTTATACATTAACACAATTTTATAAATAATAGATAATAGTTAGTAAAAAGCTTGATTGGTATAAATACAAAAAAAAAGATAATTATATGAGAATTATAAAACAATAAATCTAATAACATTTCCATAATAAATAGTCATATTGTACACGATTAATAGTGGTTTAACATTTTATATTTTTTAAATGTATAAATGTCAACAAAAAAAAAAAAATTTAAGTAAAAATAATAAATTTAAAATAATTAACTGCAACTATTATGTTAATCAAAGAGCCGACTGTTTTTATTGTTGACTATATTCTGGCAATGGTTTTACAATACCCTGAGTAAACGCATAATGTATACAACTGCATACAAACTTATATTGATTCTAAAAAAAAAAAAAAAAATTATTTAAGCAATGAAAATGATTAGCAAAATATTAAATGGGGAGAAAAAATATTTTGAAGTGAGCATACATAGATCATTTTTTACTCATAATTTACTATTTAATTTATTTTAAACATTAACATGTTATTATTTGAAGAAATTATAATAATAGTCTATAGGTACTAATAAAATAAATCATTATATAAGTTATATTATATTACATTATTAGGCGTATGCGTTTTATAAGATTTGATTATACTAAATGATAACTTACAGAAGTTTGCACCATCATAGCTCGTTGATCACGCATTTGTCGAACAATTTCTAAAGGATACACTGGTTGGCCGGCTTCAAGTAAACATAATGCAGTCTCTAATAAGATTATCACACCAGTACGACCAATACCTGCTGAACAATGTATAATAACAGGTTCAACTACGCCTGCATGTTCTTTACGAACAGCTTCTACCAAATTTAATAAACGATCAGAATCGTCTGGTACACCATGATCAGGCCATAGACTATATTGAAGTTGGGTTACTGATCTAGTTTCTTCTTTCTATAAAATGTAATTAAACATTACTTATTACATAAAATAATATAGTATATATATATACTGTAATAAAAATGTAAATATCATACATAAATGATCATCAAATTGAATTTGAAAGTTAACTATATAATATATAAAAGTGTTGAAATTAATTTGCACCACTTTCGTGAAGAGTTAATGGAGTGGTGCTGATTTATATTTCATGTTTTGGAGGAAAATATAATACTTAAACAAAGCAATTTTAATTTTTAACAGCCTATAAATTTTTTTCTTGTTTATATTATAATTATGCTTAAACACCACAAACAAAACCAACCACTAACTTAAAAAATATTATTAGGTTTTTACCCTAGATAATATACCTACTAGAGATCAACACCAAGGATCCATTATTAATTATTTATTTTATGTTCAAATGTACAATAAACAATTCTAAGTTACATTAAATTTAATGCATTTATTAACTATACCTACATATAAATAAGAATATAAAATACTGATGGACGGTTAGTGTAACTCAGTGAACTACAGACTCTGTACACAGCTAACTAGCTTTATAGTGCTAATCACCCTCAATCATATGTACATATATTTTTTTTTTTGATTTTTGATAATGTATATTAAGAAAATTATGCATATTATGCCATTAAGTGGTTGAATAACATTATATTTTTCAGACATTAAATTATACACCATTGCGGTATAAAAGCATTTGGAATACTTACAGCTATTTCAGTTAATTCTATTTGTCTGTATACAATAATATTGGAAGTATCTGTCTCCTCAGATACAGTTTTGATAGATATATTGCTATTAACTTCTAATGATTCGTTAACTGGAGGCCAATATTTAGCACATTTCTGTCGACCTTTTTCAACGAGTGCAGTGACCATAACAATTAAAGTGCTACGAGATTCTAATACCATTTGCCAGAAGTCACCAATCGTGGTTTGAAGTGGTCCTAAAAAACATTTAACAAAAAATATAAAGTATAAATATATATAATTAATTTGTCTAATCATTAATTTTATAAACCTTGTGTTGCTATGTATCTGTTAATGATTCCAGAACCTGGTATTTCCATATTAACATGATTGGCATTTATATAGTCATTTTCTTGATCTTTAAGAATAAATCGAGTACTGTCATCTGTAAATATTCAAACACATGTGGTATTACATTTACACACAATACATTTTATAAATACATTTAATTTTTTTCCTTGTTTATCATAAGTTTTTATAATATTTTTTTTTATATTATTCTGATTTAATATATTATATACATTTAGTATATGCATATAGTATACTTACAAGGAGCTATATCACGGTATCTATTTTTATGTATATTTTGTGTTGTTCTTGCTGCATCCATAGGAGTTTCTGGTTTATGCCTGTACAATTGTTCAAACTGTGTTAACAATGATCCACTAGCTAAACCATCCCCAAGTAATAGTATCGATTGAATTAATGGATCAGATGACATAATACTTGGTGGAGATTCTGGTATATATTGAAATAAAGGTTCTTCTTCTTTTTCTTTTAAACCATCATCGTCTTCATTACCTATACACATTGTAAAATAACATTTAATTTCTTACTACAGTATTTCACTACATAAAATGTACATATCAGCATTTCGTAAAAATAATATGTTGAAACTAATCAAAGTTAATTGTCACAAAAATAAAACAGAATTTTACTCAATATTTATTTGAGGTAGCTGATAATTTAGATTTATATGTTTGATTTAGTTATAAATTGTTTAAATCTACTCTAATTTAAAATTTTAAATATTAATTTGCTATTTGCTATGGTTACTAAATTTTGTTTGTAAAGAAATATACTTGTAAAGTAGATACAATAAACTGTTATATAATGTTCAAAAGAGAAAATTATGATAAAATAATATTTTCTATACAAATTAAATTTTTAGTAAATAACAAAGTCGATCTACCTTATTTAGTTAAAAAAAAACATAAATAGCAAATAATAATAATTATAAATAATATTTAATAAAAAAACAACGTAAGACTCTAAAAAAAAAACAATTTTTAGTAAGAGAAAGTGATTCAGCCCAAGTTTCTAAAGATGATTGAAATACCAATTTAGTAGAAGAACCAAATTTCTTAATGAGGTAGGTTTGAATTTAAACGAAAATAACAAGTGTCTATAATTGGCAAAAATGTCATTAAAATATTTCAAATACTATGAAAGGTCTATAAAACGTTAATATAAGTTCTCCAGTAGTATAGTGTTTGAATAATTTTACGCATTGCTGAGTTCAAAACACAATCTCGATCAAAGTTTTTTGTAATTACTTCTTAATTATTTAGAAAACTGTTTAGATACTCAAAAAATAACCTTCCTACAAGACACCAATTGTTATTAAAAACCTCATGATTGCGACAAACTGATCAATCCTTTTTGACGAAATTGTGTACATACACACACATAAAAAAATAAAATATAAATAACAATATAAACATAAATTTATTTATTAATATTTAAACTTCAATATTTTAATGTGTAATTTCAATTTATGAGAATACTATGATAGGTATGATATTATTAACAATAACCAGACAGATATATTATAAAGATATTTATAAAATAATTTTAATTTTAATGTTATTATAAATAATAATAATAATAATACTTTTAAAATCGAAGATTTAAAGGTTCGTATATTTAAAAACAAATATATTTTTAATTTGTATTTATATCAAATAATTATAATGCTCTTACATATTTTTTAATGCAATCTTTAAAGTATGTAAATTAAATAATATAATATTTTAAGCTATTTGTGTTCAAGTCCCATTTTTTAATAGAACACTATTTTTTTAATACCACGAAAATATATCAAATGGAGAGCAACCGCTTTTAAGCATTTAAATTTAAAAATCCAATACCAAAACATTTTTAAAAATTATAGTTTTGATAAATTAATTAAAAATTAAAATTGATAACTTAGATATTATAAATAAATAATTATAATAAGATGTATACCTTTTTGTTGTACTGTTAAAACCAATTTACCATCATGTTCTAGGTCTCGAGCAGCTCGAATTAAATTTACAACATCATCATGAACCATCTCACTTACTTCTTGTCCATTTATCATTAATACCTAAATAATTGAATAAATACAATTTTATGAGTATAAACATTATTTTTTGCATTAAAAAAAATATCAGAAATTACTACATCAAATGTTTAAAACGCTATAATTTAAATTTTTATTTTCTACCAACCTGATCACCTTCGCAAAGTTTAGGTTGCGCTTTATGAGCTGATGTATTAGGAACAACTCGAGACACAACAATAGGTAAACCTAAATCGGAGCCACCTCTTACATTAAAGCCAAATCTTCCTTGCTTATCAGCATTCATGTGAATGCAAACAACATTGTTTTCACCACCCTAATAAACATTAGTAAAACTTTAATAAGGCTGTTCTTCAACATGAATAAAATATCAATCAGCTTTATTTATGTTTAAAATGTCATTAATATTACATTTTAATAAACTTTAACTCATGAATCTGAAAGGGGACAAGTAATAAATTTAAGTTATTAAAAATAATAAAAGTATTGTGTTGTGACTTTTCCTAAATAAGATTATCTTTATATCATATTAATTAATAAATGTATATATATATATATATATATATATATATATATTAAATATTCATAAAATTATAAATATTTAAAATTAATAATTTTCAAACCTAAAAAATCTGTTTTATAAATTATTTTTAATTTAGTTATGTTATATAAACTGGTTTGAGTTTAAATTTATCAATAGTATAATATTTTATTTATTAATAAAATTATACATACTACTATTGATTATAAGTACATTTATGAATAATATATGATTATAGTATTTATAATCAATGATACTAAATACAAATGGTATCAAAAAAGAAATTTGCCAAATGTACATTTAATTTAAGACATACAAACAATTTTATTTATTATTCTTATTTTAGGGTTTTTATAAATTAAGCTGTAAATTAAATAATATAACTAATATGTATAAATGAGATTACCAAAGAAGACTCCGTATCATATGCTGGAATATCATAAATGCTACTAGACATATCATCATCTACATAATTAGTCATAGATCTACCAGTTTCTGGTAACCCGGTGCCACTACTAATGCTACTTAGACGAACAACTGATGATATAAATCCACCTTCACTAAAAAAAAAAAAATTTAATTAATACAAGTATGATATTAAATATTAATGGATTTTTAAAAAAAATTTTACTTACTCGTCTGAAGTTGGACCCCAAGCAGGTCTTGGTTCTTTTTCAAATGTTTTTACTTTATTATCATGTGATCCCTTAGAACCTGTTCTTTTGCCAATAGATTTTGGATTTTTATTTTCAGTATTATTATTAACTGTTTGCTTAGAACTGTTTTTACTTTTGAATCTAAAAATCAGAATTTTTTTTTTTTAAAAATGCGTATATACTTAAACCAATTTATTTGAAAAAGTTTTTAAAACTTAACTCAGTAATAAAACATAAATGTTAAAAGTTGGAAGAGGTATATATTATTTGAGTATTTGCTCTATCAAAGAAACTTTTTTTGTAAACATCTGAGCACTTCAGATTTTTGTTTAATATTTATTGACTTTTAACTCTTCTTCAGTCAAATATTAAGAAATAAAGTCATACAACTCAATAGATACTCACCATAATTAACATTATGAATCAGAAATTATTTTTTATGTTCTTTTATAAAATCATAGGTTAAATAACCAAAACTATTTTCAGTCAGTATTATAAAATTTGAATTGTATATTATTAGTTTGTTACCTTAAAAAGGTTCGGTGAGGCCGAGGTTGTGACATACGACTTTCTTCAATCGTTTGTATTTCGGTTCGGCCAGAATAAGAAAACCTTGAACCCAGTAAAAATGGTGCTGGAAATAATCGTCTCAAACCTCTATTATTTGATGGACATATTGGTTGATTTAGTCGAAAAAAAGAATGATGTTCAACACAAGTTTTCCATAAATTTTTGGATGAACGATAGGTCATCATGTTGAATCCCAATACTGTATCATAATCTTCTGACTGTAAATATTTTTATTTTTAAACAGAAACATGATAATAGTATTAAATAAGTATAATTTCTTTACCATTTCTCTTCGTAATTGAACAAAAAAATGACTACGTTTAAATGATATTTTTACAATTTTAGCCCATGATAATGTATTTATTCGAATATTATTTTGAAATATAACCAAACCATTGCATGTAACACCAATATCTAATTCTTTATCAGAAGAATCCTAAAATATAATAAAATATTACTATTTATTATTTTATAAGTTTGCCAATTTCTAATTATTTACTAAGTACCTAGTACATTTTTACTTTGTAGGTAATACCTACACTAACCTACCTAGTAGGTTATTTTACAGTTGATTATCAAGCCATGATATTCAAAAAATCAACATCTATTCAGAATTATTAAGCTATTTTATATATCTATTGAAGTCTGACACTCAACATATTATTATTATAATATTTGTTTACTTGAAAATAAAATCACATAGGTACAAAAATATTATAAACAAGAGCTTTTTAAAATTGCTAACTAGATTTATGAACACTGTCTTTAAAAATATTGCCATTGAATACTTATATTAACAAAAAAGTTATGTGGTAAATAACTCTAATATTTTGCTTTAGATAGTAAATAATTACAAGCCAATTTATATTTATAAAATAACAATAAACTTATATTGGTTCTAAAATAATCAAATAAATATAAATACAAAATAAAAATGTACACCTATTTTAAAAAAATGGTCTATTATGAATAACATTAGACCAATGTACATATAAAAGGAAATGAATACCAACCTTAATAATAAAAACTTACTTTTGCTTTGTGCAAATCAACCCCATACATGTCTAATCTCTTTACATGATCTAGGAAGTTGAATTCAGCATCTGCAGGAGATTGACCCCTATTAAATTAAAAATAAATTAAAGACACTTTTGATTATGAGCATTTTTATATAAATTACTTGTGTAATTTATGTAGTTCAAAAATTTGATTTTCCAATTGTTCTGTTTGCCCTGGTATAAGAACCATACCAGATAGATATCCAGGTTTATGTTCTTCGGGGTGATAATTTCCAAGTTCAGCTGCAACATTAAATTTGTATTAGGTTATCTGACTTATTAACTAACTATTCTACATTTAGAAAAACACAATTACATTGAACCATGTAGCTAGCAAGGAGACAAGCTGTACTTGGAGACACAAGAAGTTTTCCATTTAATATATCTTTTCGTAATTGTAAATATAAATGGTAACGTGTATATTCTTCTTGAAGTTTACTTGGATCAGATACATAAAATTTAACACGAAAATAAAAAAAACCACCTGAAACAATAACATTTTAGATTAATTTAAATTCACAATTTAAAAACCTAAATATAACAACAATACAAATATATATATATATATATATATACGTCCAATGTAAAAAGTATCCATATACTCAATGTTTTTAAATAAATACACATTTTTCTCAATAATATAATTTTTTTAATTTATAAACCAGCACTTGTATATTACTGCCTTCTGATTTTTACATATATTATAAAATAAAAATAGGAAAACCCATACAAAACAGTGATATTAATTATAATAATAATAAATATAACAACAATCTATATAGAAATACTCTCCTCCTGCAATGTTAAATTTTATGATTGGTTTGCAGCAATTTCCATGTTTCTCTGTCACTAACTAGCCTTATGATTACAATACATAAGTCAGATAATAGAAAATCAAGGATGACATATTTTATACATACGAGTATAAAAATGAATGTTACCGGGTATGTCTCTTATCCTATAAACTATAAACTAATTTTAATATGACCAATATTATGATAGATATAGATAAGATTTTGGAGAAAACAAAGAATACCTTTTGCCACGAAAAAAAAAGGAAAATATCAGTACACGTGATAAGGCTCGAAAGAGCAGTTGTTGTTTTGTTATTGCTATAGCAATCAAAAAAATGGAAAGAAACCTCACTGTTACACACCACTATGTACTTAAAAATGTGAACGTATCTATTTTACTAAAAATAATTTTCGAGATTATGTTCTTTTTTAAAAACTACACTCACTGCTGTATTTGTAAATTGGGATACAGATTGTACTTGAAATACAACAAGAAGAGAATAAAATCGTCAAATTGAAGAAAATAGGTAGTAGTGGAATTAGTTTATTTATACTTTTAGTATCACCTCGGTAACAATTAACTGTACTACCAAAAACATTTATAAACGTATAAGTATTATTTGCTTGCTTTTCAATTTATGATTAGTATTTTATAGGCAACATGTTTAAACAGAACTTCAATTAAATCACGGTAAGATACACAGTTATAGGATCAGGACAAGAGAAAGTTGTGTAAAAGTATCCGTTCATCCGATTACGATGTAAATTTGGAGAATTAGACGCATGCTCGCGAAGGTTCCTGAGTTTGTTAAACTTGGTTAGATGACGCGCGCGTCGTTTTATCGAATATGTGAATTTAATATTATTTAGCAATAGTTTGTATGTTTTCGGCTAGATTAATGTTTCGTCATTTAAAATTTCCATGGGTGTAATTAGGTATAATTATCTATGGAATCTATATAGGACTACCATAGATAATTAAGCTATATAGGACTAGAAAAATGTATTCCAAAAACTCTATATATTTAACTTGAATAAAGGGAAAGAGAACATTTTTTAGAAAAAAACAATTTATGTTCGACTCGTTCTTAACCTGCATTTTATTTTACAGTATAAAAAAGATAATGTATTAAAATTAAATTATTAAATCAAACTTAGATGTTTGTATTTTTCTGCATTCTTGTTATAAATATTATAAAATCATTTAAAACTATAATTTCAGATAAAATTATTTAAATTAAAGTAAACACCGTAAAAGTGCTACAACATTTCTCAAAGGACTGTGGTCTCCATGGCTCAATGCATATTACACCCATAAACACTTCATTACATTCTAAATTTTGATTGCTAATCAACGCTCAACATATTTCAACGCTATTTCTATCCAGTTATGCCTTCCAAAAAAACGAGCGATCAGTCTTTCTACGTCTCAAGCGCGAAAAAAAAGCAACAGAAACTTGAGAAACTAATGAATAACGAGTGAGATTAGAATTCAATTGGAAACGTAATCTTAATTCATCTGAAATAAACATACAACGAGAATCCAGACTGCAAAACATTCGAGTGAGCACTGCAAGATCCAGACGAACCACTCACGTTAATTTGAATGTCAGTGCATTCGATTAGGATGCTAATTATAACTAAAGCATTCATCCAAGTGTGGTTAATGGAAAAATAGATGAATTAAGCACATATTGTAGTGCATTCAAATTTAAGAACGAAACACTAGTACAAAAGCTAGTACAAAAGTAAAATTATCAGAATTACATCCATCATCCGAAATATTTTTTAATGAACATATGCAAGCATAAATCATGTTTTCAAATTATATAATTCAATATAAAGAATATCGTGAAGAATTACAAACCAGCATTCAAAGTGCAAGATAAAATCTATCATCGTGCTAGATCATTACTACCACTATCAGATACGAGTCATAAATACCTTCAAATTTATTTCATGAGAAACAATAAGCAAATTGATCAACGTCGTCAATACAATGAGGTCACTAGACAATGAATTGTTGCTGCATTACAAATTATATTCGATCAACACAACGAATTTATTTGATTGTTTAGAACTTTCCTTAACTAAATGCCTACTGATAAGTACAGGGTTGTAATTAGAGCAAATAAAACACCTGTCGGTCAATACGAAAGACTATACAATGAATCAACAGTTGATGGAGTGGCAATTGTTATAGTTGACGAAGAATTTAACTCGTGTGATATAATTCTGTATTCATTAAAAAAGTATGTCTCAGCCGAGACTATTCTGTGCGAATCCGGATAAATCATCTAGTAAATAATAAATATATATACATTGCTTGGGATCTTTTGGCACTGGCAGTAAAATGTGTCTTCATAATATTTCAATAAATGCCTTAGTTCATAATGCCGTAAATAAAATGCAATTTTCCGAGACCCTGAGAATTCATACAGCCTCAAACTATTTCGGATCCTCCTCCATATTTAACTGTAGATTGTAAATGATTTGATTCCATCTCTACATTCTCTTTTCTCCACACAAAACGTGTTCCATCCAAGCCAAAAATATTTCATTAATTTTCGTTTATAAATATTACTTTGTTTCAAAAACTAACAGAGCAATAAGTTATAAAGTAAATTGTCTATTACAAAAGGAAATATATTTTGTTTTTTATTATTCTCAACTTTTTTACGAGCTATTCAACTACGGTAATCATTGTTTTACAAATAACTTCTCATTGTACTTATACTGACACATACTTCAAAAAAATATGCAAGATCTTGTGTTATTTTAGGAGCACTAATTTTTAGATCCATCTTGACTTTTTGTATGACTATACGTTTATCATGCTCCAAAAGTTTTTTTGACCGACCACCAATCCGTCGCTTTCTAATAACATTATTATGGGTAAACTGGTTTTTCTGTCACTAAAATTGAAATGTACGAATGTTTATTATTATTATTAATGTCGTTTTTTTTTTTAAAAATTTAAATATTATAAAGAAATAATATGCAAGTGTAGGTTTATCGATAAAAATA
This sequence comes from Sipha maydis, assembly GCA_034509805.1. NCBI lineage: Eukaryota > Metazoa > Arthropoda > Insecta > Hemiptera > Aphididae > Sipha > Sipha maydis. The sequence goes on from JASXSY010001053.1 coordinate 122,554, forward strand.
AAATTTTATTAAGAAAAATGTATATCTATTTAAAAACATATACATACACTCTATCTATTTAAAAACATAGAGTGTATGAATACTTTTTACACTCACTGGTATATATTTATATATTTAATAAAATGAAACAAATCAAAGTTAGGTAATAGTTAGTTAATTGTAGTATAAATTATAAGTATAAGTACTATATAAGTACCTTATTTGTATCAATTTTTAAAATCAACCGTTAAATATTTAATATTTATACATTTTACAAAAATTATATATCGTGTATATTAAAATATATATCAAAAATACTTTATAAGACAAATATTTTTTTACAATAAAACATAATAATTTAAAAAATGCTATAGATTAAAATAACAATTTACCTCTCATTTGTTTTTTAATACTTTTTTGTGGATTCAGCCATCTCTAAAATTATTAAAAAAATATATATTTTACGATTTTCATTAAAATTAAGTAATGCTTAAAAACAAACCAAAATGTCTGTATTTGCTGCAGATGGAGTTAGTCCATTTTCAGTAAATTGTAAACCAAAATATTCTTTTTCGATTAATTCTAAATGTTGAAATACTGCTTCTAATAATACTTGGCCTTTGGCACGTTTCTGCGTATTTAATTTTATAAAAAAAACAAGTTATTATATAATAAATATATAAGATAAATAAGCATTTCACTTACATCAAGTTTAAAACAATGTTGAGTGTCGTCAAGGAATACAACTGTAGCATTGATTGACTTTAAGCGACCTCGATCTACAGCTAATTCGGTAGCACGAACATTGTATGTGCCACTCGATCCAGCTAAGGTTCGTCTTGACACACCTTCTATCATTATACGTCATAAGTAATCCATATGAAATTTTCTAAAAATATACACATCAATCATTCAATATGAAAACGATCCCTATAGTATTTTACAAAAGTCTTAAAAATAATAATTAACAATTAATTATAACAAGGCAAATATTTAAATACCTATGTGATGTCACAATATCAATAATCTTGGAAATAAAATTGACTATCAAAATTGCGAAACTAATAATTAGTTTTGAAGTTAGTTGACTATCAGAAACTATAATTATTATAGTTTCTGATAGTCAACTAACCATAAATACTTTCTTTAAATGAATAGTTTGTGTTACCTATCCAATTTATATTTGTTTATGAAAATGATATAGACTGAACTCTACTTATAAATAATTGAATGTATATTTATTTATTTCTCCAAATTGAGTTATGAGTAAAATCATTGAAATCATAAGTATGTTATAAATATTTAATTTACAATAAAGTTAAAGAGAATTTCTTACCATAATTTGTTTTAATTATTTATTAAACATGAAGTAAAGAAAAATTTTTCTATTACTAGTAGGATATATTTAGGTTATACATACGACCGATATTATTTACAGATAATTTAAAATGGTGGAATATTTTTCTTTTATCACACACAGGCACTTAATTTTCCCCATGTTAAATTATTATACATCTAATATTAACTCTAGTTATATAAAATTCTATAATATTATACTGTAAATAATTTCAAAGAAATTCAACTTTCGTAAATGTTACCAAACATTTTAATCAAATAATCTAATTAGACTCGGGTTTTTGCATAGTTGTAAGATACAAATTTACTCATAAAAATAATAGAATTATTTTTAAACTATGTAGTCTTAATAAAATCTAAAAATACAGTACGAAAAAATGACAAAAACGTGAATATATAAAGTGAAACCTCTATTAATGGACACCTCTCAATAGTGGACCCTTCCCAATAGTGGACACTTCTAAATTCCCCGGCAAAAATGTATGCGCATATAAATGTATGCGTAATAGGTTTTCTCAATAGTGGACAACTCTCTATAGTGGACAATTTTTAATTCCCCGTGGCTGTCCACTATATAGAGGTTTCACTGTATTGACATTTAGGTTTAAAAAAGAAAAATTAAGTATCATGTTTATTTATTGTAACAATATAAATAAATAAATGACACAATCTAGAACAAAATAATTGTATTAGTATTCAAAATTTGAGATAGAAAATACATTTTAGCATTAAAACCAGAGTTCTATTTACTTTGGTAAATAAATTACTTTGGTTTTCATGCCACGGGTCATGGCGTACTTATTTGTACATGAATAAATTCTCCGTAAGGATTGCAAAAGTTAAACTAAAAACTAAAAAGAAAAAATAACTTAAGAAAAAACATTGAAATAATTACGATTGAGTAAATCGGACTATATTTAAATTGTATTCAAATTTCTCTACATAATTGTATTTTAATGTAATATAATGGCTAAATATGGCTAAATACTTGTCGAAACGATAGTCGGAAAAAGTTAGTAATATATTTGCGTTATGAAAAAGAAGGAAAAAGTCTATCTTCTATTTAATAACCACAAGGTTAGTTAGCAAGATTTCAACTTAATTGGTTATATATATATATAAAGATTATTGATATAAACTTCGAATAATATCGAATGCACAAAAAAAACAAATTTGTTATAAGGTTAGTGGGAATCAGCGACGCTTTCTCGAGCATGTCAATAAATTATTTAGAATTCCTCTCCATTAGAAATTAAAAAAAAAAATTATTGAATTATTTAGTATTTATAGAGTAATAAAACTTCGACAATTTAAATTATATTAGTAAATAAACAATATCGATAACAAATTTACATTAGTAAAGTTAATACTACAAATTTACTTTACTATTATAAACTTTTCAAGCAGTATTGTTCCATTTTTGAAATTAAATTAACTTTTAAATTATTCATTTTAAAACAAATTCAAACACATCATTTTTCAACTTTAATATACAACTCATAATTAAAACCCATAACAAGAACACACACATTCTGTTTTATAGAACCAATTATAAATAATAGATATAAAATATATTTTTACATTGCCAGTTGATATCATGAACTTAAAGTAGTATTGTAGTATTAATTTGCTCCATCGATCATTCGTGTAACTAAAACATTCTAGGAAAAATGTCATTAGTACATCTCATATTATACCCCTCTCATATTCGTAATTAATAATTGATTAAACATGACAAAAGTATATAATAAATCGACCATTTGTATCAGTCTAAAGTAATTAGTAAATTCAGCAAATTGCAAACAGTACAACTTATTTAACTATAAGCGTTTTTTTTTTTTATAGAAAAATAATTTGACCGGTTGAAATTGTTTCTTTTTAGTCTCAGTATAATAATTATAAGTAGTACTTTATTAATTATAAAAAAAAAAGGTAAAACAATTTGAGTCAATCCAAATATTTGTCAAAAATTCCGAATGAAATAATTATTCTTAATTTTTAGATAAAAATGTAAATGGTCTTAGACTTGATAATTGTAAATTTTAAATTCTCGATATTGAACATTTAGTAACAATTAACTTAATAGAATACAAAAATGTTTTGTATTACTGATCGAATGTATTACTTTAATAATTTAGCAGTTACAATTTTTACATTTAGTGCAGAGGTGTTACTATAAATATTAATATAATATAATAATTTATCCAGTTTAATCCATTACATAAAGTAAACTGAAAAAATTAAATATATCAAATCTTATTTCTTATTTGTTCGGACTAATTGTAATGTAAAAGTGTTTAGAGATATCCATACAATAAAGTGATGAAACAATAAAAAATGCTGCAATTAAAACAATAATTATTTTCTCATTAATATTTAATATGAACCTTGACATTTAATCGCAAAATTATACACTCATACACCTACATATATTAAGAACAAAATAATCTTAATTTATTTTATATATATTATAAATTCATATGCATACATACAATTCTAATTTAAAAAGTGTTACGATTAAGTACAAGAATTTAATTAATCTTATTACTTTCTTTGAATTTAAAAACGTTTTAATTTGTGATTATTTATTTTTAAAATATACAACATATTATAATTTTAGTTTAAAATGATATTATTAACTAAAAAATATTTTAATTATGAATATATCCACGAGATATTTATTTACATGTAAATCTACGATCCAAAAATATGATAAACTTATCAATTACGATTACAAGTCAAACACGAAAAATTAATATTATTAAGCTATTGCATAGCTTTTATCGCAGGCCTGGTGTAGTGACTGAAAAAAAATGTTCGTAACGAAAAAGCGTGACCACTACCTGTGGAATCCCGTAATTAATGGAATATCGTAGTTGCTATGATACAAATTCCTGAATAACTAGAATAATAAAAAAATTTAAAATTATATCAACTTCTTATTTATTTAATATGCAATAGATTTATCGCGGCAGTCCCCGAATGCCACTAACCGTTTTATTTTTTACACATTGATTTTACCTACTTAATCGTCAATAAACATTAATTATTACATTAACTTCCGCTTATCATGATAAAATAGTGTGGCGGTTAGATTATCCTAATCTTAAGTTATTTTTATTATATACATACTATACTCTTTCTCTTAACTTTCAATTAAGTAACTATTTATTTTACTCAATGTAATTTTAAACATTTAACAAGAAAAAAATGAATTATTAATAAAATAAAAAATTCGAATTCCGTACCTTATTAAGCATTAACTCACTAATAGATAACAAAGTAATACCAGTTATTTATTGACCATGTTCTAAACTTAGAATAGAATAGTTTGTAGATATAATTTTCATTTCTTTGTAAAAATATATCGGGGTAGTAAAAAATTGTATTAGGAAATACAGTCAAATACTTTAGAAGGGTAATTTTTAAAAACTTTTTTTTTAATATTATTGAAAAAAAAAAAATTATTTTAAACATAAATTTTACTATAGAAATTTCCACATTTTACAACAAATTTTTATAATAGAATTATACTTAGATAAAATGTACGAATAATACAGATATTTTAATAAAAACCTTGGTACTTGTAATTAATACAATTATTTTGATGATGTTCAATTAAAAAATTGTTTTTATATATTGTATTTAGATATACTGAGAACTATAATATTTTATTTTTACTTGTAAAACATTTTCCAACATTTTAACTTGAGATTCAAAAAGTTATTTTCGTATTTACGTAATTCAAAACGTATTTATACGACAAAATACCAACATGTTTAATAGGTAGTAAAACTTAACAAATTTATTATAAAGTTGTTCATTAAGAATATATTTTTCTTAACTTGACATTTTAAAACATCTTAATGTAACCTTTATTACGTAATAATGTATGTACAATTAAAAAAATAATAATAACATAATTTTCCGCTTTAAATAGTAGCTTAAAACAAAATAAAAAATATCTATGAAACATAAATAAATTGACCTATTTTATAATTGAAAACATAATTTTAAAAATCAGTATTATATGATTTTGAGTACATAAATATCTACATAATGTTATTCAACGTAACATATCAATGTATCATTAATTGATTTAAAAACGACAATGATTAATAATTATTCGTCTTCATCTAACAGTAATATGAAAATATTTTAATTTATACGCAACAATGATTTGTTTTTAATTGTTTGAAATAACTTTTAAATATGAAGATTAAAAAAGAATATTTATAGGTGATAAATTTTAGAAAATTTGTTTAGATAAGATTGGACCAACTAAGACATATCAAAATTCTCATATTGATTTGACAATTGTCATTCTTTATTCGTTTTAACGAGTATTATTACAATAAATTGTACTAGGAAATATCTAGAACTCGTTGTCATAAATTGTATTGTTCTTAACACTTAACGTAGAATATTCTATGGACACGTCAATAATTCTAATGTCCAACACTGTTTTTATTTTTCAATTTAATTTTTATTTTGCGAAAGGTTAAATAAAATATATGATTTGTTCTGAATTAGTTCGTTTGTTATAATATTGAGTATACACGATTTCTAATGAAAACCAATTACATTGATAATACAATTTTTTTAGCACAATAAACGACGCTGAAAAGATATTTTTGGTTAGGAATTAGGATATAACTAAAAAAAATAATAATAATAATAACATTTATTTATTTTAAAATCAATACTCATTTGTCACTAACCACATAAACATTGTTGTCGATTTTTGATTGAATGTATAATAGTGTTCATAGACCATGGCTATATCAGACGTCGGTGCTATATTAGCTGTATTTTTAATTTTTGATTTTCTCTTTTTAATCAGACCACTGAAAGAAGCGTGAATCGAGTTTAAATGTCCGTGTCCAACACATCCGACAGAATATTAATCGTTTTTGAAACGACATACTCTATCTTTAATGCACCACAGATCCGTTGAAAGCCATCGTTGTCCGCTTTTAAAATGACATCACATAACACCAAAAACCCACAAACAAGCAAGCAAGTAAACAACGAGCTAGTGAGGTAAAGGAAACGGTAAATTATTATTTAAAAAAAAAAAAAACAAACAATCTAAATAGTGAACGAATTAAAAACAATAGTAAACAAATAGTTTTATATCACAAATATATCATACGCGTTATCTAGTGATTTTTTTTTTTTATTACGAGAACGGCGAGACGAAAGAGTGAGAGAGATTGAGAGAATGACAGAGAGAGGGGTGAACACGAACGATGCTTCGGCGGTGGGATATCGGAAGCGAGAGGGAAACACGTTAAAATGGTTGACATAAACGGGGCGTACGGCAGTTGATCACAGTAGATAAAACCATTACACGGAACTGTTTTCGGCGAAACGTCTACGCAACGGACTGACGGTGCACGCAAGAAGCGTGTGCCAATTGGTCGACTCTGATCAAACGACTGTTCGTCGATTGCCACTACGTCCCCATACATGCGAGTGTGATAATAATAATAACGGTAAAGACGATGTTAGTGCGACGGGAGTAGCCGCGTTATTAGTTATTATAATTATTTATCGAAGCGCTTTGATATCATGATATCATTATTATTATTTAATATTTACATACATTGTTATGTAGTCCAATAGACTGAGTTTTTAACGTAATATTAAAACGATGATTATTATGAATGATTCATTTATGTAGTTACGGATTGGTACAAATGAATGAACCGCGTACTGGATCCCCACACAATCAATATTATAATACGGTTGACACGAAGTAGTGATAACGGATAAAAATTAATAAATTATGAAACTATACCATCTATCTAATAAATAAGTAAAGTAATGAATTTATAAGTATCGGTATATTAGGTGCTTATAAGCATTCATGAAATACATAATAAACATTTTATTTGATTAGATATGTATGCTAGTACCATATAGACATACGAAATGAGTACTAATAGTAAAACTGAACGCTTCATGTGTCTTGTGTGTACGGAAAAAAGATACAATTATTACAAACTTAGTCCTATTATTTATATATTATTCCTATTATTAATAAATAATAATAATCCAACCTCACCTTCCTCAGCAATTAATTATTGTTCGTTTAATAGTACCCGCATAATGTACCTAACAATATTACTATTATAATATTATGTTTCTAATTGAATTTCAATGCGATTTGAATTTCACCAAATGGTGGTTCTAGTCAGTCATATTCTAAAGAGTGTTGTATAGGCAATACATTAGGTCAGGTGCAATAAAAATTGTTTGTGTGTGCAAAGTAAATTAACATTGGTGTGTGTGAGCCACGCATCGCGTCTACGACCTTTATCAGTTCCCCTATACGAGTATAATATACATATTATGTACACGCAAGCATACTATTTATATATCTTTATTATGTGGTGTTTGCTATCTTATCTAACAAAATTAAACATAATAGTTCTTGGTCGAGAGAGGGTGACTTTAATATTTTAGTGATTTGTCCATAACAAGAAAGTTCTATTCACACTAACGGTCTCAGTTCGGTCCGCTTACGGCTAGGTCATCATCGGTAGTATCATTAATTATAGAATAGATCTATTCTATAGTCAATGGTTTTACCGTAAAATTTTATCTCAAGTTGTAAATCTCCTAATTTGGAAACATTGTTCATTACTAAAAGGTTTTGAACCAATGTCTCATCGATTAAGGTACTTCCACGTTACCAATTGGATCACGACTAAACGTACAATTATTATTATAAAAATTGACTATTTAACCAATACTATCAAATGTCAATAGACTGTAACTTCCAAACTAATCGTTTGCGCCAATTTTTGTTTACACCATCGTTTTCAGCGTTAAAAAATACATAAGTTAGCATAGGAAAAAATCTGACATTTTGGGTGCCCGGTAAAGTATAGTAATGCATGTTTTGCGGTTTTTTGGTTTTTAAGGCATATTTCTTCCATTTTATACTTTTAGATGCATATTTTAAATAATTTATCATTTTACCAATATTTTTTCATCGACGTTTTTATTTATTTATTTATACAACCAAATTAACTTTGAATTTATAATTACAAGTATTTAAAATTTTGATATTAATATGGTTATTGACTTTTCCCAGACGCATGTTTTTCCTAGAAACTCGTTTCGACTCTCGAGAGTTGCCGATTAGATTGATTGTCGAGTTATTAATTATTTTTATAGACAGATAAGCACAAAATATCTATACGGCCACGGAGACACCTGTCGGCTGTCTTTGTAATTCAAATAATTAATTGTAAAGAAAAATTATTATTTTTTGTTCAAAAATATTCATTTTAAAATGCATAGTTTGTATTTTTAAGTGTATATTTTGAATGCATATTTTGTATATTAAGTGCATATTTGGTGATTTTTTAGAGCTGCAAGTCCTCTGCCCTAGTTATCAAGATTATTTTGAGATTTGTAGTACCGCGTCTAGAATTCCCGCTCCCGCATGCACATTTCAACATAATCAAATTACGGCCGAATACAAATTTATTTTTTTTACAAAAATATGCTTTCGCTGTGACAAGATTGTGAAACTTTGGCTGACCCGATTTCAATTATGTAAAAATCTAAATATTGTCTGACATATTTTCTAGATCTTGATCGAGGCATTTTCTAAAATATGAATGTATGACTAAGATATGTTAAAAACTAAATTTCTAAATTTCTGCATTTTTTATTTGATTATACCTAAAGCAGAAATTTATATTTAGAATAATGCCTCGATCAATATCTAGAAAAGATGTCTGGCAATATTTTTACAAGTTTTTACAGAATTGAAATAGGATCAGCCTGTTTCACAATCTTGTCACAACCCAAGATCTAAAAACGATATTTCACATTAGTACATGCGTAACTTTCTCTAGTAGAATTTTTTACATTGGATCACGAACACGAATTATTCGAATTCATCAAAAAAAAAAAATTGATAACAATATATATTGGTATAATTAAATGTCTAAGCTATAATAAATACTTTTGTAGATACCTTAAATTTATAATAAAACATTCATATAGTACAATAGTGTAGCTCGGATATTTAGATGGAGAGACTAGATATTTTTTGAGCAGGTTAGTTCTTTGAAAATTCAACATCACCACCCAAATTTAAAAATGTATTTCCAGCGTTTATATTCCATAGTTTTAATAATATTTATAAAAAATAAATAAATAATTTTATTTAAATAATTAATAAATTAATTGCTGTTCGTTAGTCTTGCTAAAACTCGAGAACGGCCGGACCGATTCGGCTAATTTTGATCTAGAATTATCTGTGGAAGTCCAGATAAGGTTTAAAAGGTGAAAATCAAAGTTTTATTATTTTTTATGTAGATTAAATTTTATTGAACTTTAGGCCACTTTCACATGGACGAGCGTAAGCACGCCACAATATGCGCGTTCACCGTTCAGATGGCTGCGTGTCACGCGCGTTGTACGGAAATGTTCTAATTAAAAACTACATTTATAAAACGATTTGTAGTACAGTTTAGATTGTCATCGAGAATGGATGTGATAGATGCTGTGTGTATGTGGGCCGTCCACCGAAGGATGAGAAGACGCAGATAAAAAAAGGAAAGAAAATATTGGGTTCATCCTATTTTAAAAACAAGGCTTTCTTATAGTCTTTATGCCACGTTATATCCTAAGCTTAGAGAGCACGATGTAAAAAAAGGCAGGCCTTTTCTCTATTTTATTAATTAGTGTATCTATTTCGATTTCCATATTTAAAAAAAATACTAGTTTTCAAACACTATAATACCACTATACTATAATAATAATACAACAAAATATAATAACACTATAATCAAAATTCGATCGTTCGCTTCGATACGCGCGTGTCAACTGAACGGTCTGATAATGATACATGGAATTTAAATCCGCGGTGCCACGCGCGTGTTCGCGCGGAAATAGATTCTTGCGTCGTTATCGCGATCGACGCGCGTATACGCGCGCATACGTGCGCCATGTGAACGATATATGAGAAACTCGTATATCTAAACACGCGCGTCCATGTGAACGTGGCCTATGAAAGTATGGCGATCTAGCCTGTCGGAAACCCGTCATCTTTGTTTATTTATGCACCACAAAACCAAACAAAAAATATAGTTTATCAGAAAGCTTTAAATTTATTAACAGATTCATAACTATGTGTGTCTGTCAATATCAAAATGAAACCTTATAAATGCCAGTATTTCAGGAAAACTGTTATAAGTAAACAACATCATGTGTAATTATCTATATATATAAAAATGGAGACAAAAGAAATTGCATCAGTTGAGAACGGCTGGGCCGATTATCTTGATTTTTTTTTAAATGATAGAGAATATCGTGGAGCGGGTTTAAAGGGTTTATATATGGACCTAACTCCACCCTCGGGAGGTAGTCAAACAGGAATTTTGAGATTTACGATAGAAATTTTTGTTTTTGTTTATAAATGGTTGCTATGGGGGTGTTACGGACATGTATGACTTAGGGCCCAAGGCATTAAGGCATTGAGGTCAACAGGGGGTTATAAACAATAAGTAAAACTTAAATGTTACATGAGCACATTTTCAAAAGTATCATTAATATCAGTGACATGTGAAAGGTGGAAGAATGTAAAAATAGCCAATTAACAAATAAGGCTGGGCATTCAGCAAAATTGCGTATCAATTAAAATTGATTTATTTAAGAATAGCGAAGATACGTGAATATTGCCAAACTAACGAGGCCAACCACTAGGGTTTAACTATCTAATGCCCGTGGGTGGAAATATTAACTAAGCATGATTATGGTTAGAAATCATATCCGGGAAAAGTTGTTTTACACGGGATCCTAGTATATAAGGGGGGTCCTCAACAGACCAAAAGTCAGATGTGTTTAAGTCCGGACACAGCAAGCACCTTCACGCCACTCTACATTGTAAATGTTTTATCGCACATTATTTTAATAAAAAGTAGTAACTTTAATTTGAAGTCAATCTTATTTATTAAATCCTCTACCATCCCTATTGATTCGACGGCACGCAACACAAATTTGGCGCAGTCGGTAGTTCTTTTTGAAGAGAATTTTCAAATTCAATTCACGGAGGCAGTCACTACATAGCTGATCACCGTCGAAGAAGAAAAATTGTACACACTTTCAACTTCGTCAACTCCGGAAAGAAAAGAACCGTGTTGCAGTCAATCAAAAGAAGAGGAAAATGGCGACGAAAAACAGTAAAGTAACAATGATGTCATCAATAGCTTCACTGTAAGCATTATTTAATTATTTTAATTAAGTTGACATTTAAAAGGGTGTAGAATTAAGAGAAACATTGTGAAAATAAAAATAATAAGTAAATAAAGTAAAATAAAATAAAAATAAAAATAATAAAATAATTTATTTTTAAATAAAAAATAAAATTATAAAATTATTGTAAGAATCCGCGACATAAAATAAACCATCTCCCTTGGACTTAGCTAACCCATTGTAATGAAAAGTGAAGAGTGCTATGAGAATAATTGAGAATTATTGTGAATTATTGAGAATATAAAAAATAAATGAAAATAAAGAGAATTATAAAGTTATATTGAGTCATTGAAAAATATATGAGATTATTGAGATTATAAGAGTTATTAAATGAGAATAACCGAGAATTATTATATGAGAATTTAAAAAGAGAATAAAAGAGAATAAATAAATGTGAATTATTGAATAAATATATGTGAAATATTGAATTAAAAGAATAATTAGATGAGAATTATTATATTATATTGAGATTTTATGAGTGATACTAGTGAATCAGTAAAAATCTCCCTTGGAAGTAGCTACTCCATTGAAAAGAGAATTAGAAGAAAATAAAAAGTTATTAAAAGAAACATTAGAGAAAAATTGATAAAGAATTAGACTCAAAAGGAAGAATAGGAACTAGAAGTCAAACAGACATAGAGCATATAGAATTAAAATTTGAGAGAAAAAGTAGAGAAATAATGGCAGAATCAAAAGAATTAACAAATAAAATGATCATATCATTAGATGAAGCATTAAAATTAATACCTAAATGTAAAACAGAAGAGGATATTTTTACGTTCATAAATGCATGCGATTTAGCAGTAAACGCGATAGATGAAGGACATTTACCATTATTAATAAAATATATTACGACTAAATTACGTGGGAAACCATTAGAATTAATAAAATATAAAGACACAAGTAAATGGGTAAATATAAAAAAATATTTAACGGATTCATTCGAATCTCAACGTACAGCATCATCTCTACAAATAGAGTTAAATTCGGTAAAAATGGGTTATAATGAAAGCGTAAATGATTATAATAATAGAGTAGAAAATTTATATTATAAATTGTGTGATGCAAGCACAATTGGAAAACAAAAAAGTGAAATACAAACTATTCGAAATACTTTAAAAGATTTAACTTTATCAGCATATATATCGGGATTAATTAAACCAATAAATTACTAGTTAAAGCAAGAAATCCAAGCACATTAGAGTTAGCAGAACAAATAGCAAAAAATGAAGAGTTAGAATATAAAAATGATAAAGAAATATATGAGAAAACAAATAAATATAAAAATAATAATAATAATTATTATAAAAATAATTACAATCGTTATAACAAACCAAATACATATCAAAATAATAATAACAGAATGTTAGGAGGAAATAATAATAATAATACTAATTATAATAAAAATATTAAACATTGTTTTATATGTAATAGAACAAATCATTTAGCAAATGCGTGTAGAAATAAACCAAAATCAAATAATCAATATAATAATAGACCACCAAATCAAAATAATTTTACGCGACAAATAACTAACTATAATACAAGAATAAAACATTGTAATTTCTGTAATAAAAACGGGCACATAGAAAGTGAACTGTTATACAAAACAAAATAGAGACAAACGTAATAATAATAATAATCAAAATTCGGGAAACGAGTCAGGATCGAACGTAGTTCGCGGACCACGTTCGATAAATCATATAATTACCGCGGATCCTATGGAAATTGCTTCCACATCATCTCAAACATAGAAAATAAATACGTAGAATGTAAATCAATTGCTAGTAAAACTAATACTTTAAAACTATTGGCAGATACTGGATGTGATATAAGCATAATAAAAATAAATTGTTAAAGGAGAATTAATAGTAGACGAAACTCAGAAATTAATATTAAAAGGCATAAATGATCAATTAGTAGAGGACTGTGGGTAAAATAACAATTCCAATTCAAATAAATAATAAAACTTTTCAAGTAGATTTTAATGTAGTATATCCAAACTTTCCTACATTGCAAGATGGTATTTTAGGTTATCAATTTTTAAAGAAAAATGGAGGGTCCATAAACGCATATAATGATACTTTAGTATTAGATAATGAAATTACGAATAATAAAATAAATGTAGAAAATGAAATATTATTAAAACAAGAACAGAAACAGTAATAGAATTACCAATAGCAGACCCAAGTGTAGAAAATAAAAATATTATAATATATAAACAAGAGGTGATAGAAAATGTATATAGTAGTAACGTAATAGGAAAAGTAAAAAATGGGAAAATTGTAGTAACAATTTTAAATATAACTGAAGAAGATAAAAATATAAATATAAATGATTTAAATAAAATAAAATATGATAATGAGAAGATTATGAATTATTAAAAATAAATAATAATAACGAAAGATATAACTCGAATAAAATAAATCGAATAAATAAAATAAAAAGTTTAATACGTAGTGATCATATGAATGAAGAAGAGAAACAATCAATAATTGAAATTGCGAACAATATTCTGATATATTTCATTTAGAAGGGATCATTTAACTTTTACTAATGCAGCAGAGCATAATATTAAAATAAATGAAAATCAAACACCAATTTATTAAAAGACCATATAGATTACCTTATTCACAACAAGATGAAATAAATTCACAAATTCGAAAAATGTTAGATGACGATATTATAGAACATCTATGAGTCCTTGGAATGCACCATTACTATTAGTTAAAAAGAAATCAGACGCAAGTGGTAAACAAAAATTCAGAGTAGTTATTGATTTTAGAGCTTTAAATGAAGTAACTTTAAATGAATTTCATCCTTTACCAAATATTACGGAAATATTAGATCAATTAGGACAATGTCAATTGTTTAGTGTAATTGATTTAGCGTCAGGTTTTTATCAAATACCATTATCAGAAACATCTAGAGAATTAACTGCATTTTCAACTAATCAGGGACACTGGCATTTTAAAAGAATGGCGATGGGTATGAAAACATCACCAGCAACTTTTCAAGATTAATGAATAACGTATTATCGGGAATAATAGGAATTAAATGTTTAGTATATTTAGATGATATAATAATATATGGGAAAAATTTAAGAGATCATAATAATAAATTAAAAGAAGTATTCGAGCGACTAATAAATAATAATTTAAAAATACAACCAGATAAATGCGAATTTTTGAAAAGAGAATGTGTATATTTAGGACACGTCATAACAGAGCATGGCATAAAACCAGATATAAATAAAATTAAATCAGTTTTAGAATTTCCAATACCAATAAATGTAAAAGGAATTAAATCATTTTTAGGATTATCGGATATTATAGAAAATTTATAGAATCTTATAGTGCAAAAGCAAAGCCATTAACAAATTTACTTAAAAAAGATGTAAAATTTAATTGGACAGATGAATGTCAAAAATCATTTGAAAAATTAAAAGAATCATTGTGTTCTGAACCAATATTACAATATCCAGATTTTTCTAAACAATTTATTTTAACAACTGACGCAAGCAATAAAGCGTTAGGAGCCATATTATCACAAGGAGAAGTAGGAAAAGATTTACCTATAGCTTATGCATCGCGAACTTTAAATAAAAGTGAAAACAATTACAGTACAACGGAATTAGAATGTTTAGCGATAATATTCGGAGTTAATCAATTTAGACCATATTTATACGGAAGAAAATTTATAATTGTAAGTGATCATAGACCATTAACATGGTTATTTAATTTAAAAAATCCCTTATCAAAGTTAGCTAGATGGAGAATTCAATTAGAAGAATATAATTACGAAATTAGATATAAACCGGGAGTTTTAAATTCAAACGTAGACGAACTTAGTAGAATGTACACAATTGAGGAAATAAAAGATGAAAATTATGAAACATTTTTAAGTAAATTAGAAACGCAATTAATAACAAATAATAAAGTAAAAGAAATAACAGGAAATTTATTAGACGCACCTAATACGCATCACATAGTTACAGAAATAGGAAAACAATATAATTTCAGTTCGGGAATAAATTATGAATTAAAACAAAAATTCGGAAATAATCAAACTTTGCCACCTAGTAAAATTATAGGAGACATAAAATATTTTAAATCAGATAATCGTTTTATAATATTTTTAATAACTAAAAATAAGGAACGTCAATTATCAACATATGAAAATATATATATATCATTAATAAACTTGAAACAATTTTGTAATGAAAATAGTTTACACAGTTTGATAATGAATAAATTAGGTCAGTCAGATAATTTAGAATGGGATAAAATAAGGTCAATGATAAGATATATTTTTAAAAATACTAATATAGAAATATTAATATGTACAAGTACGGAATATACCGAGGAGGAAAAACAAACAATATTACAACAATACCACAATTCTAAAATTGGAGGACACTTAGGAATAAATAAAACAATTAAGAAAATAAAAAGACAATTTAATTGGGTAGGTATAAAAGAGGATGTTAAAAATTATATAAAAAATTGCACGTCATGTCAAAAAAATAAAATAACAAATAAAAAAGTAAAGCAACCAATGGCAATAACTTCAACTAGTTCGAAACCATTTGAAAAAATATTCTTAGATATTGTAGGACCATTAACAACTACCTTATCAGGTAATAATTGTATTTTAACAATGCAAGATGATTTAACAAAGTATTCACTAGGTATACCAATACCTGATCATCAAGCTAATACTGTAGCTGAGGCTTTTGTGGTACATTTTGTATGTATTCATGGAATTCCAGAGACAATATTAACTGATCAAGGAACAGAATTTCTTAGTAATACGTTTAAAGAAGTCTGCAAACTATTAAAAATTAATAAAATAAATACAAGTCCTTTTCATCCACAAACAAATGGGAGTTTAGAAAGATCACATAGAACTTTAGCAGAATATTTAAGACATTATGTAGATAAAAATCAATCAAATTGGGATAACTTATTACCATACGCATTTTTTGTTTACAATTCAACAGAACATTCTTCGCATAATTTTCAGCCATATGAATTAGTATATGGTAGGCCATTAGAGATACCGATAAAATTGAAATCTGAACCTGAACCTAGATATAATTATGATAATTATTTATATGATTTAAAACAAAATTTACAAGAATCACATAAAATCGCAAAAGAAAAATTAATTAAAAAGAAAATAAAATCTAAAGAAGGATATGATAAAAATGAGAATTCAATAAATATACATGTAAAAGATTTAATATTATTAAAAGATAATGCTTCAAAAACTAAATTAAATAATTTATGGATAGGACCATATGAGGTGATAGAGGTAGTAGGAGAAGAAAATATTGTTATACAAAAAGGAAGAAGAGGTGTAACAGTACATAAAAATAATGTAAAAAAATATTATAATGATAATTAATACAAATAAATAACTAAATTAATTATAAGCAAATAAAATAAAAATAAAAGATTTATTTATTAGGGCAATGTGTATCGTGATGACAATGGGAAGTACTTACGAATATAACCGATATTATTCAATAGCATCGTATAATGCAAAACCACCAGGAATATACTTCGAAAACTATGGACGAACAAGATTAATAGGAGCAGAATACAAATTAATAAATTATTTATCATTGGAGGAATATGATAAAAAATAGGCAAACTTAGGAGAAAGAATAAACAACATAGAAAGAGCGTGTGTTACAAACAACACTACGAAGACATGTACGAAAGGGAATTTTATTGTAAAACAGTTTTTCAACGAAATTAACGCACAAAGAGAGAGAATGTACATATCATTAGGAAAATATGAAGATGACATAAAAGATGTTAAAAATCGAGTAAAAAGAGGTTTAGTCAACATTATAGGCACCGCAATGAACACATTATTTGGAGTATGCGATGATAATTGTGTCAAAGAAACAAACGATTCAATAAAATCAATTGAAGAGAGTGAAACTCATACATTACATATGTTAAAATCACAAACAACAATAGTAAAATCGGCAGTAGAAAAAATAGGAATGACAGTCGAGAAAACAAACGAAATGTACAAAGAAGTAACAGACAAATTAGAAGAAATAGAAAAAAGGATTAAAACAGCAGAAACTACAGAAGAAAAAATGATAGAATTATTAGAAATGACAGAAATACAAAATATTTATACAGCGTTAACAAATCAATTTGCTTACGAAACATCAACATTAAGTCAAATAGTAACAGCAGCAAGAGGAGGAGTTATACATGCAAGTTTAATAACACCAAAAGAAATAGCATCAACATTAAAAGAAATTTCACACAGGTTAAAAGGAAAATTAAATATACCTATGGGGACACAACCATCAGAATTATACGAACTAAATAAAATAACGAAATTAACAGTATTTTACGAAAATAAACGAATAGTATTTATAACAAGAATACCACTAGTTACGGATATAGAATTAACATTATTTAATGCAATACCAATACCAATGACAGAAATCAAACAAAACAAAACAATAAAATTAATAATAACACCAGAAAATCCATATATAGCAATTACAAAGGATAGAAGACAATTTACAACATTTACAGATATTCAATTAGAATCATGCAAAGAAACTTCAATATATAGAGTATGTAATGCATATCAACCAATTCAAGAAAACAATGGTCAACAAACATGTGAAATTGAATTATTTAATAAACCAGAGACAGCACCAAAATCATGTCAACCTTTAATAACAGAAATAAACAAAAATATTTATCATAAACTTAAAAATCAAAATAGTTGGATATATACAGTAGTAAATGACACATTAGTGGTAAGTTGTACAGAATTACAAGAACCACAAATACATAGAATATCAGGAGAAGGAATAATACAAATATTTGATAACAGTTGTACAATAACAGGAAAATATATAATATTAACAGCAGTAGATCACATATCTAACGGAATATATACAGATTTTTTACCACAGACAGACATGAAAGAACTATTCAATTTAATAACAGACAGAGTTAATTTAATAAAAACAAAAGGAAATGATAATAAACAAAAGAAAAAGTTAGAACTAAAGAATTTACATGAAGTATCAAAATCGCTAGATGACATAGAAGAACAAATAAACAATGAAGAAGAACGTCGATACAACAAGAAACAACGCGAAGAGCATTCATATTTATATTATATAATAATTGGATTAATTATTTTTATATTGATAATAATATTAATAAGTTGCATATTATATTGGATAAAAAATAGGGAAGTTTCGAATGAATACGCTATCATGAAATATATAAGGCCTATTGGAACAAGAAAAAATCGTAATAAGAGTACGGAAAGAAATATACAACCAATCGATAGAGAAAGAATCGAGAAAATTTATAACACGATACAGTCATCACGATCACCTTCGCCAAGATAAGAATAAAAAGATAAATAAATAAATAAATAAATAAATAAATAAATGAAAGATAAATAAATAAAAAAAAAAAAAAAAAAAAAAAAAATAATATATATATAAATAAAATTTAATTAAATGTTAAAAATATTATACACTAACATAAATTTTAGTCCACAGATAAAATTCGTTATCGTTGATTTTGAATTCATCAATATCAACAAAACAGACTTATTATTGGTATCAGGAGCATTATGCCATAGCCTTAATAAATATAAACCAGTTAAAATGCAAGGGAGACCGATCATTTTGACGGAGGACAATAAAATAAGAATGTTCAACAGACGGAATGTGGAAAACCTGAAACGGTATCTTGGAGGGATATTGCGGAAGAAACCAGACGTGTTACGACCTTTATTGGGGCAGATTACCTTGAGTATCGAACATAAGGGGGCAACAAGTCTAGGTTCCGCATTTATTTCCAAATATTTATATTCAGATAATACACAGCCTGTCATTGTGACATGGAGTGGATCTATGGACATAAAAGTTATGAAAAAATTAAGAATACCTGGAATAAAAAAGTATATAGATATAACAAATTATGACGAAAATAATGATAATACTTTTAGCCTAAAATTAGTGGAAGTAAATAGTAAAAAAATAATATATACAGAAGTGATAGGACATATAAATAAAAACGGGAGAATATTAAACCTAAAGGAGACACACAATTTAATTTGTAGTGAGGAACATGATATAACACATTGTCACGATCCTGTTACGGATGTGATATTGACAAAATGTATTTTTAACTATATTATGAGTAAAATGCAACCAAAAAATTTATTTAGAATATGTAAAAATAATAATAATTTTATAAAATAAAAATAAAATTAAAAAATTAAATATATAATTACAGATAAAAGAACAAGAAATTCAGAATTGTAAGTAAAAAATAAAAGAAATAAAATAAAAAAAAAAAGTAAAAAAAAAAAATATATAGAGAAAAATGAGTGAAGAAATAGAAGCCAGGACAAATAGAGCAAAACAATTCTTAAGACATTTAAGTACATTTTTAAAAGGTGAGAATCATGAAGAGAGAGGAACACATGAAAGAGGAAGTGAAGTAGAATTAGTATGTTTTTCGGAACATATGAGGAATGCGAACAGTTTAATGGGAGAACCATACAATATTTCAGAGATAATACACATATCAGGACCTATTATGGGATTTGCTCAGGAAGTAATAGATCCATACACACAAAACTTAATTTGCAATGAGTTAGGTTCAATTATAGATGAGTTAATTGACGATGGAGTCTTATAAAAAAAAAAAAAAAAAAAAAAAAAATTTCTTAATACATATAATAAACATTATGGGAATGAATTAATAAAAAAAAAAAAAAAAAAAAAAAAAAAAATGTATGTAACCATAATTATAATTAACATTAAAATATAAGAAAATATACAACTAACAAAAGCATTATATTTATAGTAATATTGTAAACTATAATATAATGTTTTACTATAAAAAAAAAAAATTAATTAATTAATTCATATTGTATTCAATAAATATTAAGAGATTATTGTATTAAATTATATTCAAACATTGTATCAGAATTTTAAAAAATTCTAGTTATGTAAATCAATTATTGTAAAATTTAAAATATGCCAAATATTGTAATATGTAAACATTGTAAAAGATTGTAAAAGATTTCCATCTAAGGCCGGAAATCTTTCTTTTCGCGCGGAGGTGTTACGGACATGTATGACTTAGGGCCCAAGGCATTAAGGCATTGAGGTCAACAGGGGGTTATAAACAATAAGTAAAACTTAAATGTTACATGAGCACATTTTCAAAAGTATCATTAATATCAGTGACATGTGAAAGGTGGAAGAATGTAAAAATAGCCAATTAACAAATAAGGCTGGGCATTCAGCAAAATTGCGTATCAATTAAAATTGATTTATTTAAGAATAGCGAAGATACGTGAATATTGCCAAACTAACGAGGCCAACCACTAGGGTTTAACTATCTAATGCCCGTGGGTGGAAATATTAACTAAGCATGATTATGGTTAGAAATCATATCCGGGAAAAGTTGTTTTACACGGGATCCTAGTATATAAGGGGGTCCTCAACAGACCAAAAGTCAGATGTGTTTAAGTCCGGACACAGCAAGCACCTTCACGCCACTCTACATTGTAAATGTTTTATCGCACATTATTTTAATAAAAAGTAGTAACTTTAATTTGAAGTCAATCTTATTTATTAAATCCTCTACCATCCCTATTGATTCGACGGCACGCAACAGGGGTTATAAGATTTGAGAATAATATTTATTTATTAGTGCTTAATATAATGAATTACCCGACGTTGCAAGGTAACCAAAAAAAAAAAACATAAATAAGTACTTTGAATATTTGTTTGTGTCATTAAAAATGCCAAGAAGACGCCAGAATGCCAATTTTTGTCGTAGAACAAATGCAGCTACAAACATGAGAAATAGAAGAGCGCAAATAACAGACGAACAATGCCAATCCGATTGTGCGAATGATTCGTAGTTGACTAACGCAGAGCAAATGACCAACTACGTCAACAGGTACATCGAACATTTATATCTGATTCATTCCTGCGTCTAGCATTCCAGTATGAGCCCGATATTGAATATTATGCTCATTCAAAAGTAGTAATTTGTGCTATGGATAAGGAATGCCCGCACTGCTATGCTCTCAAATTAAAAAATGAGCCAGTCTGGATGTGTTGTGCGTCAGGAAAGATGCAACTACCTGAAATTGAAACACCACCTGAACCATTGAACGGTTTACTTATCGGTACAGATCCAGATACGTCATTCGTGACGGTCTTATCGGTGGTGTTGGTCTTATCGGTCTTTTCGGTCTTATCGGTCATATCGGTGGTGTTGGCGGCCGGGAAGTCTGTCCTATGGTACGTGTTTCATTGTATTCTTACTTAGAAGATATTATTTTTAATACTTTTATAAACATTTCGGTTTTATGCGATAATCAATATTATACTGTACATCACCAGCACAGAGTAGACACAAATATACACTAGTGCAGTGTTTCCCAAAGTGTGTTCCGCGGAACCTAAGGGTTCCATGGGACAATCTCAAGGGTTCCGCAAGGTGAATATTGAGTGTAGATATTGTAATAAAAAATTATAACAAACTATCTTTAAAACATTACTTGGAGTACTTATTAATTTTATAGTAAATAATTGAAAAATCCAGGTTAATTGAACATTGGGGTTCCATGAAACACAAACTATTTCCTAAGGGTTCCGTGGTCGTAAAAGTTTGGGAACCGCTGCACTAGTGTGTGTGTGTGTGTGTGTGTGTGTGTGTGTGTGTGTGTGTGCTGTATGTGCCTTTGTGTGTTTTGTCTTTCGACCATTTGAGTAGGTGCTGTGTTTTTCTTATAGACTATAGACTACTTATATTTACCTATTTATGTATATAACTGGATATCACATTATCGGAGAGCATAGGCGCAAATTGGGGGGGGGCTTGGGGGGGGCTTAGCCCCCCAAACTTAACCGTAGCCCCCCATAAATCTACAAATTTAAAATGCTATATTATAAATGTGTACTTTTTTTTATCTATTTAAATAATATTGTATATTACGAGATGGTCATGATAATTATAAAATAAAAAATATCACTGATATTGTAGAAATAAATATATAATTTTGATCCTAAATTATTAGGAATTATTATTACATTGTCTTATTATTGCTATCGCGTCATGATCGTGATAGTATATTATACTAAATGTATATTTAGGTACCTACTGCATAATAAATAATAATATGAGTAGTAATAGGCGTAAGCCCACATAATATTTGACATGACGTCTTTATAGTTAATACTAGGTATATTAGAGTAAAAAGTTATTTTTATTGTTTTAAATTCGGCGAACTAGGTCTTTCCCTGCGACCATTTACAGCGCTTATCTGATTTCTGAATGCATTTATATTTTGGTTACATATTATTATGATCGCTATCCGCGCTTGTCGTTTTCATTACACCAGTTAACAATCCGCGTTTACGTTAGTCTATCGTTTATTTTACATGATCAGTGCATTAAAACTTATTTAAACGTTTTTAAAAACTTAATAATGGAAAGTAAAAAGTTATTCAACATTTTCAATAACAAAAATAAATCCACAACTACTTCTACAAGTTCTACAGTTTCTACAAAAATAGATGTTGATCAAAATATATCGGTTTCTATCACTACTGCTACCAACACCAATATTGTCAACAGCGATGATGAATATATTACCAATAATACCACAAGTAGATATTTAGATCTTGGAGATTTAAATTCCGGACCTATGAGGCTAATTTTAAAAATAAGTACAGTTTTTAAATTCCCTTTTCTTATTGTAGGTATTGGTCATAATTTATAATATTTATGCAATCTTTAATTTTAAGTTGTAATTTATAATTGTGTACCTAAGTAGTTAATTACTTCAATGTTTCTAGGTATTTCCAAAAACTAAATTTGGACAACAAAATAGATCATTTTCGAGTACCTACTATAAAAAATTTCCATGGATTGAGTATAGCATTAAAAATTATACCATTTTTTGTTACGCTTGTCACTTATTTTCAATTGACTCTGGCCATGTTGAACAAACATTTATTAGTATTGGATTTAATAATTGGAAAAAAGTAAGTTTTTAATAATAAGTTTTAAATTTTAGAATTCTATAGGTATTGAATTATCTAATGAGGTACATAGGCACTTATATACTATGTACATATTATATTTAAATGCAATCTGGGTATACAATGAGATTTTATTTTATTGTTTTAGTTAAGTGGTTATAGAGATTCAAAGTTGAATCGTACAAAACTTGAATTGCATAATAGTTGTATACATCATTTAACTGCAATGTCTAAATGGTCAGCTCACAGCTCAATGCAAAAAAATGGATCTGTTCATAACCAAATTGTTTCTGCAAGTATGCAACAAATAAAAGAAAATAGAACCTACATGATGCAGTTAATTGAAATAACATTATTTTTAAGTAAATAAGGAATTGCTTTTAGAGGCCATAGAGAAAATGAGCTTTCTATAAACAGAGGTTTGTACTTCTAAATATGTTTAAATATTCTTATTTTAAAATTATAAAACATTTTAGGAAATTTTAAAGAAACTTGCAATATGATTGCTAAGTTTAATGAAATACTTGCAAATCATTTTTATTCCAAAACCAATTATACAAGTTGGTCTGTGCAGAACACTATTATTGATATATGTGCTAAGAAAATGAATGATTTTATTTGCAATGAAATTAAAGAATGTGGTGTATTTAGTGTTATGGTGGATGAAGCAAGGTAAACATTCAACTTATTACTTAGTCATAGTTTATATACCTGATAAAAAAAATATGTTTATATTTATATACTTTCTAGATCTTTTAATGCAGAGCAGCTTTCTTTTTGCATAAGATATACTAAAAATTTATATGTTGTTGAACGTTTTTTAACTTTCCTAAATGTATCAGAGAAACAAGATGCTGATTCTTTGAGTACTATTATATTTAATTATTTGGATGCAAGTAGCATTGCTCAAATACCAATAGTCGCACAATCATACGATGGAGCTAGCGTGATGTCAGGCCGATTTAATGGTGTGCAACAAAAAGTTAAGACACCCATGTACCATCTATACTCACTGTATGGCACATAGAGTCAATTTAATTGTAATTGACATGTGCAAGTTAGTTAAGGTAAAGAAAAATATTTTTCATTATTTTAAACGTATCATAACTTTTATATTATATAAATTTTTAGGAAACCCGGTATGTGTTTAATTGTCTTGAATCCATATATATATTCATTTTTCTATGCTAACAAACAACTTCAAATTTAAAGAAATTCAAAAACAACTAGGTTTGAAAAAAATATCTATCACAGCAATTAGTGATACACGTTGGAATTGCAGAGTCAAAAATTGTACTTCAGTTAAACATAATTTTAAAGCAATAATTGAAGCATTAAAAGAAAAAATTGAGAATTCTAATGATCGAGATGTTTCTCAGGCCTTAGGTGAATTTTAAAATATAAGTCAAACCTGTTTTTATTTACTCATAAAAAAATTTAAAAGAGAACCAAATCATTTGAAGAATTTCCATTTATCATCAACCACAAGCACTGAACAAACTAATGAAAACGAAATACACTGGCGAATAATTTATTTCAAATTAATAGACACTATTGTTACAAACATAAAAAAAAAGATTTTCCACTGAAAGCCTAAAAATGGCCACAGCAGTTGATAATTTTATGAAATTAAATTATGATGACAGCACTTTTTTCATTGAAAATTATAAAGTAAGGATAAATTATTAACATGAGATGTATTCAATTTAATATAAAAATAATTTCTTTGCTTATAGTAGTTGTTCAATATTGATTTAAATTCTCTAAAAAGTGAAATGATGGTGGTAAAAAATTGTGTTCTTAGATCAAGCATAGAATTACAGATTGATTTTGATAAAATAAAAGAAGTGGTACAATCTGAAATTTATCCAAATTTATACACTTTGTTGAAAGTGGCTCTTTCAATTCCCGTTAATTCAGCCACGTGTGAGAGTTCTTTCTCCACTATAAGAAGAATTAAAAATTGGCTACGCACATCGATGGACCAGGAGCGATTTTCTAGTTTGGCAATAATAAACGTTGAAAGAGAAGTATCAAATCAGCTTAAAGCTGAGAATATACTAATTGAATATGCTAAAACCAATAAAAGATTACAATTATAATTTGTTGTTTGTTTATTTTTATTGATATATAGGGATATTAAAATAAATTAATAAAAGTATTACTATGTTGTTTGTAATTATGTTATTATAAGTCACACCTCCATTTGAAATTTGAAGTAGGTCGAGAGTAATAATGAAGAAAAAAAAAAGAACCGGATGAGCCTCGCTCTGCTGTACAGTTAGGGGTGGAGTGCACCTCGCTTATAGGATAGGTCATTATTATAATGGATTTGTTAAATTTGAATGCAATGATAGATATCATTGTATACGAATAACGATTCTGAACGGAGTTCATATGTTTGTCTAGGATATAATACATTGTTATTTATAAACATTGTAAAAAGTATATTTTATTTTGAAACGATAAATATATTTTTCAATTAGGATGGGTTGGCAGTTGCATACAGCGATATAGTTTGTCAGTCTAGAATATTATACATTATATTATATTTTACATGTAATTTTATGTCAATATTCGCTGTTTAAACGCTTATAAAAAAAATTGTGCTTATGGATTTTAATAATTTTTGAATGACAATAAGAACTACTTCTGTGGAATCTTCTATTAAATTTTCAAGTATTTTGTACGAGCCAAATTTTTTTTATTACCGATTATAAAAAAAAAAATGTAAAAAAATCGAATATTTTAAATGCCTATAAGTGGCTTAAAAATCAATATAATATTTTGAAAAAAATATGACATAAAGGAATATAATCTTAACAGCTGGTAGAAATTTCAAAAATATGCGACTTATACTTTTTGAATTATAACAAATATTTAAAATCGTTTGAGAATAAATCGCTATTTTATGCAATTTCGTAAATATTTAAATTTCAAACAGTCATACAATTTTTTCCTCTAATTCCGGTAGAAATTTTTTTAAAGATTTTTGAAGAGTAGCTTATAGATAACCTAGTGTTAAAATTTTGAACCTTAAGTATGAACAGAAAAAATTTTATGAATTTTTATCTACAAAATAACTTGCAAATTATCGTGATTTTTACATATTTCGTATAAATTGGAACTTTGAGCACTTATAAAAAAAAATTGTGACTTACGATTTTAGATTTTTTTTTATCAGTTAAGGAACAACTTATAAGAAACCTTGTATTAAATTTTCAAGATTTTCTGGGCAGCCAAAAAAATTTTATCGTTATTTAAAAAAGAAATACTTAAAAAAATTGAAAATTTCAATTGTCAATAAATAGCTCAATAAAAGTCAAAATACTTTGAAAATTTAATGGTGTATAGAGAACGCTAATCTAAATATTTGGTGAAAATTTCAAGTATTTACATCGATTAGTTTTTGAGTTATAGCAAAATAAAAAATTTGATTATATCGAAAACTGGTTTTGCGTAAAAACTCCCGCTTTTCCCAAAATTTTTTAGGGTTTTTCCCGTCGCATTTAAAAAATATTGGAAATTTTTTACTTTTGACCCCTCAAAGTACCAAATAGATTCACTTTCCTTTCAGAAAAGTTGCTACATAAGGCAATCGAAGCATTTTTACTGCCCCAAATCGTGTCGACAGACACAAAAAAACACACATCATTGTAAAATCAATACATTCTTCACTCCGTTCAGAATCTAAAATGTAATTTGATTATGAAGTAATATTATGATGTAAGATAATATCAATGGTGATTGGTGAGGGGTGTGGGGGGGGCAAAGCCCCCCACGGGTCTGCTTGCCTTTAATATATTCAGCCCCCTCCAAGTTAAAAGTTGAAATTGCGCCTATGTCGGAGAGCGCGCACTTATTCTAAGAAAAACAAGCGAGGGTGACTCTCGTACGCACACGCACAAGTCGACACTGACGACGCGCACGCGGTTACTATTTAGGATTCCTACAATTTTTCCGTCAAAAAATACTCTTTACTTCAATTAGTTCACTCGTTGTATTGATGTGATTACAATTCTGAAAACTAATTTGAATTCAGCGAGAAGTCTACTTGAAATCGGTCGTGCCATTTTTTCAGTTATTTTCATTACTATTTTTTATTACTACAAAATTTAAATCAAGTTTGTGAAATTTTGAGGGAAAAGTTAAAAATTGTAATCAGACCGATCTCAAGTAGACTTCATGCCGAATTCATATATTTTTCAGAATTTTTATCGCTTCAATACAATGATTGAATCGATTGAAGTTAAATGTGTACTAGCTCGTTTCTGGTGTAGCGTACAATCTACCAGCATGTTTTTGGAAATATAAAATTTAAAATATAAAATATAAAAATCATCCACATAAAATAAATTTTGTTTTAGATAATTTTGTCGTGGTTAATTACGGACCTGGACATTTCGTCGCGACCGTTTCACCGCCGGACTATTCGCCGCGACCGCTACGCCGCCGGACTACTCGCTATCGGGCTATTCGATGCAAAGAGAACCTCCCGCGAAATATTATTACCAATAATGTACTTAAATTATTAAAGATAAATGAACAACAATACTAAAGTTATGATATTTTTTCAAACCTCACCACCCGACTTTTTACATGCGTTCATCCCTGATTGACACTGTTTGAGTTGTGAAACATTTATTTTGATATGTTCGTCAATTTAAATCAAGTACATTTTAACTCCCCTAAAATATAATTTGCAGCTTTAACTTCCGTTTGTTCATAAGCAACCATGCGCTTGCATACTCCTTTGGGGCAGAAGATTTTTTCAGAACGCATAATATGGACAAAGTTTCGAAAACCAACACTTTTGGAAAAGAAAAACTAACAAAATTTTTTTTATGTACGATCTACGTTTACGGCTTGATATAATGTGACAAGAATTGTAAAATTGCTTTTCGTTTTTATTAAACACGCCATTATGAAGTTTTCAACATAAAAAAAAAAATTTGAAAAACCTATAATTTTCTAGGTAATAAAAATTAATATCCTTAATGGAATTCTAAATTATCAATGTTAAGCCATTGATTATAACATAATTAATTAGTATTAATTAAATTGATTAACACCTGTAAGACTCCTTGAAATACCATTAGGTAATATAATAATTATATTTTAAATTATTTTTACCTATGATTTATTTGGTGTCGAGGTGACCCATTGACAGTTGTATTATATACATGATTATGAGATACTTATATCACTACATATCACTGTATAATGATTTTTAACTGTATCAACAATTAAATAAATAACTAAAAACACACAGAAGTTAATGTCGAAAATGAAAATAATCGCATCGAACTATTATAATACAACTGACACTAGTGGCGTATTTATATGACGTTTAGTTCCACGCTGACGACCAACCGACAGTATGCGCGTACACATATTATTTTATATATTTATATTATTTATTATTATATATTATATATTATATTATATTATATTATATTATATACTAGCTTCTGTTGCGTGCCTCGCTTCGGGTGAAATTCGGGTGAAATATATATATAATATAAAATATAATATATATATATATATATATATATATATATATATTATATTATTTATTATTTTATATATATTTATATAAAAATGAACATCGATACCGAGAGTATTATTTTTTATTCCGTTGTTTGCGTAAATAATACGCACATATTAATGAATTTACAATGAATGGATTCATAATTTAAATGATTTAAAATTTATAGTTAAAGTATTTAAAAACTCAATTAACTAAACGTTAATTAATAACAAACGTACCCAGGGGCGGACTGGGTTAATATTTCAGGCCGGGAATTTTTTTTTGCCAGGCCAAAAATTAACAGGGGACTAACGAATTGGTCATAAGTATATATAAAAAAAAAATTAATGATTAAAAAACCTTTATTATTTAAAAAATATTTTCAAACTTTAATATAGATATAAAAAATTACACATATTATAATATAATATTATGATATTTTTTTATAGATACAATGTACACATTTTAATATAATACTTATATATTAAAATTAACTCTTAAAGTAATCATTTTTTACATAATTAGGTTTTTTTCATAACTTCGCTAGTTTCCCCGATTCTGTTAATTAAAATATCATCATCTATAGAAGCTAATGTTCGCTTTTCCACGGACATCAACATAAACGCCTCCAAATTCTCATTAGTTAAAGTATTTCGCAATCGATTTTTTATGAATTTTAGTGTTGAAAATGACCTCTCACATGCTACTTGTGTTACCGGTAGAGTTAAAAGATAATTATAAGCCAAAGATAAATTTGTATACGCATTACTATACAAATTGTATTTGACTAATAACTTTAAACAGCAACAAGCACAATTTTTGCATGTTTTACAGGTCATATTTAATCCGGCAGTTTCTTCAGTTTCTTGGTTTTCATCTTCCGAATTGAAATTTTCAAAATCATATTCGTCTTCAACTGATTTTTTTAAGTTATCCCAACTATTAGTAAAACTTACTAATTCTTCTGTTAATTTTCGATGGAATTCTTCCAAATTATCATTAATTGTAAATCGGATTAAATATTTGGAGAGAGCTTTCAAGGCTGTTTTTGGTAAACCATGTTTAAAACTACTGAAGTTGACTGGGGATAGAAGCGATAAATCCATGTACAATGGACTATTGTTTACAAATCTTGAATTCATACTCTCAACTATTCTATCCATCACCTGATTATGAACTTCAACAGTATATTTTTGTTTCGCATCATTAATTGGGTTATCGTTTAATAATTCATCAGTCATTCGTTTTTTTTCCTAAATCGTTTGATTTCGAATTTTTCTTGAAGATAAATTTCATTATCTAAATCTTGCAATTCTAGTTAATTATTTACCCATTCGATAAATTTATCACTTTTAGCTATTATATTTTCCATATCTCTTTGGTACTTAACTATTTGACTCAGTGCAGATTTTACCATTTGTTGACATTTCAGAAGGTCTAATCCACTGGTTTGTAGATATCTAGATAGTGGGCCTGTTATACTAAAAACATTCATAAATATGTGCGCCGTCAAAATAGTCTCATACTTTAATAGTAAATCTAAATAATTATTTGCTTTTGCTCTTATATCAGGTTTAAATTTTTCCC
Organism: Sipha maydis; assembly: GCA_034509805.1. Taxonomy (NCBI): domain Eukaryota; kingdom Metazoa; phylum Arthropoda; class Insecta; order Hemiptera; family Aphididae; genus Sipha; species Sipha maydis. The sequence goes on from JASXSY010001053.1 coordinate 153,369, forward strand.
CTTGAACAACTTTAGTGAAAGCAATTATCAAGTCTACATACATAGAACTTTTTGGATCTCCAAATGTTCCAAAAATTCTCTCAACAGCAATCTGTTTTGATGACCATCTAGTTTCCCCAATGGTTTGAAGACGCTTATTTCGACTGTTATCTGAATTTGTCTTGCTAACTTCATTCCAAATATCCATCCTCAAATATGATTCTTTGAAAAATACTGCACAACTATTTAATAAAGTAAAAAATTATGCTACTTGGACAGAATTTTTTGTTGAATCGCAAATAACAAGATTTAAAACGTGACTATGACACCAAACATGAACTTGTTCAGGCGATAATTGACTTAAATGTGAATTAAAACCATTATATACTCCTCGCATATTGGACGCTCCATCAGTAGAATTTCCTATACATTTCGTTAAATCCAAACCAACAGATATCAATTCCTCTTTTAGCAATTGAGCCATAACTTTACCACTTGAGTTATGAACACACTTAACAGCAATTAATTTTTTATTAATTGTATCATGAAAAACGTATCTAATAACTATTGAACATTGATCCATTACTGAAACATCTTGGGTAGTATCAATAAGAACCGAAAAGAAAGAAGCATTTTGGACTTCGGTAGCAATTGTACGTTTAATATTTGATGCTATTTCATTTATGACGACTTGAACCGTATTTTTGGATAAAAAGGTTAAAAAGCTTCCACGGCCTTTCTTATTTTGTTTTTGTTTCTTTTCACTTTTATTGATGATAGTATTGAAGTGTTCGCAAATGATAGGATCATATTTACTGAGCAATATCATTATTTCCAAGAAATTCCCATGATCTAAATTATTATCGTTCAAAGAGTATGCTGCTTCATTTCTTTTACCTCTATAGCTTAAACCTCTTTTTCCGATTAACTTTATAACAGCGATATTTCTTCAAAAATTTATCGATTTTTTTTTATATTTTATAAATTTGAAAATAACAGTGAATCTATATCTTTATTTTGAGTTTTTAAGAAATAAGATTCGGAAGAGCGTGAATGAACTATGTTACTCTCATGCTCCTTGATTCGTTGATTAACATGTTTCCAATCAGATACCCCCTTAGTAAATTAATTCAATTCAGAAGCAAAAGCCAAACAAACTGAACAAAATAGTTGTTTTGATGATTCCTCAAATGTTAGCCATACCCGATTTGTTCCATTTTCTCGAAGAAAAATTTTATTTTAATTGAATGGGAGGCTGAAATCTTTTGGTTGACAAGGATGGTACTTGAAGAAATGAGATAAAACAGTTGAACTTGGCTTTATGAACTTATTAAATACTACTGGAGGACTTTCAGAAGTCAAACACAGAACTTCTAAAAAAAGTACAAATTTCATACAATCATATCAAGTTCATATTATGTTCACATGCATGATATAAGTAATGTTATTAATAGTGTTTGAAATATTTCAAATGTGTGAAATATTTCAGTATTTTAATAAATTTTGTTTTTTTTTAAATAAGTTTTATTTGTATGTATATAGTTGTAATAATTTACTTTTATAATTTTATACTACTGAAACCAATCACTAATTACCTATTACCTACTCATTAGTAATGTTTTTTTTTTTTTGTATTATACAATTAAAATAGTATTCAACATTTCAAGTATTTACATCGATTAGTTTTTGAGTTATAGCAAAATAAAAAATTTGATTTTGTCCAAAACTGGTTTGCGTAAAATATACCGTTTTTCCCTTATTTTTTAAGGGTTTTTCCCGTCGCATTTAAAAAATATTGAAAATTTTTGACTTTTGACTCCCCAAAGTACCAAATAGATTCACTTTCCTTTCAGAAAAGTTGCTACATAAGGAAATCGAAGCATTTTTACTGCCTCAAATCGTGTCGACAGACACAAAAAAAAAAATAAAAAAATAAAAACACACATCATTGTAAAATCAATACATTCTTCACTCTGTTCAGAATCTAAAATATCATGAAAGAAATTATGATAATTTCACTATAAACAAGATAACTGTGTTTTCTTCAAATATTCATGGATTATTTTGGAATTTTCAATGTCCATACGATTCTTTATATACATACAAGTAATTTACATTATTAATATAAAGAAAAATAATTAAAATTAATTGTATTAGTCATAAATTAAAATGGTCTACAAGTGTAGACCACGCGCCTAAACAGGTAACAATATACCACGCGCCTAACGAAGGGTTAAGATTATGTTTGTGAAAATAAATTATTGACTGTCAACAGTGTAATAAATATTATACTTAAATATTATATTTAGTCACAATTCACAATAATTATTATTAGAACTATCATCGTCGTCGACGATAAGCCATTCATAGGGAAAAACCAATTTTTGCTATAAACAGCCGAAAACAAGACACTAATATTGTATAAATAGTATAATATGTCAACCACGGCACTCATTACATTAATATTGTTAATATCAATGATTATACCGAGAATTCATGGACTGTACGTCTGTACTATTAATAATTGATAAATAGCAAATATTATAATTTGTTTTTAAAAAAAATACAATGTTTCACGTTTTTGTGAAATATTTCACCATGTAGTGAAATATTTCAAAATGAAATATTTCATACTTCAAACACTAGTTATTAAGTAAAAAATTGCTTAAATATCTAGCTAAATATATCAAAATAATATTTTTATAAATACAAAAATTATAAATAATAATTTTTAATACATATTAGTTATTAATTATTTTAATTCTCTTCCCGCCATATCACAATACGACGACAGGATACTACTACATACTAACTTAGCTTACACATTTATAAATGTATATTTATAAAAACACATTTATAAATACTAACCAATATATTGGTTAGTATTTATTTTTTGTGATTAAAATGTATCTTTCGTATGGTAGCTACTTACCAGAATTAGAAAAAATTACGTCATCATTTTCAGACATTTTTCAGTTTTCATTATTTTCAATATTTTCATGAATGGAAGTACCTATCAATATTATCAAAGACAATCATAAATAGGAAAAGAAACCAATAAACATTATTAAATTAATTAAAATTAACTACATACTACATATTTGCATACCTGAGCTTAGTTCTTCAGTTTTAACGGGATTTTGTTTTTCATAATATGCTGAATTAAAAAATGAATTAATTTTTTTACAATTCTTACTCGAGTCTAGAAGAAGTTTTTTATTTTTTTCACGTTCTCTAGCAGCACCACCAGCACGTTTTTTATCCTCCGAATTCATTTGAAATATTTAATCAATTCAAAAAACCTTTGTATAAGACGTTAACGTACAATGTATCTATAATATTATAGTATAAGTACAGACAATACAGTAAACTATAATATTGTATTAGTACTATAGTCTCATTTAACGATTTAACGCAAACAAAATAAAATAAAATACGGGACCTATTTTCATTACATTCACAGTAATGCTTTTGCTATCTGTGGATTGCGATAAGTGCGAGTATTGGCGCTCTATGTGTGCCGTGTGCCCGTGTGGTGGCGACGCGACGGTGGCATTGTTATTACTTATTACAAGTATACATATAATAATATTGTATTAGTTTATAATTTATAAATAAATCACTAAACAAGCTTTTCGGCTTATATTATATATTAATTATATCTGTATATACATTTCGTACATGGATACCTACAGACTACAGACATTACGTCATATAAATTGTTTAAACGAATTATAGCTTATCGAGAATACACTCGTTCACTTCATAATAATATAATAATATTATCGATTAATATAATACTTAAAATCACACGAGATGATAAGGTTATGCATTATGTTTAATATATTTTTATGGTTTTTCGTATACTATATTTTTAATTTCTAAAATATTATCAGGCCATTTAATCTATTATTGTAACGAGCCACCGGGATTTGTCCCGGTGTCTCGCCAGGCCAGTTCGCCCCTGAACGTACCACAACCGATCGAATTTGCCGTCGGCTAAGCACTAAACGCTCGGAGATGACCGATGGTCAGCGCGCACGGTACGCGCTGACCGTCGGTCGAGCACTAAATCAGGCCTTAGTCCGCACAGTTGATTGTTTTGCAGTGATTTTTAAATCTAGATAGAGTTTTAAATAAGGTTTTGTGTCCCAATCCAATTAATTGAATTATTGATGAAGGTTAACAACTTTGTAAGTTGTTGTTAATTCTGCGACACAAACTAAAATATCTTCTGGAGTGTTAGGTTTTCCTTTACCATAAATGTTAAAATATCTCGTGAAGAGGACGCTATCGATGTATTGGACTTATGAATATTAGGGCTTTCTCACGAAGCCACTCAGCAGCGCTACTTAGTAGCGCTGCGAATATTTTTAGAAGCGCGTTAATGGCGCTGCTAATGTTTTTAAAAGCCCGTCAGTGACGCTACTAATGTTTTTAAAAGTCCGTCAGTGGTGCTGCGAAAGTGTATCGGTAGACAATATTTGTGAACACTAGAGCACTAGATCATTCTCAAAATGGACGTGGAAACTGAACTATTGTTGGCAATGCTATTAATTAAAAAAAAGAAACGTAAAAATACACCAAGAAGATTCTGGGTAAATCCATTGCTTCTAGAAAGACCGAACAAAGGATTATTTTATACACTGTTGATACTATCATGAGGAAGTCCATTCCTCCGAATGAAAAACTAGCTTTAACTCTAAGGTAAGAATAATAAATTTACAATATTTAAAATGTTATGCTGTATTATAAGAAATATACTTAACATTTGTTTGAAAATAAATGAAATATCTTTCAAAATAAATATTAATATATCATCATTATTATAAACAAGATATTATATTAAATAAAAAACTATAATAAAAAAATTAAATTAAATTAAATACCTTTTTTAATTCTTATAAACTAAAAAAACAATTGTTAACATACTTTTAGAGAGTTACTTTTAATTGCTAAATACATCATTAGATAAATCGCTTTGAACAGAGGATGCATCTTCGGGGCTATAAGTTGTAGGCCATAACTGGTCTTGATGCTGCGTTCGCGTTTGGTTCTGGTATACAGGTATTTCGATTACAAATTTAGATTCCGTATTTAGGGGCCGATTTACGTTGGTCTGTATGGCAGGTTGTGCAGGTTGGCTTGAATAAGAGTTTATATTTAACTGTGGACGTATCGGATTCGGATGTGAGTACTGATTTAGAGTGGTTAAAGGATAGAGCTGACCTGAAGAAGTGGCACAAGCTGTTTGTTTGGTAGACGCTATTAAATTCATAATTTGTGTCTTTACATTTAGTTTCATATGATCCAATATAGATTGTAAATCTTTACATAGGGATAATAAAAATAATCGGTCTTCGTTTTCATAATCCAAACTTTTTTTTGTCTCTTGTTGATAATATTTTTTTTTAGAACTTTTAAGAGGTCTTCGTCAGAATGCCGTTTCTTAGGCTTTCTTTTAAAGGGCATTTTATTAATATTTTCTTCAGCTACTGCTTCAATTTCTTCTAAATTTCCTTCATGATCGCTCAACTCTATACTATCATCTGTAGGATTTGTGGTAGTATCTAAAAATCTGAGTTGATCAAAAAATATGTATTTTTTTCGAAATTTTGTTGCAGAACCTGATTTCATATCATTCTTTTGCTTTGCCAATTCTCGTGTATATGAATCACGTAGACTTTTCCATTTTCGTTGATATAAATTACCTGTGACGTGAAAAAATCATTAGTTTAAATATTATTTGTTTTTAGATATCTGGGGCCTGGAAACACGATGAGCGATCTTCACATCGATTATCGCATTGGATTATCAATAATATCTAACATTATTTGAGAAGTATCCAAATTTCTCTTGGCCATATTTAAAAAAAGTTGTTTCCCTACAATCACGGAAGAACTTCTAGCCAAAGTTGCTACAGAATTTGAAGAACGAGCTAATTTTCCACACGTTATTGGAGCCATCGATGGGAAACATATTCGAGTAATCAAGCCAGAGGGCAGTGCATCAATGAACTTCAATTATAAACATTTTTTTTCTATTCTCTTACTGGCAGCGTGTGATTCAAATTACAAATTTTTATGCATTGACGTAGGAGCACCAGGAAAATCAAGTGATTCAACAACTTTTAAAAACTCAACGCTGTATAAATTGTTAAAAACTAACAAAATTAAATTATCACCACCCAAACCTCTTTCAGACAAAAGGTTAGACAAAATTCCTTATTTTTTAATTGGAGATGAGGGATTTGGACTTTGTCGATTTCTTCTGAGACCATTTGGTGGAAAATATTTGTCTGTGGGTAAAAAAAAATTTAATTACCGCCTTACAAGAGCCAGAAGATACATCTAATGCAGTTTTGGAATACTTAGTAATAAGTGGAGAATCTTACATCGTGCACTTAATGTTGAAGAAAGTTTGGCAGAAAATATAATTAAAACGTGCTGCCTTTTACACAATTTTGTGAGGGACAGAGATGGCATTACATTTTAGGATACTATCGCTATTAGTGGGTTGATTGATGATACGACAGTGGAAAATTCTCAACCAGAAATTGCAACCAAATGCGTTCGAACAGAACTTATTGATTTTTTTATGAAAGAGGGACAAGTATCGTGGCAAATAGGAAAAATATAAATTTATTGTATTTTATTCACTAGTTTCTATATTTCTATTATCATTATTATTATTTTTTTAAATTTATGATATTATAATTAAGTATTTTTCAATAAAATGTAATTTTTTTCTATAACTGTGGTATTGCTATAAATAACTATTATCTTAGTCGGGTACCTACAAGAAAAAATGTGCCTCAACTGTACTTAAGTTCTGCGCACGCCTATGTATACGTGTAATTTGTTTCAATATTATAATAAACGATGTTCTACTTACCAATTACTTTTTTCTCAGCCTCAGACATATCATTGAAATTGGGAACAAATTTATTTATTACTGCTTCCCACGCATTGCGTTTTGCATTTTTATTGCTGTAGTCGTCATGCTTTAGGTCCCAAATTGCGGACCAGTTTTCTAGTTCACTAATGAAATGTTCAATATTAATGTTTGCACAATCAGATGTCAATGTTTCAAGATATAAAAAAAGATACTAACATTGACAGGACACAGCACTTAGGCTAACAAATAAAGACTGAAATTAAAATGATAATAATTTAAATCGTTTGATAAAACACGAATTAATCGCGCTACTATCGCGCTACTAACGCGCTACCAACGGGCTGCAAAAATAGTCGCGCGTTTGCAGTCACTTGTGAAACCCCAATCTAAAAATACGTTCTGTTACAAGAAGCGCGACTTTTAGACGCCGCGTTCTGCGGCGAAGCCAGCCACTGACACCGTCTGTGGCGCTTCAAATTAGTGGCCGTGATCGTGTGTGAAACCATCCGTATGCGTTCGTACTTTTCCATTAGCAGCGCTGCTAAGAAGCGCTGCCGAGTGGCTACGTGTGAAGGGGCCCTTAAACTTGTTGTGGTCATGTATTGAAGTCTTACTACTGTGACTCACAGAAATAAAATATATTGCATATTGTGCAATGTGCTTCATATTCATTTCGACCCCTTTTTATAAACGACCATTCTTTGGAATAATTATATGAAAAATAACACTTTCTTTTTGGAATTGTTGACTACTCATAAATTGTAAAACTAGTCACTGGTTATAACGTCATACGAAAATACAAAATCGCAATGAACGAGAATACAGACATTTTACGACGTTGGGGAAAAATGCCAGAAGATTGAAGAAAGAGTTTTATTGTACCAATATTTAAAGGAAAAGGAGACATACAAGAATGTGGGAACTATAGAGGAATAAAGCTCATGAGTATGAAGATCTGGGAAAAGATTATAGAGAAGAGGATAAGAAGTGAGACGTCGATATCAGAAAACCAGTTTTGTATTATGCCAAGGAAATCGACAATGGAGCCATTATTTTGTGTTAGGCAATTAGTAGAAAAGTACAGAGAAAAGAATAAAAAACTATTCATGGTGTTTATAGATTTAGAAAAGGCGTATGACAGGGTGCCAAGGGAAGTTTTAAGGTGTGCATTAATGAGGAAAAATGTATGTAAATTTGATCCAAGATATGTATGAAGGGTCGAGTACTAGTGTCAAGAGTCGGTGTGGAGTATCAGAAGGTTTCAGTGTAGGAGTAGGTGTGCACCAGGGGTCAGCTCTAAGCCCCTACCTGTTCTCAGTGGTAATGGATGAGGTTTCAAAGGAGATACAGGGTGAGATACCATGGTGTATGATGTTTGCGGATGATATAATTCTGGTAGGAGATAACCTGGAACTTGTCAATAATAGGGTAAATTAGTGGAGGTTAGCCCTCGAAGAAAAGGGATTGAGAATTAGTAGAAATAAAACAGAGTATATAGAGTATGATTTTAGACAAAGAGACCAAGAAGTTGAAGGAATGAGGAGACCAATGACAATAGATGGTGATGTGATAGGTGAAGTTGAAAGCTTTAAATATTTAGGATCTTTTGTTCAAAAAGACGGGGGCTTTGACATGGATGTAAAACATAGGATAAGTGCGGGTGGATGAATTCCAATGAGGCTGAAAGGTAAATTTTATAAAAGTGTAGTGAGACCAACTTTGCTGTATGGTTCAGAGTGTTGGGCGGTTAACAGAAGAATAGAACAAAGTATGAGTGTCGCGGAAATGAGAATGCTTAGATGGTTGAGTGGAGTGACAAGAGAAGATAGAATAAGGAACGAATACGTGAGAGGTAGTGTTGGTGTAACGCCAATTGTGGACAAGATGAGAGAAAATAGGCTGAAATGGTTTGGGCATGTGATGAGGCGAGAGGAAACGAATGCAGTAAGAGTGGTTATGAAGATGGACGTTAAAGGGAAAAGAGGAAGAGGAAGACCAAAAATGAGATGATTGGAGACTTTGGAGAATGACATGAGGGCTGTCGGTGTGTGCATAGGAGATGTGTTTGACCGAGTGAAGTGGAGGTGTAGGACAAGGGTGGCCGACCCCAAATAGTTGGGAGGAAGGCGAGGCAGAAGAAGAAGAAGAAGAAGAAGAAGAAGAATTAATAAATATATTTACACGAAGCGGCACAACCATGAATTATTTTCTGAAAGCGTTGAGATTAACTAAAATCGTTCGTATAATTGGAGAAGAAAATATGACCACTTGGCACTTAACATAAAAATTATATGATGTATAACTATTGGAAGCCAATGGAAGTCAGAAAACTAGTAAAAGAAAAGCGAAAAACAAGGAAAAAATGGCACCGAACGAGAGATCCTTCAAATAAAACTATTTGGAATCGTAACTAAAACTAGCAGACTCTTACATGATAAAATAAAAAAAAGTCACAAACGAAACATTTAAATCTCACTTGAGTAATCTTTCTGTAACGAAAGACACCGATTATTTGCTGTGGAAGGCTACAAAACAAATGAAAAGGACTAGAGCCTATGTACCACCAATTCGTCAAGAAGATGGATCATGGGCACGCTCTAACCAAGACAAAGCTGAAACGTACGCACGTCACCTAGAACGGGTATTCCAGTCGAACAATATCGTCTCTGAACATGACACAGAACAGTGTCAACCATTGTCCGAAATACGTGAAAAGATAACCAGCAGACAGCGAGTGATCATCTTCAACGGACAATCAACAACGTCTCCAACTGGACTAAGCGTTGGAAAATCAAAATTAATAGTGAAAAATCGCTGCACGTAAATTACACTTTACGTAAATGTGTCAATATACCAGTATTTTTGAATCAACAGATCATCCCACAGAACGATTCTGCAAAATATCTAATAATGCACCTCGATTAACGCTTAAACTGGAAACATCATGTTCGCCAGAAAAAATTGCAAATTAAAGAGAAATTAAGGAAACTTTATTGGTTGATTGGAAGATACTCCGAACTAAACCTTTCGAGCAAACGCCTTTTGTACGTAACGATAATTAAACCAATATGGACCTATGGAATACAATTGTGGGGTTGTGCCAGTAAGTCCAATATTGAGATAATTCAACGCTGCCAAACCATCGCCCTTCGTACTATTGTTGCAGCATACCGATACGACAGAAACGACATTATTCATCGAGATCTGATGATGACCTCTGTCCAGGACGAGATCATCATGTTTGCTCGTAAACACAAGATACGGCTAGATCAACACACCAATCCAGCTACAATTCAACTACTTGACATTTCTTAAGACATAACCTAAGGCGTCTTAAACGCCGTTGTTTTACGATGAAAGTAAAGGGGTACAAATTTTTTTAAACCGGGTACAAATGGATACAAATCGGGTACTAAAAAATGAAATTGGTCTGAATTAAATCGGTTGACTTTTGAACATTCCGGGTGCTGGGACGACGTCGTTACAGCACCCGGACCTAATATTACGTTTTACGACGAAAGTAAAGGGGTACAAATTTTTTTAAACAGGGTACAAATGGATACAAATCGGGTACTAAAATATGAAATTGTTTAAGGGGAGGTTTGTTGAATTATGGGTGCCAGGACGATGCACCTCATACGAGTACAAATATTTAGACAAAAATATACTAATTAAAATTTGTTGTTCTGTATATTATAAGAAATACATCATGAGTCATGAAAAGCATTCTCATTATAAATACAGTACATATATTATATATGTACTGTTAATACCTATAATTACCTATAATAGCTATAATGAGTTATATGCATAGACGTGCGCACGGGGTATGCAGGGTATGCGCCCGCATACCCTGCGGCCAGACACTTGGGGGCACATGTACAATGTCTTAGTTCATAATTTTCGCCTAGGTTATAACATTGTAATACGATATCAATAGTTATGCATTGGAGTATGGATTTGTTTTTAAATTCATTTCGGACGGTTTTCAATAATTTAAGAAAATATGGGTTTTATTTTTAGTGTAGGTAAGTATTTACTATTTATATTTTCCTAAAAATGACGATGATTACATCTAACTTTATGATGTCTAAATATTGAAAATTTACCAGGAAAATTGATGACAATTCTACGCACTATACTGTTAATAGTAAAATTGAAGAAATTAGGTATTTTACTTTTTATCCAATGTTAGATGAAATAATTCGAAGAATTGATGAATGTTATTCACAAGAAACATTGAATTTAATATCATCTATGGGGAAAATGTTAAGACTTCAAACAGATGATGCAGACATTAATGTCAAAAGCATTTAATTTAAAAAATATTCATACAGAAATTAAACTACTTATAAATATACCGGAAATAGAATTCATATGCGATTCATTTAATATTAATATTTCAAAATGGTTAGATTGGTTAGTAGATAGTGGACGTTCAGAAATTTTTTCAGATTTTAATAAATCCTTAAAATTGTTACCATTCCTATTACAAGTTGCTCTTGTGAAAGAGCATTTTCAAAATTGACTATTGTTAAATCAAAGTTGAGATCAGTAATGACCCTAAAACGCCTAAATGCATTAATGCTGATATTCATCGAACAATACATTGCTACTGAAATTGACCTAGAGGATTTGACCGAAAAATTTAAAGTCCTTATACCAGGAAAGAGAAAGATTGAATTATAACAATTATGTATAATGTAAATTTTCATTTAAATAAACATGTTTGTAAAAAAAAAAAAAACTTTTAATCAAAAAAAGATAAAAACCTATTTTTTTCTAATATAAAGCAGTAACCATATGTTTATAATACAATGTCATGCACATTCCTTTTAGGAGCATTTATATCTGTGGGGGGCCCATTTTATCAGCCGCATACTCTGTGAACAAAGTCTGCGCACGCCTATGGTTATATGTAAGAATCAATAGGTTACTTTTAAATTCAACAAGATATAAAATGCATCCAATGTAATTTTTACTTTTGTTGCGTGCCGTCGAATCAATAGGGATGGTAGAGGATTTAATAAATAAGATTGACTTCAAATTAAAGTTACTACTTTTATTAAAATAATGTACGAAAAAACATTCACAATATAGAGTGGCGTGAAGGTGCTTGCTGTGTCCGGACTTAAACACATCTGACTTTTGGTCTGTTGAGGACCCCTTTATATACTACGATCTTATGCGAAACTACTTATCCCGGATATGATTAAATTTTAAACATGTTTATTTAATATATCTATTTATGAGCATTAGATAGTTCAAACCTTTAGTGGTTGGCCTCGTTAGTTTTGCAATATACACGTTATCTTTGCTATTTTTATGTTAATTTATTTAATCCGCAAATATCATTGAACGCCCAACCCTGTTTTGTTAGTTGGCTGGTTTTACTATTTTTACATTCTACAACCTTTCACATGTCACTCATATTCATGATAATTTTGAGAATGTGTTCATGTAACATTTATGATTTACTAATTAATCATGTAACCCCCTGTTAATGGTTATCTTGAGACCTTCATCATACATGTCCGTAACACTTTTGGAATTGAGTTAGAAAAAATATTTTATATTTTTTTAATATAATTTAAATATATATATATTGTTGAATTCTCACTATAATTTGTGTTGACATAAGAAATTGTAATCAAAATAAAAAGGCTTTAAATTTATTAAAATTATACATATTTTAGTGGAAGAAATAAAAATATTTCCTAGTTAGGTTTTTATAGTAATTTCAAAATTTTTAATTAGTATAAAAAGACCAAAAGAAAATTATTGTGCTAAATTTTAAATTTATTTATGTTGAATAATCTGTACATAATAATACAATTATATTAAATTCTGAAATATTTAATTAATATCAAAAGAAACAGATTTTTGAAGCAATTATATGAATAATCATTTGAAAAATGGAAATAATTTTCATTAGAGAAATTTATTATTAATTTTGGAAATTGATTACCAATTATTATTCTTAAAAGAGAAAATTAATACATATACATTTATGTAGTTGAGCCATGAAATATAAATCTACATTGTGTAGAATTTGGAAGATTCGACCTATAAAACTAAACATATTTAATGATTAAAACTATTTAAGTAGAATATTAGATATATTGACAAGTAATAAATACATTTTAAGGTAAAAAAAAATGCAAATAGTTTTCTTAATTTTTATTATAATTATACACCAATATTTACTTATTTTATAGTTTTTACTTTTAAAATTGATATAATTATAATTTTGTTATATTTCTATTACAATACAATACAAGTTTTAATAAAATCAGCCTAGCTTTAAGTACATTTAAATCATTCACATCGTTTGTTGAAAATACACTTAAACAATACAAATACAATTAATATGAAATTATAAAAACCATTAATTTTTTTTTATTTTCAATAAAAAAAAAGTAATGAAGTAACATTTAATATTATTAAAAACTAATTTTTGGTGAAATGCGCCTTTTACACAACGTAAAATTTGCTACAGAAATTAAATACTTTTATGGAATGTAGAAACTGATACTTAAATAAACTTATACTTACTGAATACTAAGTAAACTTATCTTTATTTTTAACGTATACAGTTAATAATTAATTTTTTTTAATTACATAATGTTCTTAAATATAATTTAAGTTATGCATAATTATTTAATTTATATCTTGTATAATTAAAAAGAACATTAATAAATTAATATTTAATTAAAACAATTTAGTGGCAAAAAATAATCTCATAACATTGAGAACTCATTGATTGGGAAATTGTAATTATCAGTTAATATCGTAATGTATAAAAGCCAATTACATCAAACTATCTTATTGCATATTTAAACTTAATAAATATTTACAGTTCACCATACAAATGTTTTGACTTCAAACAATCATACATAACATTATTATCCATGAGTTGAATCATCTTCAACAAAATCATAAGCAACATCTCTTGTTACACATTCCACATGACTCACCTAAAGATTTTAAAAATTAGTTAATTTTAGTTACACTGATATTTTTTAAACAAATTATAATAATATACCTTATTACGAAATTTAACTCCATAGAATTTATGTGCATGGAATAATAATTCGGGTCTGAACGTAGTTGTAATAAATTGGGCATGGTCTGACATTTCATGTATCATGTCTGCCACAGCCTTCCTATGCTGAGGGTCTAATGCCTAAAATAAATCATCAATTCAATAAATATACATCGCAATATAAGAACAATAAACATTATTTTGTATTTAATGTTTGTGTATATTACAATGATTTACCTGATCAATTTCGTCAAAGAGATAAAATGGAGCAGGATCACATTTTTGAATAGCAAAAATCAATCCAAGTGCAACTAATGATTTTTGACCACCAGATAATTGATTCATTTCACGCATTTCACTTCCTTGGCCAGCAAATGACACCTTTATCATTACTCCAGAATAGTTATCAATATTATCTTCCTGAATTAGAAAAAAAATTATAATTCATTAATATTTTACATTTTCAAGAACAAATCAAAAAAATATATTAATAATATATCACATATTCTTACATCCCCAACACAAGGAGTAGCAGATTCTTCACCACCAGCTGACTTCATTACTAATTGAGCAAATCCACCTGGTACAAGTTTGCTAAATACTTGTGTAAAATACATTGATACTTGTTTAAATGTAAACAGGATAGCATCACATTTTCTTTGTTCCAAGACATTCATGAGTTCTTCAATTTTTTGATGTCTGATTAAGAATAATTACATGAATAAATGTTTTTATGATTGATGTATCATTCATTTAAATTACCCTCGATCAAGTTCTTGTTTCCTGGATACTAATTTTTCTTTTTGTTCTGAAAAACTAATAAATTGGTCTAAAGCTTTTTTGTTAACATGACCATAACGTTTAATATTGCTGTTGGCTTTTTCGAGTTCTTTAAACAACTAAAAATAATATAATATAAAGGCTTGTAAAATGTTCACTAACAAGTCATAAATTTGTAAAACCACAACATTATTAATAACACAAAATGTACGTATGAACTCACATTTTTAGATGAATAAGACATAAATTTAGTTATGAGTTCAGTGTTGGGAAGGGCACCAAGATCACTTATTTTGGTTTGACATTCATCCAATTTTTGTCTTAACATGTTTTGTTTTGTAGATACTTTAGTTAAATCTTTTGACTCATTATCCAATTTTTCTTGAGCTTCTTTTTCTAATATTTTCCATTTCTCTAACTCTTCTTGGCATATTTTTTGCTAAAAAACAATAAATAAATAAATAAATTAAAAAATCAACTTAAAATTCTATAATAATTAGTATAGTACACCAATTTACATATCTTCAATTAAATAATTTTAAGAAATTGTCTAATTTAATTTTAGAAAATTATTAAAATAATGAGAAATTGTTTCAAGTTACCCAACATCTCATACACAATACTTAATTACAATGAAATATAAATATGACAAAACTATTAATAATCAATACTTTTTTAACAGCTTCTTGTACTCTTTTATCATCAACTTTGACTTCAGCATTCAATGCTTCTAATTTCTTTTTAACTAACTGAACTTCCAATCTGTTATTCTCTAATGTTCGTTTTCTTTCTTCAACAGATATTTCTTGTAATGCCTGAAAGATTACAAATATTTTATATTATAAGTAAAATTTTATAAAAATAATTTAATTCTTTATTTTAACAAACCTGCAAAAGTTCATCTCTACGACGAATTAAATTGTTGGTTAATAAATTTTCAAGTTTGTTTTTGTCTGCTTCTAATTTCATACGAGTAGAGAAAGCAGTCTTATTTTCTTGAGTCAAAGATCGAATATCATCGTTGAGTTTGTCCATTTCCCTTTGGTCAGTTACAGAAAGTTGAGCCATGAGTTCCTGAGAAGTAAGGTTATTAAAAAAAAAGTTAAAAAGTTGTTTTACGTATAAAAATATTAGGTTATAATCTTTATTGAATAATATATATTTATAAGAAATGGTTTCAATTATTCAAATATTAAAAAAAATATGTTGTATTATTTTTTAAATTATCTATAAGCTAAATTTAATTTAAAAAATGAATACCTGATGAAGTTCTGATTCTAATCCACTTCGGGTAGTCTGCATTGCTTCTAAATTTGATGAAGCTTGTATTAATAATCTTTCTTTGGTAGCTCGATATCTCTCAATCCCAGCAAGTTCTTCTTTCATAAGTCTTATATCTCCCTTTAGTTTATCGAAATTACCCCTAGAAATAAGTATTGATTAGAAAAATATCAATTGGATAACTTAAATTTAGTTCTTACTTAGATTTACTATTTTTTGTTTCAGTCTTTTGCATGTCAGAAACTACTACATTAACATTGACTTCCACTTCATTCAGCTGAGATTTTAGTATAGCATGTTCTTTTTCTGATTCTTTTATTTGATTTATTAAATCATTACGTTGTTTTTGTATTTCTAACTTTGAACGCATATTTTTAAAATAACCTCCAGTTAATGTTCCACTGGATGAAACCTATATTACACAAACATAAAAACGTAAGACTATTTTATACAAAAAAAATTAATAGTATTAGTTGTAAAAGCTGTATATACCTGATCACCATCAATAGTTATACAATCAAGCATACTTTGTTTTGATATTGTAGTAGCAATTTCAAGATTACGACAAATTAATGTCTTGCCAAATATAAAACGCATTGCTTTATCCAAGTGAGGTTCATATTTGAGCTTACTGACCATTGGGATAGCATCCTAAAAAAATTTAATGAATCATTATGTCATTTACACAGTTTTAATTTTTTTTTTTAATTTTAAAATGTTTACAAACCCTTGACTGTGGATATCTTATATCCCTCACAGTTAATCTATTTAAAGGCATGAATGTAACTTCACCAGGTAAATTTTGATTATTTATTTCTTTTAAAATCTGTGTACCAATTCTATCAGATTCTACAATGTGGAAAAACATTCTAAAAAATATGAAATATAAACATAACTATGAATTAAAAATGAATTATAACAGTTATACAATACTATATTTTGATTGCGAAAACATAAAAAAAAAAAAAATTCATTCTTTAATTTTATAAAATCTTTTTATGACAAAAAATTTGTGTACTAATTACTAAGATTTTTGGTCACAAATATACAAAGTACATTATATTCAGCAATAATTGAAGCATGTAATTTAGTAAAACTATAACATCTTTAAATATTAACATTATATAAGAAAGATATATAATATATTTAATCTAAAATGTATAGTTGAAAAATATTGCAACATAAATATTACATAAAATGTAATGTGATATATCAAATTAGATATTTTATAAGAAATACAATATATATAATATAAAGAAATCATGAAAAAATAATATACAGAAAAATTATTTAATACCATATGAAAAATATATCTACTGTACATAAATTATTATATGTAAGTGGTTGTCTCATCAAAATTCATTTAAGGGTTATGAATCAAAAAAGCTTATGCACCACTAGTTAAAGACAATAAAAATAAAATGTTATTATAATAATTATGTGCAATTATTGTACAGAAAACATTTATTTTTATTTAAGCTATAGAATATGTACAATTTAATAAATTTTAAAAACAAACTATTCAGAAATATTTGAGGTAGAAATATAAATACATCTCAAACAAGAAGAAATTTTAATTGTATTTCATCATTTGGTATATATTAATACTAATTTCTAACAACTAAATTAACCCTTTCACTACCGCTGACATACTATTACGTCGAAACACATTACACCGCTCACTGCCACTGATGTACTATAACATTCTAATCAATTAAGTTATAACAGAACACTTTATCAGTACGGGAATAGGTTCATTATCAAGATAAAAAAAATAACAAATTTAATAACACCAAAATCTCGGTTCCACCTTCATTTGTGTGGTTGTTATGGTTGATTTCAATTTGTATTATAAGTATTGCATCCCAAAATGTGGTGAACTATTTTGCGCGCACTATTATGATGATATGTGATGACCAGGGCTCGGGACTTATAGCATTTGCTTATTTTTATTGTTTGACATAAACTATAGCAGAGAGTTATGGATATGTATGTCATGTTAAAACACGTTCAACT
>JASXSY010001054.1:0-242389 GCA_034509805.1 Sipha maydis
ATAAGTCGCAGATTTTTGAAATTTCTACCAGCTGTTAAGATTGGTATTTCCTTTATGTCATATTTTTTTCAAAATATTATATTGATTTTTAAGGCACTTATAGGCATTTAAAATATTCGATTTTTTTACATTTTATTTTTATAATCGGTGATAAAAAAAATTTGGCTCGTACAAAATACTTGAAAATTTAATAGAAGATTCCACAGAAGTAGTTCTTAAAGTCATTCAAAAATTATAAAAATCCATAGGCACAATTTTTTTTTATAAGCGTTTGAACAGCGAATGTTGACAAAAAATTACATGTAAAATATAATATACTGTATAATATTCTAGACTGACAAAGATATCGGTTTTTTTTAAAATGCTCTAACTCAAAAATGAAAAATCGCAACAACTTGAAATTTTCACCAAATCTTTATATTGACGTTCTATATACATGGTTAAGATTTCAAAGTATTTTGACATATTTTGACTTATTTATAGACAATTTATATTTTCGATTTTTGTTAAATTTTTGTTTTTAAACATCTATAAAATTTAATTGATTGAGCGAAAACTCTTGAAAATTTTATACTAGATTTATAATAAGTTAAACTTATCGTAACTAAAAAATATCGGTGATCGGTTAACTCAATTTTTTTTTATAAGCCCTTAATTCTCAAATTTGTATAAAATGTGTAAAAATCACGATAATTTGCATGTTATTTTGTAGATAAAAATTCATAAAATTTTTTTTGTTCATACTTAAGGTTCAAAATTTTAACACTAGGTTATCTATGAGCTACTCTTCAAAAATCTTTAAAAAAATTTCTACCGTACTAAGAGGAAAAAATTGTACGACTGTTTGAAATTTAAATATTTAAGAAATTGCATAAAATAGCGATTTATTCTCAGACGATTTTAAATATTTGTTATAATTCAAAAAGTATAAGTCGCAGATTTTTGAAATTTCTACCAGCTGTTAAGATTGGTATTTCTTTTATGCAATATTTTTTTCAAAATATTATATTGATTTTTAAGCCACTTATAGTCATTTAAAATATTCGATTTTTTTACATTTTATTTTTATAATTGGTGATAAAAAAAATTTGGCTTCTACAAAATACTTGAAAATTTAATCGAAGATTCCACAGAAGTAGTTCTTAATGTCATTCAAAAATTATTAAAATCCATAGGCACAATTTTTTTTATAAGCGTTTGAACATCGAATATTGACATAAAATTACATGTAAAATATAATATAATGTAGAATGTTCTAGACTGACAAATGATATCGGTTTTTTTAAAATGCCCTAACTCAAAAACGAAAAACCGCAACAACTTGAAATTATCATTAAATCTTTATATTGACGTTTTCTATACATGGTTTAAATTTCATAGTATTTTGACATATTTTGACTTATTTATAGACAATTTAAATTTTCGGTTTTTCTAAATTTTTCGTTTAAAAATAAAATATACTTATATAATATTTATAAATAACATTGTATTATATTCTAGACTAACAAATGAACTCCGTTCAGAATCGTTATTCGTATACAATGATATCTATCATTGCATTCAAATTTAACAAATCCATTATAATAATGACCTATCCTATAAGCGAGGTGCACTCCACCCCTAACTGTACAGCAGAGCGAGGCCCATCCGGTTCTTTTTTTTTTAAAACTGGATTTTTTTTTTGTGTCTACCCAAATCTCTATTCCTGCGGGATACCATGGACCCCTTTCCATTTTTTTTTTCTGAATTTTTTGTTTAAACTTTCAATTATATGTAATATATAACAATTTAATCATCTTCAATTTGTTCATACTCAATATAAAAATTTTTAACTTAATTTTTTCCATTAATCTCCCATTTAATAAAGTAGTTTTAGTTTAAAAAAAAAATTCAGTTATAAAATTAAAATACATTATATAATTTTACATTTGTAAATTATATCATGTATTATTTTAAATCTGGATTTTTTTTTTGTGTCTACCTAAATCTCTATTCCTGCGGGAAACCATGGACCCCTTTCCATTTTTTTCTGAATTTTTTGTTTCAACTCTCAATTTTATGTAATATATAACAATTTAATCATCTTCAATTTGTTCATACTCAATATAAAAATTTTTAACTTAATTTTTTCCATTAATCTCCCATTTAATAAAGTAGTTTTAGTTTAAAAAAAAAATTCAGTTTTAAAATTAAAATACATTATATAATTTTACATTTGTAAATTACATCATGTATTATTTTAAAACTGGATTTTTTTTTTGTGTCTACCCAAATCTCTATTCCTGCAGGATACCATGGACCTCTTTCCATTTTTTTTCTGAATTTTTAGTTTCAACTCTCAATTTTATGTAATACATAACAATTTAATTACCTTCAATTTATTCATACTCTTTAAAAAATTCATTAACTTAATTATTTCCATTAATCTCCCTTTTAATAAGGTAGATTTAGTTTAAAAAAAAATTAAGTTTTAAAATTAAAATACATTATATACTTTTACATTTGTAAATTATATCATGTATTATTTTAAAACTGGATTTTTTTTTTGTGTCTACCCAAATCTCTATTCCTGCGGGATACCATGGACCCCTTTCCATTTTTTTTCTGAATTTTTTGTTTCAACTCTCAATTTTACGTAATATATAACAGTTTAATTACCTTCAATTTATTCATACTCTTTAAAAAATTAATTGACTTAATTATTTCCATTTATCTCCCTTTTAATAAAGTAGTTTTAGTTTAAAAAAAAATTCAGTTTTAAAATTAAAATACATTATATAATTTTACATTTGTAAATTATATCCTGTATTATTTTAAATCTGGATTTTTTTTTTGTGTCTACCTAAATCTCTATTCCTGCGGGAAACCATGGACCCCTTTCCATTTTTTTTCTGAATTTTTTGTTTCAACTCTCAATTTTATGTAATATATAACAATTTAATCATCTTCAATTTGTTCATACTCAATATAAAAATTTTTAACTTAATTTTTTCCATTAATCTCCCATTTAATAAAGTAGTTTTAGTTTAAAAAAAAAATTCAGTTTTTAAATTAAAATACATTATATAATTTTACATTTGTAAATTATATCATGTATTATTTTAAAACTGGATTTTTTTTTTGTGTCTACCCAAATCTCTATTCCTGCAGGATACCATGGACCTCTTTCCATTTTTTTTCTGAATTTTTAGTTTCAACTCTCAATTTTATGTAATACATAACAATTTAATTACCTTCAATTTATTCATACTCTTTAAAAAATTCATTAACTTAATTATTTCCATTAATCTCCCTTTTAATAAGGTAGATTTAGTTTAAAAAAAAATTCAGTTTTAAAATTAAAATACATTATATACTTTTACATTTGTAAATTATATCATGTATTATTTTAAAACTGGATTTTTTTTTTGTGTCTACCCAAATCTCTATTCCTGCGGGATACCATAGACCCCTTTCCATTTTTTTTTTCTGAATTTTTTGTTTAAACTCTCAATGTTATGTAATATATAACAATTTAATTATCTTCAATCTATTCATACTCATTAAAAAATTCATTAACTTAATTTTTTCCATTAATCTCCCTTTTAATAAAGTAGTTTAAGTTTAAAAAAAAATTCAGTTTTAATATTAAAATACATTATATATTTTACATTTGTAAATTATATCATGTATTATTTTAAAACTGGATTTTTTTTTTTGTGTCTACCCAAATCTCTATTCCTGCGGGATACCATGGACCCCTTTCCATTTTTTTTCTGAATTTTTAGTTTCAACTCTCAATTTTTTGTAATACATAACAATTTAATTACCTTCAATTTATTCATACATTTTAATAAAATTCATTAACTTATTTTTTTCTAATAATCCTTCTTTTAATAAAGTAGTTTTAGTTTAAAAAAAAATTCAGTATTAAAAATAAAATACATGATATAATTTACAAATGTAAAATTATATAATGTATTTTAGATTCTGAACGGAGTGAAGAATGTATTGATTTTACAATGATGTGTGTTTTTTTTTTTTTTTTTTTTTTTTTTTTTTGTGTCTGTCGACACGTTTTGGGGCAGTAAAAATGCTTCGATTGCCTTATGTAGCAACTTTTCTGAAAGGAAAGTGAATCTATTTGGTACTTTGGGGGGTCAAAAGTTAAAAATTTTCAATATTTTTTAAATGCGACGGGAAAAACCATAAAAAAATTTGGGAAAAACGGGAGTTTTTACGCAAAACCAGTTTTTGACATAATCAAATTTTTTATTTTGCTATAACTCAAAAACTAATCGATGTAAATACTTGAAATTTTCACCAAATGTTTAGATAATCGTTCTCTATACACCATTAAATTTTCAAAGTATTTTGACTTTTATTAAGCTATTTATAGACAATTGAAATTTTCAATATTTTTAAGTATTTTTTTTTTAAATAACGATAAAATTTTTTTGGCTGCCTAGAAAATCTTGAAAATTTAATACAAGGTTTCTTATAAGTTGTTCCTTAACTGATAAAAAAAAATCTAAAATCGTAAGTCACAATTTTTTTTTATAAGTGCTCAAAGTTACAATTTATACGAAATATGTAAAAATCACGATAATTTGCAAGTTTTTTTGTAGTTAAAAATTCATAAAATTTTTTCTGTTCATACTTAAGGTTCAAAATTTTAACACGAAGTTATGTATAAGCTACTCTTCAAAAGTCTTTAAAAAAATTTCTACCGGAATTAGAGGAAAAAATTTTATGACTGTTTGAAATTTAAATATTTACGAAATTGCATAAAATAGCGATTTATTCTCAAACGATTTTAAATATTTTTTATAATTCAAAAAGTATAAGTCGCAGATTTTTGAAATTTCTACCAGCTGTTAAGATTGGTATTTCCTTTATGTCATATTTTTTTCAAAATATTATATTGATTTTTAAGGCACTTATAGGCATTTAAAATATTCGATTTTTTTACATTTTATTTTTATAATCGGTGATAAAAAAAATTTGGCTCGTACAAAATACTTGAAAATTTAATAGAAGATTCCACAGAAGTAGTTCTTAAAGTCATTCAAAAATTATAAAAATCCATAGGCACAATTTTTTTTTATAAGCGTTTGAACAGCGAATGTTGACAAAAAATTACATGTAAAATATAATATACTGTATAATATTCTAGACTGACAAAGATATCGGTTTTTTTAAAATGCTCTAACTCAAAAATGAAAAATCGCAACAACTTGAAATTTTCACCAAATCTTTATATTGACGTTCTATATACATGGTTAAGATTTCAAAGTATTTTGACATATTTTGACTTATTTATAGACAATTTATATTTTCGATTTTTGTTAAATTTTTGTTTTTAAACATCTATAAAATTTAATTGATTGAGCGAAAACTCTTGAAAATTTTATACTAGATTTATAATAAGTTAAACTTATCGTAACTAAAAAATATCGGTGATCGGTTAACTCAATTTTTTTTTATAAGCCCTTAATTCTCAAATTTGTATAAAATGTGTAAAAATCACGATAATTTGCATGTTATTTTGTAGATAAAAATTCATAAAATTTTTTTTGTTCATACTTAAGGTTCAAAATTTTAACACTAGGTTATCTATGAGCTACTCTTCAAAAATCTTTAAAAAAATTTCTACCGTACTAAGAGGAAAAAATTGTACGACTGTTTGAAATTTAAATATTTAAGAAATTGCATAAAATAGCGATTTATTCTCAGACGATTTTAAATATTTGTTATAATTCAAAAAGTATAAGTCGCAGATTTTTGAAATTTCTACCAGCTGTTAAGATTGGTATTTCTTTTATGCAATATTTTTTTCAAAATATTATATTGATTTTTAAGCCACTTATAGTCATTTAAAATATTCGATTTTTTTACATTTTATTTTTATAATTGGTGATAAAAAAAATTGGCTTCTACAAAATACTTGAAAATTTAATCGAAGATTCCACAGAAGTAGTTCTTAATGTCATTCAAAAATTATTAAAATCCATAGGCACAATTTTTTTTTATAAGCGTTTGAACATCGAATATTGACATAAAATTACATGTAAAATATAATATAATGTAGAATGTTCTAGACTGACAAATGATATCGGTTTTTTTAAAATGCCCTAACTCAAAAACGAAAAACCGCAACAACTTGAAATTATCATTAAATCTTTATATTGACGTTTTCTATACATGGTTTAAATTTCATAGTATTTTGACATATTTTGACTTATTTATAGACAATTTAAATTTTCGGTTTTTCTAAATTTTTCGTTTAAAAATAAAATATACTTATATAATATTTATAAATAACATTGTATTATATTCTAGACTAACAAATGAACTCCGTTCAGAATCGTTATTCGTATACAATGATATCTATCATTGCATTCAAATTTAACAAATCCATTATAATAATGACCTATCCTATAAGCGAGGTGCACTCCACCCCTAACTGTACAGCAGAGCGAGGCCCATCCGGTTCTTTTTTTTTTAAAACTGGATTTTTTTTTTGTGTCTACCCAAATCTCTATTCCTGCGGGATACCATGGACCCCTTTCCATTTTTTTTTTCTGAATTTTTTGTTTAAACTTTCAATTATATGTAATATATAACAATTTAATCATCTTCAATTTGTTCATACTCAATATAAAAATTTTTAACTTAATTTTTTCCATTAATCTCCCATTTAATAAAGTAGTTTTAGTTTAAAAAAAAAATTCAGTTATAAAATTAAAATACATTATATAATTTTACATTTGTAAATTATATCATGTATTATTTTAAATCTGGATTTTTTTTTTGTGTCTACCTAAATCTCTATTCCTGCGGGAAACCATGGACCCCTTTCCATTTTTTTTCTGAATTTTTTGTTTCAACTCTCAATTTTATGTAATATATAACAATTTAATCATCTTCAATTTGTTCATACTCAATATAAAAATTTTTAACTTAATTTTTTCCATTAATCTCCCATTTAATAAAGTAGTTTTAGTTTAAAAAAAAAATTCAGTTTTAAAATTAAAATACATTATATAATTTTACATTTGTAAATTACATCATGTATTATTTTAAAACTGGATTTTTTTTTTGTGTCTACCCAAATCTCTATTCCTGCAGGATACCATGGACCTCTTTCCATTTTTTTTCTGAATTTTTAGTTTCAACTCTCAATTTTATGTAATACATAACAATTTAATTACCTTCAATTTATTCATACTCTTTAAAAAATTCATTAACTTAATTATTTCCATTAATCTCCCTTTTAATAAGGTAGATTTAGTTTAAAAAAAAATTAAGTTTTAAAATTAAAATACATTATATACTTTTACATTTGTAAATTATATCATGTATTATTTTAAAACTGGATTTTTTTTTTGTGTCTACCCAAATCTCTATTCCTGCGGGATACCATGGACCCCTTTCCATTTTTTTTCTGAATTTTTTGTTTCAACTCTCAATTTTACGTAATATATAACAGTTTAATTACCTTCAATTTATTCATACTCTTTAAAAAATTAATTGACTTAATTATTTCCATTTATCTCCCTTTTAATAAAGTAGTTTTAGTTTAAAAAAAAATTCAGTTTTAAAATTAAAATACATTATATAATTTTACATTTGTAAATTATATCCTGTATTATTTTAAATCTGGATTTTTTTTTTGTGTCTACCTAAATCTCTATTCCTGCGGGAAACCATGGACCCCTTTCCATTTTTTTTCTGAATTTTTTGTTTCAACTCTCAATTTTATGTAATATATAACAATTTAATCATCTTCAATTTGTTCATACTCAATATAAAAATTTTTAACTTAATTTTTTCCATTAATCTCCCATTTAATAAAGTAGTTTTAGTTTAAAAAAAAAATTCAGTTTTTAAATTAAAATACATTATATAATTTTACATTTGTAAATTATATCATGTATTATTTTAAAACTGGATTTTTTTTTTGTGTCTACCCAAATCTCTATTCCTGCAGGATACCATGGACCTCTTTCCATTTTTTTTCTGAATTTTTAGTTTCAACTCTCAATTTTATGTAATACATAACAATTTAATTACCTTCAATTTATTCATACTCTTTAAAAAATTCATTAACTTAATTATTTCCATTAATCTCCCTTTTAATAAGGTAGATTTAGTTTAAAAAAAAATTCAGTTTTAAAATTAAAATACATTATATACTTTTACATTTGTAAATTATATCATGTATTATTTTAAAACTGGATTTTTTTTTTGTGTCTACCCAAATCTCTATTCCTGCGGGATACCATAGACCCCTTTCCATTTTTTTTTTCTGAATTTTTTGTTTAAACTCTCAATGTTATGTAATATATAACAATTTAATTATCTTCAATCTATTCATACTCATTAAAAAATTCATTAACTTAATTTTTTCCATTAATCTCCCTTTTAATAAAGTAGTTTAAGTTTAAAAAAAAATTCAGTTTTAATATTAAAATACATTATATAATTTTACATTTGTAAATTATATCATGTATTATTTTAAAACTGGATTTTTTTTTTTGTGTCTACCCAAATCTCTATTCCTGCGGGATACCATGGACCCCTTTCCATTTTTTTTCTGAATTTTTAGTTTCAACTCTCAATTTTTTGTAATACATAACAATTTAATTACCTTCAATTTATTCATACATTTTAATAAAATTCATTAACTTATTTTTTTCTAATAATCCTTCTTTTAATAAAGTAGTTTTAGTTTAAAAAAAAATTCAGTATTAAAAATAAAATACATGATATAATTTACAAATGTAAAATTATATAATGTATTTTAGATTCTGAACGGAGTGAAGAATGTATTGATTTTACAATGATGTGTGTTTTTTTTTTTTTTTTTTTTTTTTTTTTTTTGTGTCTGTCGACACGTTTTGGGGCAGTAAAAATGCTTCGATTGCCTTATGTAGCAACTTTTCTGAAAGGAAAGTGAATCTATTTGGTACTTTGGGGGGTCAAAAGTTAAAAATTTTCAATATTTTTTAAATGCGACGGGAAAAACCATAAAAAAATTTGGGAAAAACGGGAGTTTTTACGCAAAACCAGTTTTTGACATAATCAAATTTTTTATTTTGCTATAACTCAAAAACTAATCGATGTAAATACTTGAAATTTTCACCAAATGTTTAGATAATCGTTCTCTATACACCATTAAATTTTCAAAGTATTTTGACTTTTATTAAGCTATTTATAGACAATTGAAATTTTCAATATTTTTAAGTATTTTTTTTTTAAATAACGATAAAATTTTTTTGGCTGCCTAGAAAATCTTGAAAATTTAATACAAGGTTTCTTATAAGTTGTTCCTTAACTGATAAAAAAAAATCTAAAATCGTAAGTCACAATTTTTTTTTATAAGTGCTCAAAGTTACAATTTATACGAAATATGTAAAAATCACGATAATTTGCAAGTTTTTTTGTAGTTAAAAATTCATAAAATTTTTTCTGTTCATACTTAAGGTTCAAAATTTTAACACGAAGTTATGTATAAGCTACTCTTCAAAAGTCTTTAAAAAAATTTCTACCGGAATTAGAGGAAAAAATTTTATGACTGTTTGAAATTTAAATATTTACGAAATTGCATAAAATAGCGATTTATTCTCAAACGATTTTAAATATTTTTTATAATTCAAAAAGTATAAGTCGCAGATTTTTGAAATTTCTACCAGCTGTTAAGATTGGTATTTCCTTTATGTCATATTTTTTTCAAAATATTATATTGATTTTTAAGGCACTTATAGGCATTTAAAATATTCGATTTTTTTACATTTTATTTTTATAATCGGTGATAAAAAAAATTTGGCTCGTACAAAATACTTGAAAATTTAATAGAAGATTCCACAGAAGTAGTTCTTAAAGTCATTCAAAAATTATAAAAATCCATAGGCACAATTTTTTTTTATAAGCGTTTGAACAGCGAATGTTGACAAAAAATTACATGTAAAATATAATATACTGTATAATATTCTAGACTGACAAAGATATCGGTTTTTTTTAAAATGCTCTAACTCAAAAATGAAAAATCGCAACAACTTGAAATTTTCACCAAATCTTTATATTGACGTTCTATATACATGGTTAAGATTTCAAAGTATTTTGACATATTTTGACTTATTTATAGACAATTTATATTTTCGATTTTTGTTAAATTTTTGTTTTTAAACATCTATAAAATTTAATTGATTGAGCGAAAACTCTTGAAAATTTTATACTAGATTTATAATAAGTTAAACTTATCGTAACTAAAAAATATCGGTGATCGGTTAACTCAATTTTTTTTTATAAGCCCTTAATTCTCAAATTTGTATAAAATGTGTAAAAATCACGATAATTTGCATGTTATTTTGTAGATAAAAATTCATAAAATTTTTTTTGTTCATACTTAAGGTTCAAAATTTTAACACTAGGTTATCTATGAGCTACTCTTCAAAAATCTTTAAAAAAATTTCTACCGTACTAAGAGGAAAAAATTGTACGACTGTTTGAAATTTAAATATTTAAGAAATTGCATAAAATAGCGATTTATTCTCAGACGATTTTAAATATTTGTTATAATTCAAAAAGTATAAGTCGCAGATTTTTGAAATTTCTACCAGCTGTTAAGATTGGTATTTCTTTTATGCAATATTTTTTTCAAAATATTATATTGATTTTTAAGCCACTTATAGTCATTTAAAATATTCGATTTTTTTACATTTTATTTTTATAATTGGTGATAAAAAAAATTTGGCTTCTACAAAATACTTGAAAATTTAATCGAAGATTCCACAGAAGTAGTTCTTAATGTCATTCAAAAATTATTAAAATCCATAGGCACAATTTTTTTTTATAAGCGTTTGAACATCGAATATTGACATAAAATTACATGTAAAATATAATATAATGTAGAATGTTCTAGACTGACAAATGATATCGGTTTTTTTAAAATGCCCTAACTCAAAAACGAAAAACCGCAACAACTTGAAATTATCATTAAATCTTTATATTGACGTTTTCTATACATGGTTTAAATTTCATAGTATTTTGACATATTTTGACTTATTTATAGACAATTTAAATTTTCGGTTTTTCTAAATTTTTCGTTTAAAAATAAAATATACTTATATAATATTTATAAATAACATTGTATTATATTCTAGACTAACAAATGAACTCCGTTCAGAATCGTTATTCGTATACAATGATATCTATCATTGCATTCAAATTTAACAAATCCATTATAATAATGACCTATCCTATAAGCGAGGTGCACTCCACCCCTAACTGTACAGCAGAGCGAGGCCCATCCGGTTCTTTTTTTTTTAAAACTGGATTTTTTTTTTGTGTCTACCCAAATCTCTATTCCTGCGGGATACCATGGACCCCTTTCCATTTTTTTTTTCTGAATTTTTTGTTTAAACTTTCAATTATATGTAATATATAACAATTTAATCATCTTCAATTTGTTCATACTCAATATAAAAATTTTTAACTTAATTTTTTCCATTAATCTCCCATTTAATAAAGTAGTTTTAGTTTAAAAAAAAAATTCAGTTATAAAATTAAAATACATTATATAATTTTACATTTGTAAATTATATCATGTATTATTTTAAATCTGGATTTTTTTTTTGTGTCTACCTAAATCTCTATTCCTGCGGGAAACCATGGACCCCTTTCCATTTTTTTTCTGAATTTTTTGTTTCAACTCTCAATTTTATGTAATATATAACAATTTAATCATCTTCAATTTGTTCATACTCAATATAAAAATTTTTAACTTAATTTTTTCCATTAATCTCCCATTTAATAAAGTAGTTTTAGTTTAAAAAAAAAATTCAGTTTTAAAATTAAAATACATTATATAATTTTACATTTGTAAATTACATCATGTATTATTTTAAAACTGGATTTTTTTTTTGTGTCTACCCAAATCTCTATTCCTGCAGGATACCATGGACCTCTTTCCATTTTTTTTCTGAATTTTTAGTTTCAACTCTCAATTTTATGTAATACATAACAATTTAATTACCTTCAATTTATTCATACTCTTTAAAAAATTCATTAACTTAATTATTTCCATTAATCTCCCTTTTAATAAGGTAGATTTAGTTTAAAAAAAAATTAAGTTTTAAAATTAAAATACATTATATACTTTTACATTTGTAAATTATATCATGTATTATTTTAAAACTGGATTTTTTTTTTGTGTCTACCCAAATCTCTATTCCTGCGGGATACCATGGACCCCTTTCCATTTTTTTTCTGAATTTTTTGTTTCAACTCTCAATTTTACGTAATATATAACAGTTTAATTACCTTCAATTTATTCATACTCTTTAAAAAATTCAGTAACTTAATTATTTCCATTAATCTCCCTTTTAATAAAGTAGTTTTAGTTTAAAAAAAAATTCAGTTTTAATATTAAAATACATTATATAATTTTACATTTGTAAATTATATCATGTATTTTTTTAAAACTGGATTTTTTTTTTTGTGTCTACCCAAATCTCTATTCCTGCGGGATACCATGGACCCCTTTCCATTTTTTTTCTGAATTTTTAGTTTCAACTCTCAATTTTTTGTAATACATAACAATTTAATTACCTTCAATTTCTTCATACACTTTAATAAAATTCATTAACTTATTTTTTTCTAATAATCTCCCTTTTAATAAAGTAGTTTTAGTTTAAAAAAAAATTCAGTATTAAAAATAAAATACATTATATAATTTTACATTTGTAAATTATATCATGTATTATTTTAAAACTGGATTTTTTTTTGTGTCTCCCCAAATCTCTATTCCTGCGGGATACCATGGACCCCTTTTCATTTTTTTTTCTGAATTTTTTGTTTAAACTCTCAATGTTATGTAATACATAACAATTTAATTATCTTCAATCTATTCATACTCTTTAAAAAATTCATTAACTTAATTATTTCCATTAATCTCCCTTTTAATAAAGTAGTTTTAGTTTGAAAAAAAATTCAGTTTTAATATTAAAATACATTATATAATTTTACATTTGTAAATTATATCATGTATTTTTTTAAAACTGGATTTTTTTTTTGTGTCTACCCAAATCTCTATTCCTGCGGGATACCATGGACCCCTTTCCATTTTTTTTCTGAATTTTTAGTTTCAACTCTCAATTTTTTGTAATACATAACAATTTAATTACCTTCAATTTATTCATACACTTTAAAAAAATTCATTAACTTATTTTTTTCCATTAATCTCCCTTTTAATAAAGTAGTTTTAGTTTAAAAAAAAATTCAGTTTTAATATTAAAATACATTATATAATTTTACATTTGTAAATTATATCATGTATTTTTTTAAAACAGAATTTTTTTTTTGTGTCTACCCAAATCTCTATTCCTGCGGGATACCATGGACCCCTTTCCATTTTTTTTTCTGAATTTTTTGTTTAAACTCTCAATGTTATGTAATATATAACAATTTAATTATCTTCAATCTATTCATACTCATTAAAAAATTCATTAACTTAATTTTTTCCATTAATCTCCCTTTTAATAAAGTAGTTTAAGTTTAAAAAAAAATTCAGTTTTAATATTAAAATACATTATATAATTTTACATTTGTAAATTATATCATGTATTATTTTAAAACTGGATTTTTTTTTTTGTGTCTACCCAAATCTCTATTCCTGCGGGATACCATGGACCCCTTTCCATTTTTTTTCTGAATTTTTAGTTTCAACTCTCAATTTTTTGTAATACATAACAATTTAATTACCTTCAATTTCTTCATACACTTTAATAAAATTCATTAACTTATTTTTTTCTAATAATCTCCCTTTTAATAAAGTAGTTTTAGTTTAAAAAAAAATTCAGTATTAAAAATAAAATACATGATATAATTTACAAATGTAAAATTATATCATGTATTATTTTAAAACTGGATTTTTTTTTGTGTCTCCCCAAATCTCTATTCCTGCGGGATACCATGGACCCCTTTTCATTTTTTTTTCTGAATTTTTTGTTTAAACTCTCAATGTTATGTAATACATAACAATTTAATTATCTTCAATCTATTCATACTCTTTAAAAAATTCATTAACTTAATTATTTCCATTAATCTCCCTTTTAATAAAGTAGTTTTAGTTTGAAAAAAAATTCCAGTTTTAATATTAAAATACATTATATAATTTTACATTTGTAAATTATATCATGTATTTTTTTAAAACTGGATTTTTTTTTTGTGTCTACCCAAATCTCTATTCCTGCGGGATACCATGGACCCCTTTCCATTTTTTTTTCTGAATTTTTTGTTTAAACTCTCAATGTTATGTAATATATAACAATTTAATTATCTTCAATCTATTCATACTCATTAAAAAATTCATTAACTTAATTTTTTCCATTAATCTCCCTTTTAATAAAGTAGTTTAAGTTTAAAAAAAAATTCAGTTTTAATATTAAAATACATTATATAATTTTACATTTGTAAATTATATCATGTATTATTTTAAAACTGGATTTTTTTTTTTGTGTCTACCCAAATCTCTATTCCTGCGGGATACCATGGACCCCTTTCCATTTTTTTTCTGAATTTTTAGTTTCAACTCTCAATTTTTTGTAATACATAACAATTTAATTACCTTCAATTTCTTCATACACTTTAATAAAATTCATTAACTTATTTTTTTCTAATAATCTCCCTTTTAATAAAGTAGTTTTAGTTTAAAAAAAAATTCAGTATTAAAAATAAAATACATGATATAATTTACAAATGTAAAATTATATAATGTATTTTTTTAAAACTGGATTTTTTTTTTGTGTCTACCCAAATCTCTATTCCTGCGGGATACCATGGACCCCTTTCCATTTTTTTTTTCTGAATTTGTTGTTTAAACTCTCAATGTTATGTAATATATAACAATTTAATTATCTTCAATCTATTCATACTCATTAAAAAATTCATTAACTTAATTTTTTCCATTAATCTCCCTTTTAATAAAGTAGTTTTAGTTTAAAAAAAAATCAGTTTTAAAATTAAAATACATTATATATTTTACATTTGTAAATTAAATCATGTATTATTTTAAATCTGGATTTTTTTTTTGTGTCTACCCAAATCTCTATTCCTTCGGGATACCATGGACCCCTTTCCATTTTTTTTCTGAATTTTTTGTTTCAACTCTCAATTTTTTGTAATACATAACAATTTAATTACCTTCAATTTATTCATACTCTTTAAAAAATTAATTGACTTAATTATTTCCATTTATCTCCCTTTTAATAAAGTAGTTTTAGTTTAAAAAAAAATTCAGTTTTAAAATTAAAATACATTATATAATTTTACATTTGTAAATTATATCCTGTATTATTTTAAATCTGGATTTTTTTTTTGTGTCTACCTAAATCTCTATTCCTGCGGGAAACCATGGACCCCTTTCCATTTTTTTTCTGAATTTTTTGTTTCAACTCTCAATTTTATGTAATATATAACAATTTAATCATCTTCAATTTGTTCATACTCAATATAAAAATTTTTAACTTAATTTTTTCCATTAATCTCCCATTTAATAAAGTAGTTTTAGTTTAAAAAAAAAATTCAGTTTTTAAATTAAAATACATTATATAATTTTACATTTGTAAATTATATCATGTATTATTTTAAAACTGGATTTTTTTTTTGTGTCTACCCAAATCTCTATGCCTGCAGGATACCATGGACCTCTTTCCATTTTTTTTCTGAATTTTTAGTTTCAACTCTCAATTTTATGTAATACATAACAATTTAATTACCTTCAATTTATTCATACTCTTTAAAAAATTCATTAACTTAATTATTTCCATTAATCTCCCTTTTAATAAGGTAGATTTAGTTTAAAAAAAAATTCAGTTTTAAAATTAAAATACATTATATACTTTTACATTTGTAAATTATATCATGTATTATTTTAAAACTGGATTTTTTTTTTGTGTCTACCCAAATCTCTATTCCTGCGGGATACCATAGACCCCTTTCCATTTTTTTTTTCTGAATTTTTTGTTTAAACTCTCAATGTTATGTAATATATAACAATTTAATTATCTTCAATCTATTCATACTCATTAAAAAATTCATTAACTTAATTTTTTCCATTAATCTCCCTTTTAATAAAGTAGTTTAAGTTTAAAAAAAAATTCAGTTTTAATATTAAAATACATTATATAATTTTACATTTGTAAATTATATCATGTATTATTTTAAAACTGGATTTTTTTTTTTGTGTCTACCCAAATCTCTATTCCTGCGGGATACCATGGACCCCTTTCCATTTTTTTTCTGAATTTTTAGTTTCAACTCTCAATTTTTTGTAATACATAACAATTTAATTACCTTCAATTTATTCATACATTTTAATAAAATTCATTAACTTATTTTTTTCTAATAATCCTTCTTTTAATAAAGTAGTTTTAGTTTAAAAAAAAATTCAGTATTAAAAATAAAATACATGATATAATTTACAAATGTAAAATTATATAATGTATTTTTTTAAAACTGGATTTTTTTTTTGTGTCTACCCAAATCTCTATTCCTGCGGGATACCATGGACCCCTTTCCATTTTTTTTTTCTGAATTTTTTGTTTAAACTTTCAATTATATGTAATATATAACAATTTAATCATCTTCAATTTGTTCATACTCAATATAAAAATTTTTAACTTAATTTTTTCCATTAATCTCCCATTTAATAAAGTAGTTTTAGTTTAAAATAAAAATTCAGTTATAAAATTAAAATACATTATATAATTTTACATTTGTAAATTATATCATGTATTATTTTAAATCTGGATTTTTTTTTTGTGTCTACCTAAATCTCTATTCCTGCGGGAAACCATGGACCCCTTTCCATTTTTTTTCTGAATTTTTTGTTTCAACTCTCAATTTTATGTAATATATAACAATTTAATCATCTTCAATTTGTTCATACTCAATATAAAAATTTTTAACTTAATTTTTTCCATTAATCTCCCATTTAATAAAGTAGTTTTAGTTTAAAAAAAAAATTCAGTTTTAAAATTAAAATACATTATATAATTTTACATTTGTAAATTACATCATGTATTATTTTAAAACTGGATTTTTTTTTTGTGTCTACCCAAATCTCTATTCCTGCAGGATACCATGGACCTCTTTCCATTTTTTTTCTGAATTTTTAGTTTCAACTCTCAATTTTATGTAATACATAACAATTTAATTACCTTCAATTTATTCATACTCTTTAAAAAATTCATTAACTTAATTATTTCCATTAATCTCCCTTTTAATAAGGTAGATTTAGTTTAAAAAAAAATTAAGTTTTAAAATTAAAATACATTATATACTTTTACATTTGTAAATTATATCATGTATTATTTTAAAACTGGATTTTTTTTTTGTGTCTACCCAAATCTCTATTCCAGCGGGATACCATGGACCCCTTTCCATTTTTTTCTGAATTTTTTGTTAAAACTCTCAATGTTATGTAATACATAACAATTTAATTATCTTCAATTTGTTCATACTCATTAAAAAATTCTTTAACTTAATAATTTCCTTTAATCTCCCTTTTAATAGTGTAGTTTTAGTTTAAAAATAAATTCAGTTTTAAAATTAAAATACATTATATAATTTTACATTTGTAAATTATATCATGTATTATTTTAAAACTGGATTTTTTTTTTTGTGTCCACCCAAATCTCTATTCCTGCGGGAAACCATGGACCCCTTTCCATTTTTTTTTCTGAATTTTTTGTTTAAACTCTCAATGTTATGTAATACATAACAATTTAATTATCTACAATTTGTTCATACTCATTAAGAAATTCTTTAACTTAATAATTTCCTTTAATCTCCCTTTTAATAGTGTAGTTTTAGTTTAAAAAAAAATTCAGTTTTAAAATTAAAATACATTATATAATTTTACATTTGTAAATTATATCATGTATTATTTTAAAACTGGATTTTTTTTTTGTGTCTACCCAAATCTCTATTCCTGCGGGATACCATGGACCCCTTTCCATTTTTTTTTTCTGAATTTTTTGTTTAAACTCTCAATGTTATGTAATATATAACAATTTAATTATCTTCAATCTATTCATACTCATTAAAAAATTCATTAACTTAATTTTTTCCATTAATCTCCCTTTTAATAAAGTAGTTTAAGTTTAAAAAAAAATTCAGTTTTAATATTAAAATACATTATATAATTTTACATTTGTAAATTATATCATGTATTATTTTAAAACTGGATTTTTTTTTTTGTGTCTACCCAAATCTCTATTCCTGCGGGATACCATGGACCCCTTTCCATTTTTTTTCTGAATTTTTAGTTTCAACTCTCAATTTTTTGTAATACATAACAATTTAATTACCTTCAATTTATTCATACACTTTAATAAAATTCATTAACTTATTTTTTTCTAATAATCTCCCTTTTAATAAAGTAGTTTTAGTTTAAAAAAAAATTCAGTATTAAAAATAAAATACATGATATAATTTACAAATGTAAAATTATATAATGTATTTTTTTAAAACTGGATTTTTTTTTTGTGTCTACCCAAATCTCTATTCCTGCGGGATACCATGGACCCCTTTCCATTTTTTTTTTCTGAATTTTTTGTTTAAACTCTCAATGTTATGTAATATATAACAATTTAATTATCTTCAATCTATTCATACTCATTAAAAAATTCATTAACTTAATTTTTTCCATTAATCTCCCTTTTAATAAAGTAGTTTTAGTTTAAAAAAAAAATCAGTTTTAAAATTAAAATACATTATATATTTTACATTTGTAAATTAAATCATGTATTATTTTAAATCTGGATTTTTTTTTTGTGTCTACCCAAATCTCTATTCCTCCGGGATACCATGGACCCCTTTCCATTTTTTTTCTGAATTTTTTGTTTCAACTCTCAATTTTTTGTAATACATAACAATTTAATTACCTTCAATTTATTCATACTCTTTAAAAAATTAATTGACTTAATTATTTCCATTTATCTCCCTTTTAATAAAGTAGTTTTAGTTTAAAAAAAAATTCAGTTTTAAAATTAAAATACATTATATAATTTTACATTTGTAAATTATATCATGTATTATTTTAAATCTGGATTTTTTTTTTGTGTCTACCTAAATCTCTATTCCTGCGGGATACCATGGACCCCTTTCCATTTTTTTCTGAATTTTTTGTTTAAACTCTCAATGTTATGTAATACATAACAATTTAATTATCTTCAATTTGTTCATACTCATTAAAAAATTCTTTAACTTAATAATTTCCTTTAATCTCCCTTTTAATAGTGTAGTTTTAGTTTAAAAATAAATTCAGTTTTAAAATTAAAATACATTATATAATTTTACATTTGTAAATTATATCATGTATTATTTTAAATCTGGATTTTTTTTTTGTGTCTACCTAAATCTCTATTCCTGCGGGAAACCATGGACCCCTTTCCATTTTTTTTCTGAATTTTTTGTTTCAACTTTCAATTTTATGTAATATATAACAATTTAATCATCTTCAATTTGTTCATACTCAATATAAAAATTTTTAACTTAATTTTTTCCATTAATCTCCCATTTAATAAAGTAGTTTTAGTTTGAAAAAAAATTCAGTTTTAATATTAAAATACATTATATAATTTTACATTTGTAAATTATATCATGTATTTTTTTAAAACTGGATTTTTTTTTTGTGTCTACCCAAATCTCTATTCCTGCGGGATACCATGGACCCCTTTCCATTTTTTTTTCTGAATTTTTTGTTTAAACTCTCAATGTTATGTAATATATAACAATTTAATTATCTTCAATCTATTCATACTCATTAAAAAATTCATTAACTTAATTTTTTCCATTAATCTCCCTTTTAATAAAGTAGTTTAAGTTTAAAAAAAAATTCAGTTTTAATATTAAAATACATTATATAATTTTACATTTGTAAATTATATCATGTATTATTTTAAAACTGGATTTTTTTTTTTGTGTCTACCCAAATCTCTATTCCTGCGGGATACCATGGACCCCTTTCCATTTTTTTTCTGAATTTTTAGTTTCAACTCTCAATTTTTTGTAATACATAACAATTTAATTACCTTCAATTTCTTCATACACTTTAATAAAATTCATTAACTTATTTTTTTCTAATAATCTCCCTTTTAATAAAGTAGTTTTAGTTTAAAAAAAAATTCAGTATTAAAAATAAAATACATGATATAATTTACAAATGTAAAATTATATAATGTATTTTTTTAAAACTGGATTTTTTTTTTGTGTCTACCCAAATCTCTATTCCTGCGGGATACCATGGACCCCTTTCCATTTTTTTTTTCTGAATTTGTTGTTTAAACTCTCAATGTTATGTAATATATAACAATTTAATTATCTTCAATCTATTCATACTCATTAAAAAATTCATTAACTTAATTTTTTCCATTAATCTCCCTTTTAATAAAGTAGTTTTAGTTTAAAAAAAAATCAGTTTTAAAATTAAAATACATTATATATTTTACATTTGTAAATTAAATCATGTATTATTTTAAATCTGGATTTTTTTTTTGTGTCTACCCAAATCTCTATTCCTTCGGGATACCATGGACCCCTTTCCATTTTTTTTCTGAATTTTTTGTTTCAACTCTCAATTTTTTGTAATACATAACAATTTAATTACCTTCAATTTATTCATACTCTTTAAAAAATTAATTGACTTAATTATTTCCATTTATCTCCCTTTTAATAAAGTAGTTTTAGTTTAAAAAAAAATTCAGTTTTAAAATTAAAATACATTATATAATTTTACATTTGTAAATTATATCATGTATTATTTTAAATCTGGATTTTTTTTTTGTGTCTACCTAAATCTCTATTCCTGCGGGATACCATGGACCCCTTTCCATTTTTTTCTGAATTTTTTGTTTAAACTCTCAATGTTATGTAATACATAACAATTTAATTATCTTCAATTTGTTCATACTCATTAAAAAATTCTTTAACTTAATAATTTCCTTTAATCTCCCTTTTAATAGTGTAGTTTTAGTTTAAAAATAAATTCAGTTTTAAAATTAAAATACATTATATAATTTTACATTTGTAAATTATATCATGTATTATTTTAAATCTGGATTTTTTTTTGTGTCTACCTAAATCTCTATTCCTGCGGGAAACCATGGACCCCTTTCCATTTTTTTTCTGAATTTTTTGTTTCAACTTTCAATTTTATGTAATATATAACAATTTAATCATCTTCAATTTGTTCATACTCAATATAAAAATTTTTAACTTAATTTTTTCCATTAATCTCCCATTTAATAAAGTAGTTTTAGTTTGAAAAAAAATTCAGTTTTAATATTAAAATACATTATATAATTTTACATTTGTAAATTATATCATGTATTTTTTTAAAACTGGATTTTTTTTTTGTGTCTACCCAAATCTCTATTCCTGCGGGATACCATGGACCCCTTTCCATTTTTTTTTCTGAATTTTTTGTTTAAACTCTCAATGTTATGTAATATATAACAATTTAATTATCTTCAATCTATTCATACTCATTAAAAAATTCATTAACTTAATTTTTTCCATTAATCTCCCTTTTAATAAAGTAGTTTAAGTTTAAAAAAAAATTCAGTTTTAATATTAAAATACATTATATAATTTTACATTTGTAAATTATATCATGTATTATTTTAAAACTGGATTTTTTTTTTTGTGTCTACCCAAATCTCTATTCCTGCGGGATACCATGGACCCCTTTCCATTTTTTTTCTGAATTTTTAGTTTCAACTCTCAATTTTTTGTAATACATAACAATTTAATTACCTTCAATTTCTTCATACACTTTAATAAAATTCATTAACTTATTTTTTTCTAATAATCTCCCTTTTAATAAAGTAGTTTTAGTTTAAAAAAAAATTCAGTATTAAAAATAAAATACATTATATAATTTTACATTTGTAAATTATATCATGTATTATTTTAAAACTGGATTTTTTTTTGTGTCTCCCCAAATCTCTATTCCTGCGGGATACCATGGACCCCTTTTCATTTTTTTTTCTGAATTTTTTGTTTAAACTCTCAATGTTATGTAATACATAACAATTTAATTATCTTCAATCTATTCATACTCTTTAAAAAATTCATTAACTTAATTATTTCCATTAATCTCCCTTTTAATAAAGTAGTTTTAGTTTGAAAAAAAATTCAGTTTTAATATTAAAATACATTATATAATTTTACATTTGTAAATTATATCATGTATTTTTTTAAAACTGGATTTTTTTTTTGTGTCTACCCAAATCTCTATTCCTGCGGGATACCATGGACCCCTTTCCATTTTTTTTCTGAATTTTTAGTTTCAACTCTCAATTTTTTGTAATACATAACAATTTAATTACCTTCAATTTATTCATACACTTTAAAAAAATTCATTAACTTATTTTTTTCCATTAATCTCCCTTTTAATAAAGTAGTTTTAGTTTAAAAAAAAATTCAGTTTTAATATTAAAATACATTATATAATTTTACATTTGTAAATTATATCATGTATTTTTTTAAAACAGAATTTTTTTTTTGTGTCTACCCAAATCTCTATTCCTGCGGGATACCATGGACCCCTTTCCATTTTTTTTTCTGAATTTTTTGTTTAAACTCTCAATGTTATGTAATATATAACAATTTAATTATCTTCAATCTATTCATACTCATTAAAAAATTCATTAACTTAATTTTTTCCATTAATCTCCCTTTTAATAAAGTAGTTTAAGTTTAAAAAAAAATTCAGTTTTAATATTAAAATACATTATATAATTTTACATTTGTAAATTATATCATGTATTATTTTAAAACTGGATTTTTTTTTTTGTGTCTACCCAAATCTCTATTCCTGCGGGATACCATGGACCCCTTTCCATTTTTTTTCTGAATTTTTAGTTTCAACTCTCAATTTTTTGTAATACATAACAATTTAATTACCTTCAATTTCTTCATACACTTTAATAAAATTCATTAACTTATTTTTTTCTAATAATCTCCCTTTTAATAAAGTAGTTTTAGTTTAAAAAAAAATTCAGTATTAAAAATAAAATACATGATATAATTTACAAATGTAAAATTATATCATGTATTATTTTAAAACTGGATTTTTTTTTGTGTCTCCCCAAATCTCTATTCCTGCGGGATACCATGGACCCCTTTTCATTTTTTTTTCTGAATTTTTTGTTTAAACTCTCAATGTTATGTAATACATAACAATTTAATTATCTTCAATCTATTCATACTCTTTAAAAAATTCATTAACTTAATTATTTCCATTAATCTCCCTTTTAATAAAGTAGTTTTAGTTTGAAAAAAAATTCAGTTTTAATATTAAAATACATTATATAATTTTACATTTGTAAATTATATCATGTATTTTTTTAAAACTGGATTTTTTTTTTGTGTCTACCCAAATCTCTATTCCTGCGGGATACCATGGACCCCTTTCCATTTTTTTTTCTGAATTTTTTGTTTAAACTCTCAATGTTATGTAATATATAACAATTTAATTATCTTCAATCTATTCATACTCATTAAAAAATTCATTAACTTAATTTTTTCCATTAATCTCCCTTTTAATAAAGTAGTTTAAGTTTAAAAAAAAATTCAGTTTTAATATTAAAATACATTATATAATTTTACATTTGTAAATTATATCATGTATTATTTTAAAACTGGATTTTTTTTTTTGTGTCTACCCAAATCTCTATTCCTGCGGGATACCATGGACCCCTTTCCATTTTTTTTCTGAATTTTTAGTTTCAACTCTCAATTTTTTGTAATACATAACAATTTAATTACCTTCAATTTCTTCATACACTTTAATAAAATTCATTAACTTATTTTTTTCTAATAATCTCCCTTTTAATAAAGTAGTTTTAGTTTAAAAAAAAATTCAGTATTAAAAATAAAATACATGATATAATTTACAAATGTAAAATTATATAATGTATTTTTTTAAAACTGGATTTTTTTTTTGTGTCTACCCAAATCTCTATTCCTGCGGGATACCATGGACCCCTTTCCATTTTTTTTTTCTGAATTTGTTGTTTAAACTCTCAATGTTATGTAATATATAACAATTTAATTATCTTCAATCTATTCATACTCATTAAAAAATTCATTAACTTAATTTTTTCCATTAATCTCCCTTTTAATAAAGTAGTTTTAGTTTAAAAAAAAATCAGTTTTAAAATTAAAATACATTATATATTTTACATTTGTAAATTAAATCATGTATTATTTTAAATCTGGATTTTTTTTTTGTGTCTACCCAAATCTCTATTCCTTCGGGATACCATGGACCCCTTTCCATTTTTTTTCTGAATTTTTTGTTTCAACTCTCAATTTTTTGTAATACATAACAATTTAATTACCTTCAATTTATTCATACTCTTTAAAAAATTAATTGACTTAATTATTTCCATTTATCTCCCTTTTAATAAAGTAGTTTTAGTTTAAAAAAAAATTCAGTTTTAAAATTAAAATACATTATATAATTTTACATTTGTAAATTATATCCTGTATTATTTTAAATCTGGATTTTTTTTTTGTGTCTACCTAAATCTCTATTCCTGCGGGAAACCATGGACCCCTTTCCATTTTTTTTCTGAATTTTTTGTTTCAACTCTCAATTTTATGTAATATATAACAATTTAATCATCTTCAATTTGTTCATACTCAATATAAAAATTTTTAACTTAATTTTTTCCATTAATCTCCCATTTAATAAAGTAGTTTTAGTTTAAAAAAAAAATTCAGTTTTTAAATTAAAATACATTATATAATTTTACATTTGTAAATTATATCATGTATTATTTTAAAACTGGATTTTTTTTTTGTGTCTACCCAAATCTCTATTCCTGCAGGATACCATGGACCTCTTTCCATTTTTTTTCTGAATTTTTAGTTTCAACTCTCAATTTTATGTAATACATAACAATTTAATTACCTTCAATTTATTCATACTCTTTAAAAAATTCATTAACTTAATTATTTCCATTAATCTCCCTTTTAATAAGGTAGATTTAGTTTAAAAAAAAATTCAGTTTTAAAATTAAAATACATTATATACTTTTACATTTGTAAATTATATCATGTATTATTTTAAAACTGGATTTTTTTTTTGTGTCTACCCAAATCTCTATTCCTGCGGGATACCATAGACCCCTTTCCATTTTTTTTTTCTGAATTTTTTGTTTAAACTCTCAATGTTATGTAATATATAACAATTTAATTATCTTCAATCTATTCATACTCATTAAAAAATTCATTAACTTAATTTTTTCCATTAATCTCCCTTTTAATAAAGTAGTTTAAGTTTAAAAAAAAATTCAGTTTTAATATTAAAATACATTATATAATTTTACATTTGTAAATTATATCATGTATTATTTTAAAACTGGATTTTTTTTTTTGTGTCTACCCAAATCTCTATTCCTGCGGGATACCATGGACCCCTTTCCATTTTTTTTCTGAATTTTTAGTTTCAACTCTCAATTTTTTGTAATACATAACAATTTAATTACCTTCAATTTATTCATACATTTTAATAAAATTCATTAACTTATTTTTTTCTAATAATCCTTCTTTTAATAAAGTAGTTTTAGTTTAAAAAAAAATTCAGTATTAAAAATAAAATACATGATATAATTTACAAATGTAAAATTATATAATGTATTTTTTTAAAACTGGATTTTTTTTTTGTGTCTACCCAAATCTCTATTCCTGCGGGATACCATGGACCCCTTTCCATTTTTTTTTTCTGAATTTTTTGTTTAAACTTTCAATTATATGTAATATATAACAATTTAATCATCTTCAATTTGTTCATACTCAATATAAAAATTTTTAACTTAATTTTTTCCATTAATCTCCCATTTAATAAAGTAGTTTTAGTTTAAAATAAAAATTCAGTTATAAAATTAAAATACATTATATAATTTTACATTTGTAAATTATATCATGTATTATTTTAAATCTGGATTTTTTTTTTGTGTCTACCTAAATCTCTATTCCTGCGGGAAACCATGGACCCCTTTCCATTTTTTTTCTGAATTTTTTGTTTCAACTCTCAATTTTATGTAATATATAACAATTTAATCATCTTCAATTTGTTCATACTCAATATAAAAATTTTTAACTTAATTTTTTCCATTAATCTCCCATTTAATAAAGTAGTTTTAGTTTAAAAAAAAAATTCAGTTTTAAAATTAAAATACATTATATAATTTTACATTTGTAAATTACATCATGTATTATTTTAAAACTGGATTTTTTTTTTGTGTCTACCCAAATCTCTATTCCTGCAGGATACCATGGACCTCTTTCCATTTTTTTTCTGAATTTTTAGTTTCAACTCTCAATTTTATGTAATACATAACAATTTAATTACCTTCAATTTAT
The DNA here is from genome assembly GCA_034509805.1 of Sipha maydis. Classification (NCBI taxonomy): domain Eukaryota; kingdom Metazoa; phylum Arthropoda; class Insecta; order Hemiptera; family Aphididae; genus Sipha; species Sipha maydis. The sequence goes on from JASXSY010001054.1 coordinate 26,425, forward strand.
TCATACTCTTTAAAAAATTCATTAACTTAATTATTTCCATTAATCTCCTTTTTAATAAGGTAGATTTAGTTTAAAAAAAAATTAAGTTTTAAAATTAAAATACATTATATACTTTTACATTTGTAAATTATATCATGTATTATTTTAAAACTGGATTTTTTTTTTGTGTCTACCCAAATCTCTATTCCAGCGGGATACCATGGACCCCTTTCCATTTTTTTCTGAATTTTTTGTTAAAACTCTCAATGTTATGTAATACATAACAATTTAATTATCTTCAATTTGTTCATACTCATTAAAAAATTCTTTAACTTAATAATTTCCTTTAATCTCCCTTTTAATAGTGTAGTTTTAGTTTAAAAATAAATTCAGTTTTAAAATTAAAATACATTATATAATTTTACATTTGTAAATTATATCATGTATTATTTTAAAACTGGATTTTTTTTTTTGTGTCCACCCAAATCTCTATTCCTGCGGGAAACCATGGACCCCTTTCCATTTTTTTTTCTGAATTTTTTGTTTAAACTCTCAATGTTATGTAATACATAACAATTTAATTATCTACAATTTGTTCATACTCATTAAGAAATTCTTTAACTTAATAATTTCCTTTAATCTCCCTTTTAATAGTGTAGTTTTAGTTTAAAAAAAAATTCAGTTTTAAAATTAAAATACATTATATAATTTTACATTTGTAAATTATATCATGTATTATTTTAAAACTGGATTTTTTTTTTGTGTCTACCCAAATCTCTATTCCTGCGGGATACCATGGACCCCTTTCCATTTTTTTTTTCTGAATTTTTTGTTTAAACTCTCAATGTTATGTAATATATAACAATTTAATTATCTTCAATCTATTCATACTCATTAAAAAATTCATTAACTTAATTTTTTCCATTAATCTCCCTTTTAATAAAGTAGTTTAAGTTTAAAAAAAAATTCAGTTTTAATATTAAAATACATTATATAATTTTACATTTGTAAATTATATCATGTATTATTTTAAAACTGGATTTTTTTTTTTGTGTCTACCCAAATCTCTATTCCTGCGGGATACCATGGACCCCTTTCCATTTTTTTTCTGAATTTTTAGTTTCAACTCTCAATTTTTTGTAATACATAACAATTTAATTACCTTCAATTTATTCATACACTTTAATAAAATTCATTAACTTATTTTTTTCTAATAATCTCCCTTTTAATAAAGTAGTTTTAGTTTAAAAAAAAATTCAGTATTAAAAATAAAATACATGATATAATTTACAAATGTAAAATTATATAATGTATTTTTTTAAAACTGGATTTTTTTTTTGTGTCTACCCAAATCTCTATTCCTGCGGGATACCATGGACCCCTTTCCATTTTTTTTTTCTGAATTTTTTGTTTAAACTCTCAATGTTATGTAATATATAACAATTTAATTATCTTCAATCTATTCATACTCATTAAAAAATTCATTAACTTAATTTTTTCCATTAATCTCCCTTTTAATAAAGTAGTTTTAGTTTAAAAAAAAAATCAGTTTTAAAATTAAAATACATTATATATTTTACATTTGTAAATTAAATCATGTATTATTTTAAATCTGGATTTTTTTTTTGTGTCTACCCAAATCTCTATTCCTCCGGGATACCATGGACCCCTTTCCATTTTTTTTCTGAATTTTTTGTTTCAACTCTCAATTTTTTGTAATACATAACAATTTAATTACCTTCAATTTATTCATACTCTTTAAAAAATTAATTGACTTAATTATTTCCATTTATCTCCCTTTTAATAAAGTAGTTTTAGTTTAAAAAAAAATTCAGTTTTAAAATTAAAATACATTATATAATTTTACATTTGTAAATTATATCATGTATTATTTTAAATCTGGATTTTTTTTTTGTGTCTACCTAAATCTCTATTCCTGCGGGATACCATGGACCCCTTTCCATTTTTTTCTGAATTTTTTGTTTAAACTCTCAATGTTATGTAATACATAACAATTTAATTATCTTCAATTTGTTCATACTCATTAAAAAATTCTTTAACTTAATAATTTCCTTTAATCTCCCTTTTAATAGTGTAGTTTTAGTTTAAAAATAAATTCAGTTTTAAAATTAAAATACATTATATAATTTTACATTTGTAAATTATATCATGTATTATTTTAAATCTGGATTTTTTTTTTGTGTCTACCTAAATCTCTATTCCTGCGGGAAACCATGGACCCCTTTCCATTTTTTTTCTGAATTTTTTGTTTCAACTTTCAATTTTATGTAATATATAACAATTTAATCATCTTCAATTTGTTCATACTCAATATAAAAATTTTTAACTTAATTTTTTCCATTAATCTCCCATTTAATAAAGTAGTTTTAGTTTGAAAAAAAATTCAGTTTTAATATTAAAATACATTATATAATTTTACATTTGTAAATTATATCATGTATTTTTTTAAAACTGGATTTTTTTTTTGTGTCTACCCAAATCTCTATTCCTGCGGGATACCATGGACCCCTTTCCATTTTTTTTTCTGAATTTTTTGTTTAAACTCTCAATGTTATGTAATATATAACAATTTAATTATCTTCAATCTATTCATACTCATTAAAAAATTCATTAACTTAATTTTTTCCATTAATCTCCCTTTTAATAAAGTAGTTTAAGTTTAAAAAAAAATTCAGTTTTAATATTAAAATACATTATATAATTTTACATTTGTAAATTATATCATGTATTATTTTAAAACTGGATTTTTTTTTTTGTGTCTACCCAAATCTCTATTCCTGCGGGATACCATGGACCCCTTTCCATTTTTTTTCTGAATTTTTAGTTTCAACTCTCAATTTTTTGTAATACATAACAATTTAATTACCTTCAATTTCTTCATACACTTTAATAAAATTCATTAACTTATTTTTTTCTAATAATCTCCCTTTTAATAAAGTAGTTTTAGTTTAAAAAAAAATTCAGTATTAAAAATAAAATACATGATATAATTTACAAATGTAAAATTATATAATGTATTTTTTTAAAACTGGATTTTTTTTTTGTGTCTACCCAAATCTCTATTCCTGCGGGATACCATGGACCCCTTTCCATTTTTTTTTTCTGAATTTGTTGTTTAAACTCTCAATGTTATGTAATATATAACAATTTAATTATCTTCAATCTATTCATACTCATTAAAAAATTCATTAACTTAATTTTTTCCATTAATCTCCCTTTTAATAAAGTAGTTTTAGTTTAAAAAAAAATCAGTTTTAAAATTAAAATACATTATATATTTTACATTTGTAAATTAAATCATGTATTATTTTAAATCTGGATTTTTTTTTTGTGTCTACCCAAATCTCTATTCCTTCGGGATACCATGGACCCCTTTCCATTTTTTTTCTGAATTTTTTGTTTCAACTCTCAATTTTTTGTAATACATAACAATTTAATTACCTTCAATTTATTCATACTCTTTAAAAAATTAATTGACTTAATTATTTCCATTTATCTCCCTTTTAATAAAGTAGTTTTAGTTTAAAAAAAAATTCAGTTTTAAAATTAAAATACATTATATAATTTTACATTTGTAAATTATATCATGTATTATTTTAAATCTGGATTTTTTTTTTGTGTCTACCTAAATCTCTATTCCTGCGGGATACCATGGACCCCTTTCCATTTTTTTCTGAATTTTTTGTTTAAACTCTCAATGTTATGTAATACATAACAATTTAATTATCTTCAATTTGTTCATACTCATTAAAAAATTCTTTAACTTAATAATTTCCTTTAATCTCCCTTTTAATAGTGTAGTTTTAGTTTAAAAATAAATTCAGTTTTAAAATTAAAATACATTATATAATTTTACATTTGTAAATTATATCATGTATTATTTTAAATCTGGATTTTTTTTTTGTGTCTACCTAAATCTCTATTCCTGCGGGAAACCATGGACCCCTTTCCATTTTTTTTCTGAATTTTTTGTTTCAACTTTCAATTTTATGTAATATATAACAATTTAATCATCTTCAATTTGTTCATACTCAATATAAAAATTTTTAACTTAATTTTTTCCATTAATCTCCCATTTAATAAAGTAGTTTTAGTTTGAAAAAAAATTCAGTTTTAATATTAAAATACATTATATAATTTTACATTTGTAAATTATATCATGTATTTTTTTAAAACTGGATTTTTTTTTTGTGTCTACCCAAATCTCTATTCCTGCGGGATACCATGGACCCCTTTCCATTTTTTTTTCTGAATTTTTTGTTTAAACTCTCAATGTTATGTAATATATAACAATTTAATTATCTTCAATCTATTCATACTCATTAAAAAATTCATTAACTTAATTTTTTCCATTAATCTCCCTTTTAATAAAGTAGTTTAAGTTTAAAAAAAAATTCAGTTTTAATATTAAAATACATTATATAATTTTACATTTGTAAATTATATCATGTATTATTTTAAAACTGGATTTTTTTTTTTGTGTCTACCCAAATCTCTATTCCTGCGGGATACCATGGACCCCTTTCCATTTTTTTTCTGAATTTTTAGTTTCAACTCTCAATTTTTTGTAATACATAACAATTTAATTACCTTCAATTTCTTCATACACTTTAATAAAATTCATTAACTTATTTTTTTCTAATAATCTCCCTTTTAATAAAGTAGTTTTAGTTTAAAAAAAAATTCAGTATTAAAAATAAAATACATGATATAATTTACAAATGTAAAATTATATAATGTATTTTTTTAAAACTGGATTTTTTTTTTGTGTCTACCCAAATCTCTATTCCTGCGGGATACCATGGACCCCTTTCCATTTTTTTTTTCTGAATTTGTTGTTTAAACTCTCAATGTTATGTAATATATAACAATTTAATTATCTTCAATCTATTCATACTCATTAAAAAATTCATTAACTTAATTTTTTCCATTAATCTCCCTTTTAATAAAGTAGTTTTAGTTTAAAAAAAAATCAGTTTTAAAATTAAAATACATTATATATTTTACATTTGTAAATTAAATCATGTATTATTTTAAATCTGGATTTTTTTTTTGTGTCTACCCAAATCTCTATTCCTTCGGGATACCATGGACCCCTTTCCATTTTTTTTCTGAATTTTTTGTTTCAACTCTCAATTTTTTGTAATACATAACAATTTAATTACCTTCAATTTATTCATACTCTTTAAAAAATTAATTGACTTAATTATTTCCATTTATCTCCCTTTTAATAAAGTAGTTTTAGTTTAAAAAAAAATTCAGTTTTAAAATTAAAATACATTATATAATTTTACATTTGTAAATTATATCCTGTATTATTTTAAATCTGGATTTTTTTTTTGTGTCTACCTAAATCTCTATTCCTGCGGGAAACCATGGACCCCTTTCCATTTTTTTTCTGAATTTTTTGTTTCAACTCTCAATTTTATGTAATATATAACAATTTAATCATCTTCAATTTGTTCATACTCAATATAAAAATTTTTAACTTAATTTTTTCCATTAATCTCCCATTTAATAAAGTAGTTTTAGTTTAAAAAAAAAATTCAGTTTTTAAATTAAAATACATTATATAATTTTACATTTGTAAATTATATCATGTATTATTTTAAAACTGGATTTTTTTTTTGTGTCTACCCAAATCTCTATTCCTGCAGGATACCATGGACCTCTTTCCATTTTTTTTCTGAATTTTTAGTTTCAACTCTCAATTTTATGTAATACATAACAATTTAATTACCTTCAATTTATTCATACTCTTTAAAAAATTCATTAACTTAATTATTTCCATTAATCTCCCTTTTAATAAGGTAGATTTAGTTTAAAAAAAAATTCAGTTTTAAAATTAAAATACATTATATACTTTTACATTTGTAAATTATATCATGTATTATTTTAAAACTGGATTTTTTTTTTGTGTCTACCCAAATCTCTATTCCTGCGGGATACCATAGACCCCTTTCCATTTTTTTTTTCTGAATTTTTTGTTTAAACTCTCAATGTTATGTAATATATAACAATTTAATTATCTTCAATCTATTCATACTCATTAAAAAATTCATTAACTTAATTTTTTCCATTAATCTCCCTTTTAATAAAGTAGTTTAAGTTTAAAAAAAAATTCAGTTTTAATATTAAAATACATTATATAATTTTACATTTGTAAATTATATCATGTATTATTTTAAAACTGGATTTTTTTTTTTGTGTCTACCCAAATCTCTATTCCTGCGGGATACCATGGACCCCTTTCCATTTTTTTTCTGAATTTTTAGTTTCAACTCTCAATTTTTTGTAATACATAACAATTTAATTACCTTCAATTTATTCATACATTTTAATAAAATTCATTAACTTATTTTTTTCTAATAATCCTTCTTTTAATAAAGTAGTTTTAGTTTAAAAAAAAATTCAGTATTAAAAATAAAATACATGATATAATTTACAAATGTAAAATTATATAATGTATTTTTTTAAAACTGGATTTTTTTTTTGTGTCTACCCAAATCTCTATTCCTGCGGGATACCATGGACCCCTTTCCATTTTTTTTTTCTGAATTTTTTGTTTAAACTTTCAATTATATGTAATATATAACAATTTAATCATCTTCAATTTGTTCATACTCAATATAAAAATTTTTAACTTAATTTTTTCCATTAATCTCCCATTTAATAAAGTAGTTTTAGTTTAAAAAAAAAATTCAGTTATAAAATTAAAATACATTATATAATTTTACATTTGTAAATTATATCATGTATTATTTTAAATCTGGATTTTTTTTTTGTGTCTACCTAAATCTCTATTCCTGCGGGAAACCATGGACCCCTTTCCATTTTTTTTCTGAATTTTTTGTTTCAACTCTCAATTTTATGTAATATATAACAATTTAATCATCTTCAATTTGTTCATACTCAATATAAAAATTTTTAACTTAATTTTTTCCATTAATCTCCCATTTAATAAAGTAGTTTTAGTTTAAAAAAAAAATTCAGTTTTAAAATTAAAATACATTATATAATTTTACATTTGTAAATTACATCATGTATTATTTTAAAACTGGATTTTTTTTTTGTGTCTACCCAAATCTCTATTCCTGCAGGATACCATGGACCTCTTTCCATTTTTTTTCTGAATTTTTAGTTTCAACTCTCAATTTTATGTAATACATAACAATTTAATTACCTTCAATTTATTCATACTCTTTAAAAAATTCATTAACTTAATTATTTCCATTAATCTCCCTTTTAATAAGGTAGATTTAGTTTAAAAAAAAATTAAGTTTTAAAATTAAAATACATTATATACTTTTACATTTGTAAATGATATCATGTATTATTTTAAAACTGGATTTTTTTTTTGTGTCTACCCAAATCTCTATTCCAGCGGGATACCATGGACCCCTTTCCATTTTTTTCTGAATTTTTTGTTAAAACTCTCAATGTTATGTAATACATAACAATTTAATTATCTTCAATTTGTTCATACTCATTAAAAAATTCTTTAACTTAATAATTTCCTTTAATCTCCCTTTTAATAGTGTAGTTTTAGTTTAAAAATAAATTCAGTTTTAAAATTAAAATACATTATATAATTTTACATTTGTAAATTATATCATGTATTATTTTAAAACTGGATTTTTTTTTTTGTGTCCACCCAAATCTCTATTCCTGCGGGAAACCATGGACCCCTTTCCATTTTTTTTTCTGAATTTTTTGTTTAAACTCTCAATGTTATGTAATACATAACAATTTAATTATCTACAATTTGTTCATACTCATTAAGAAATTCTTTAACTTAATAATTTCCTTTAATCTCCCTTTTAATAGTGTAGTTTTAGTTTAAAAAAAAATTCAGTTTTAAAATTAAAATACATTATATAATTTTACATTTGTAAATTATATCATGTATTATTTTAAAACTGGATTTTTTTTTTGTGTCTACCCAAATCTCTATTCCTGCGGGATACCATGGACCCCTTTCCATTTTTTTTTTCTGAATTTTTTGTTTAAACTCTCAATGTTATGTAATATATAACAATTTAATTATCTTCAATCTATTCATACTCATTAAAAAATTCATTAACTTAATTTTTTCCATTAATCTCCCTTTTAATAAAGTAGTTTAAGTTTAAAAAAAAATTCAGTTTTAATATTAAAATACATTATATAATTTTACATTTGTAAATTATATCATGTATTATTTTAAAACTGGATTTTTTTTTTTGTGTCTACCCAAATCTCTATTCCTGCGGGATACCATGGACCCCTTTCCATTTTTTTTCTGAATTTTTAGTTTCAACTCTCAATTTTTTGTAATACATAACAATTTAATTACCTTCAATTTATTCATACACTTTAATAAAATTCATTAACTTATTTTTTTCTAATAATCTCCCTTTTAATAAAGTAGTTTTAGTTTAAAAAAAAATTCAGTATTAAAAATAAAATACATGATATAATTTACAAATGTAAAATTATATAATGTATTTTTTTAAAACTGGATTTTTTTTTTGTGTCTACCCAAATCTCTATTCCTGCGGGATACCATGGACCCCTTTCCATTTTTTTTTTCTGAATTTTTTGTTTAAACTCTCAATGTTATGTAATATATAACAATTTAATTATCTTCAATCTATTCATACTCATTAAAAAATTCATTAACTTAATTTTTTCCATTAATCTCCCTTTTAATAAAGTAGTTTTAGTTTAAAAAAAAAATCAGTTTTAAAATTAAAATACATTATATATTTTACATTTGTAAATTAAATCATGTATTATTTTAAATCTGGATTTTTTTTTTGTGTCTACCCAAATCTCTATTCCTTCGGGATACCATGGACCCCTTTCCATTTTTTTTCTGAATTTTTTGTTTCAACTCTCAATTTTTTGTAATACATAACAATTTAATTACCTTCAATTTATTCATACTCTTTAAAAAATTAATTGACTTAATTATTTCCATTTATCTCCCTTTTAATAAAGTAGTTTTAGTTTAAAAAAAAATTCAGTTTTAAAATTAAAATACATTATATAATTTTACATTTGTAAATTATATCATGTATTATTTTAAATCTGGATTTTTTTTTTGTGTCTACCTAAATCTCTATTCCTGCGGGATACCATGGACCCCTTTCCATTTTTTTCTGAATTTTTTGTTTAAACTCTCAATGTTATGTAATACATAACAATTTAATTATCTTCAATTTGTTCATACTCATTAAAAAATTCTTTAACTTAATAATTTCCTTTAATCTCCCTTTTAATAGTGTAGTTTTAGTTTAAAAATAAATTCAGTTTTAAAATTAAAATACATTATATAATTTTACATTTGTAAATTATATCATGTATTATTTTAAATCTGGATTTTTTTTTTGTGTCTACCTAAATCTCTATTCCTGCGGGAAACCATGGACCCCTTTCCATTTTTTTTCTGAATTTTTTGTTTCAACTTTCAATTTTATGTAATATATAACAATTTAATCATCTTCAATTTGTTCATACTCAATATAAAAATTTTTAACTTAATTTTTTCCATTAATCTCCCATTTAATAAAGTAGTTTTAGTTTAAAAAAAAAATTCAGTTTTAAAATTAAAATACATTATATAATTTTACATTTGTAAATTATATCATGTATTATTTTAAATCTGGATTTTTTTTTTGTGTCTACCTAAATCTCTATTCCTGCGGGAAACCATGGACCCCTTTCCATTTTTTTTCTGAATTTTTTGTTTCAACTCTCAATTTTATGTAATATATAACAATTTAATCATCTTCAATTTGTTCATACTCAATATAAAAATTTTTAACTTAATTTTTTCCATTAATCTCCCATTTAATAAAGTAGTTTTAGTTTAAAAAAAAAATTCAGTTTTAAAATTAAAATACATTATATAATTTTACATTTGTAAATTATATCATGTATTATTTTAAAACTGGATTTTTTTTTTGTGTCTACCCAAATCTCTATTCCTGCAGGATACCATGGACCTCTTTCCATTTTTTTTCTGAATTTTTAGTTTCAACTCTCAATTTTATGTAATACATAACAATTTAATTACCTTCAATTTATTCATACTCTTTTAAAAATTCATTAACTTAATTATTTCCATTAATCTCCCTTTTAATAAGGTAGATTTAGTTTAAAAAAAAATTAAGTTTTAAAATTAAAATACATTATATACTTTTACATTTGTAAATTATATCATGTATTATTTTAAAACTGGATTTTTTTTTTGTGTCTACCCAAATCTCTATTCCTGCGGGATACCATGGACCCCTTTCCATTTTTTTCTGAATTTGTTGTTTAAACTCTCAATGTTATGTAATACATAACAATTTAATTATCTTCAATTTGTTCATACTCATTAAAAAATTCTTTAACTTAATAATTTCCTTTAATCTCCCTTTTAATAGTGTAGTTTTAGTTTAAAAATAAATTCAGTTTTAAAATTAAAATACATTATATAATTTTACATTTGTAAATTATGTGTTATTTTAAAACTGGATTTTTTTTTTATGTCTACCCAAATCTCTATTCCTGCGGGATACCATGGACCCCTTTCCATTTTTTTCTGAATTTTTTGTTTAAACTCTCAATGTTATGTAATACATAACAATTTAATTATCTTCAATTTGTTCATACTCATTAAAAAATTCTTTAACTTAATAATTTCCTTTAATCTCCCTTTTAATAGTGTAGTTTTAGTTTAAAAATAAATTCAGTTTTAAAATTAAAATACATTATATAATTTTACATTTGTAAATTATATCATGTATTATTTTAAAACTGGATTTTTTTTTTTGTGTCTACCCAAATCTCTATTCCTGCGGGAAACCATGGACCCCTTTCCATTTTTTTTTCTGAATTTTTTGTTTAAACTCTCAATGTTATGTAATACATAACAATTTAATTATCTTCAATTTGTTCATACTCATTAAGAAATTCTTTAACTTAATAATTTCCTTTAATCTCCCTTTTAATAGTGTAGTTTTAGTTTAAAAAAAAATTCAGTTTTAAAATTAAAATACATTATATAATTTTACATTTGTAAATTATATCATGTATTATTTTAAAACTGGATTTTTTTTTTTGTGTCTACCCAAATCTCTATTCCTGCGGGATACCATGGACCCCTTTCCATTTTTTTTCTGAAATTTTTGTTTAAACTCTCAATGTTATTTAATACATAACAATTTAATTATCTTCAATTTATTCATACTCTTTAAAAAATTAATTAAATCAATCATTTCCTTTAATCTCCCTTTTAATTATGTAGTTTTACATTAAAAAATAATTCAGTTTTAAAATTAAAATACATTATATAATTTGAAATATTTAAATATTATCATGTATTATTTTAAAACTGGATTTTTTTTTTGTGGTCTACCCAAATCTCTATTCCTGCGGGATACCATGGACCCCTTTCCATTTTTTTTCTGAATTTTTTGTTTAAACTCTCAATGTTATGTAATACATAACAATTTAATTATCTCCAATCTATTCATACTCTTTAAAAAATTCATTAACTTAATTTTTTCTATTAATCTCCCTTATAATAAAGTAGTTTTAGTTAAAAAAAAAATTCAGTTTTAATATTAAAATACATTATATAATTTTACATTTGTAAATTATATCATGTATTTTTTTAAAACTGGATTTTTTTTTTGTGTCTACCCAAATCTCTATTCCTGCCGGATACTATGGACCCCTTTCCATTTTTTTTCTGAATTTTTTGTTTAAACTCTCAATTTTATGTAATACATAACAATTTATTTATCTTCAATTTATTCATAATCTTTTAAAAATTCATTAATCATTTCCTTTAATCTCCCTCTTAATAAAGTAGTTTTAAAATTAAAATACATTATATTATATATAAATATATTAATTTTATAGTGTATATTTTTTTCGTGTCCTTTAATATTACTAAAATTTTAATTAATAGTAAGAAATTCAGTTTTGTAATGTTTCACTTTTACAAGTATAATATTATCAAAGAAAATATTTTATTTTTATTTGTATAGTTTCTTTTGGTTGGATTTCTTCGATTGGAATTTGTTATTTATACAATGATCGTTTATATTTTTTCACAAAATAATTAGTTTTTTAAACAAATAAGAGCCATTTATCAGTGGGAGAATCTTATTATTTGGAGTTGGTTTTGGAAACTTACATGACGGGGTTATAGATAGGCAATAGTAAAACATAACTGTGATAGTGACAACAATATTACAATATTTTTTGTACAATAATTATTGCTTAACTTACCAGTGGCGGCTCGTGGTGTTCCAAGTAGGTGGTGTGCAATTATTGCAAAAGTTAATTAAACAAAAAAATAATCAGTTCAAAATATAAATGTAATTAGTAAAATATTTATTAGAATTTTTAATTTTGATATAGGTGAAAATAATATTACATATTATGTAGGTAATATTGTATATCTTTTACCGTGTGTGTGTACTGTATCGCGTATTCGCGTGCGACCGCTCGACGAGTGTGGAGTAGGAGCTGCACACCAAAGTCACATATAATGGTCGATCTCCCTATTCAATAACCAAACGTATTTTACACGGACTGGCGGTGTTCAGACTGAGCTGCACACCAATTGATGTGTATTTGTTACATAACTCGATTAAATTTTTTTTTTATATTATAAATAGGTACCTACAGTTTAACAGATATTGTATTAAAAATAATTAATTAATATACATTATTATTATACATTTTCACTATTATATCTATATTAATCTATGTGGTGTGCGCACACCTAGGCACGAGCCGCCACTGTAACTAACTAATCTAAGTATTTCGATTTCATGCCTTTGCTTTAGGGATACCAGATCCAAGCGATAAGCAAATTTTACAACTGTGATCTTAACATATACCTATAAAAGATTCCGTGTCCCTTAAATGTTGTAACCAATTCAAAATAGTTTTCCGATACGGGACGTTATCATTTAAATTCTAACCAAACAGTATGAAATGCAATTACATACTCGACGATTTTGAAAAATGTTTCAATTACAAAACCACGTTGTTTTCCTGATGGAATTGTGACAACTAAATAACTTATTAAGGTTTATTTAATACAATATGTAATATTTTAGTTTGTATTTTCAAGTGTGGAAGTATGTAAAATCTTCTTATTACCACACAGGATTTTAAATATGGATAAGAAATGTATAATTTTATGTGTATTATTTAGAGTCCGAATACAGACGTTCATTAATAAACATACTAAGGAATTCAATAACAATACAATTTCGTTATTATAAAAGCCAGTGTTATTGATCTAGATATATGTACATGTCATTATACCACCTAATCTATGATGTTTAGCAATATAAATATCATATCAATTTAATTAACGTAAATAATACATACAATTGTGTGAAAACATTTAATTAAAATCATTAGTGTAAAGAATAGAATATAACGCTTTATAAATCATGATAAAAATTTCACAAGAATAAATTAATTTTTACCATTTAATGTCATAAAATTCAAACTTTAATTAAATTTTGTTTTGTTCCTTTTTAATATTTACTTTTTTCTTATTTCCAACTAAGTCAAGTTCTTTTGAGAGCTACAAAGTCCTTTTCATTTTTCATCCAATTTTATGTGTAAATGTTTAGTAGTATAAAAATCATTAAAATTAAATTTATTTAAATAAAATAAAATCTAAAAATTTTAAATTTTCTAATATCTGAATTATTTTATAAAACTCCATTTTATTTCATACTTCTTTAAGTAACTTGTTTTTATTTTTAGCCTAGATCACGAATTCTGCGTGATTCATAACTACTTTTTGTATTTTTTCTCTCAAATTTTAAAAATACCATAACAACTAACTTTTTTTGAAGAAAATAATAGTGCAGCCCAACTGAATTTCCTATAAAATACTCAGGTTTATATTTACTTTAAATGATATTGAAAACGCACAGTCAAAAATGTTACTGCAAATAAATAATAATAATGTAATATTATTTTAAACTTTGAAGACTGTCCAGTTTACAAAGCTACTTTCAAAAAAACAGTCCCAAGAGTCCGTCCAGCCAAGGGCTCTGATTCCAATGCCCAGTCCAAGACCAAACATGCAGAAGCCACAAAAATTCAATCATCATACACGGAGAATAATATCGCCGACATTATATCAACTTTTATTTCAAACTTAAACTCATTAATTGGTCCACTTATCTCCCTTTTCACGTCAGTCCTAAACGCACTTAATGCTAATAGCAATATTCCATAATCTTATTTCTTCCTTTTATCATTATATTAATAAATATCCTCATTAACAATTCAAAAACGTCAAATTGTATTCCCAATAACAATCTCAATTATTTTACCTAAATATTAATTATTTATTATCAATATAACTTATGTTATAAATATGTAACTTATAAATTTTAAAATTGTTAAAATACTTGTAATAACACCCAGTGTATTGAAACATTTTAAATTATAATAAATAAAAAAAAAAACTTTGAAGACATTCATCGTATATTATTGATTATTTATCGGAGAAAAGATCTTAGATCTAGTCTAATTTAGTTAGACTAAATACTAAACTAAGTATACTTATGTACAGTTAATTGCTTTCACAAATTTTTAATATTCATTTTATAGCATTCAGCCCACACAAATTCTTCCATATCATTGACAGTATTTTCAGATAAATATAATTATCAACATATACTATAATGTGAAACATTATTAAATTTAATTATTATTCCCTGTCTTGCAAACACATATGTTTAGATCTACTAAATATTTCATAATTATCCATTCTGTTATAGTTAGAAAATTCATAGAATAAAATTAAAAACATTCTTGAATAGTTGTAAAATAATCAATGCATCATGTTAGATGTTAAACTAAAAACTGTTTTTATTTGAATGTTTATCATTTGATTCATACGATTATGCTAGCAATATGTTTGAAACATTTCAAGGAGCTCAAGCCATGTCAACTGAACCAGTTGGTTATCATATACCTTTCATACCTTGTCAAGCACATCAATTAAATATATTCGTAAAGTTTAGTTGTGAAAGGAGTATTGTAACTTGTGAACATTTTTCTAAATTAAAAACTTTGTATGTATTTTTCTATTTGAGTACTAAATGAAGTTGTAGTTTAGATAAAACTCTAACAAATATTGAAGAATCATTGGAGCAGTTTTTATCGCATCAATTAAAAGAGTTCCCTGAGTTTCTAAACTTGTAATAGTAGAAGCTAGAAATCCTTCTTGCTAAAAATTGTCAATTACATAATATTTGACTCAAATATGCAGTTAAAAACAAAAAAACAAAATTGTAAAACAAACAAATACATAAAAAAAAAAAAACATAAAATATGCAACTATATGCAAAATAAAATGTTAAATTTGGATTCCTACAGGTATAATTTCATTTTATAGCTGATTTTTTAGTTCATTCAATAACAACTTGCAAATACCGAACTTTCGGGCCTTAATTATCAGTATCTATATGTTCAAAATAGAGAATAGTGGCAGGATATTGTAGTGATGGCTAAAACTCTTAGAGAGTAGAATAGCCAGACGCAGAAGAATAACCTAAAAATTCAAATTTAACAGTAGAAACGTAGAAAAGTATTTTCCTTACTTTCGATAAGACTGTGTTATGTCTAATGTAACAGATTTTAACAGCACATTATGTGAAATAAATATATTCAGGTTATATACTGAAAATGTTAAATCATCAGCTAATATTATAAAAGTATCCAATAAATCATATATTATAAAGTCTAGGACTAATGTGAACTTGACTGTTCTGCATTAACAAAACCCGTTACCACAGTTTTAAATAAAAAATATTTCAGAAAGCTAAAAAAAAAACCATTTCAGAAAAACTATCAAATGTTCCAGAATACATAATTTAATTATACTCGATTCTGAGAAAGGTATTTTGGATACTATTGAAATGAAAAAATATTATTAGAATATGGCCATCGTTAAAAGATAGTTGAATATATGTGTAATATTTATTAAAAGGTTTTTTATTTTTAATGGAGTGTACATTCTGATGTTTTGTAGGAATTTTTGAACTGTAAAATTTAATATATTATAATAGTTATAATACAAATTTGTTACAAAGAATAGTTATTTATTTTTCTATGATATATTTTTTAAATCAAAGTAGACGTAGTCATACAGTTACAAACAAATCAGCTTAGATCAAAAACGGTAAAAAAGCAATTATTTTGTTGGTAAATGGTGTTTTAAATATAGACGGAACGGCGCATGGTGGAGCTGCACTTATAATCTCCAACCGAATTGAACACTCCCCCCTACCACCTCATAGGAGCGTCAATATTCAATCAGCTAGTACAACCTTAAAAATAAACTCGGTACCTATATCCATAGCATCTTGTTACTTCCCCCCAGGAATACCATTTCCTATACCTGAACTCATCATTCTTCTTCAATCTCTCAGTCACAGCTACATTATAGGCGCAGATTTCAATGCCAAACACCAAACCTGGAGCAATTACACCAACACCCGTGGCCGCGCGCTACACAACCTCGTTACACAAAAACATCTCAAACTATTATCAAGCACCACTCCGACTTATTGGCCAACTCATGCTAATCGTCATCCAGACACCATCGATTTCTTCATCTCTAACATGCCAAATCGTTTTATCACACACGTTACAAATCTAAACGATCCAGCGTCTGATCATACCCCAGTTCTCCTTCACATAGGAGCACGGGTCCTATTAAAACAAAATCGACCAACCATCACTCCTGGAATCACAAACTGGAACACATTCAGAAATATACTTTCAAAAAAAACTATACTTAATGTTAAGTTAAAATCATCAGCTGATATTGACAGCGCAATCAATTTACTTACCAACAATATACAAAATGCAGCTAAAGACTCTTCAACCCAGAGACCAACCAAGAGCCCAACTAACAATTTAACCCCAGAGCTAAAGCAATAATTAGCTGAGAAACGTCAAGCAAGGTCTACCTGGCAGCGAACCCACTACCCAGACGATAAGACAAGATACAACATGCTTTCAAATAAACTTAAATCTCTGCTAAAAATACACAAAAATGACTCATATAAAAACTATCTACAAAATCTATCACTAAGAAACGGCTCTCTCTGGGGCAAAACTAAATCTATTCTTCGACTAAAGGAAACCACACCCCCTCTTCTCCGGCCAAACAACTCTCTAGCAACTACTGACAAGGAAAAAGCAGACGCACTAGCTGAGGAGCTATCATCAGCTCTATCCCACCACCACCTCTGCACCTAGAGATGGTCACTGAATCACTCTACTCCCCATTACCCATGGCACTACCCGCCAAACCCACCTCACCAGCTGAAATAAGTGGTATAATTAAAAAACTGGCCAACAGAAAATCTCCTGGTCACGATCTCATAACCAACAAAGTAATCAAAAATCTTCCTGCAAAAACAATAATCTTTCTCGCACATATTTATAATGCAACTCTACGACTATCTTATTTTCCATCAACTTGGAAATCATTATTTATTGTGACAATACTCAAACCTGGCAAACCACCCGAACACCCTTCATCGTACCGGCCCATAAGTCTTCTACCAGTGCTTGGTAAAATTCTGGAAAAAATACTGCTAAAGCGCCTCTCTCATATAACTACAGCAAATAAAAACATACCCAACTTCCAATTCGGCTTTCGCTCAAACCACTCCACAATCCATCAGTTGCACCGGGTCGCTGACACAATCTCAACTGCCCTAGAAACTAAAAAACACTGTGCCGGACTATTTTTGGACGTAGCCAAAGCATTCGACACTGTCTGGCATGATGGACTACTTTTCAAATTAAAAACTCTTTTTCCTGCCCCTTACTATCTAATATTAAAATCATATTTAGACAACCGCTCATTCAAGGTCCGCCACAACCTCGAACATTCGAAACAATTTCCTATTGCGGCTGGAGTCCCTCAAGGCAGTGACATTGCACCTTTTCTATACACTATCTACACATCAGATCTGCCCACATCTGAAAATACAATCCTCGGAACCTATGCAGATGATACCGCAATCCTCTCTATGGCCACAGATCATACCATTGCAAGTCTTCAATTACAAACACACATTGACATCCTCTCTCAATGGTTCGCAAAATGGAGAATAAAAATAAATGAAACAAAGTCTTCCTTTATCACCTTTTCTCTCAGGCCTCATGACTGTCCTCCAGTAAAAATGAATAATATTATGATCCCTCATTCAAACGAAGTAAAATATCTTGGTTTGATATTTGACAGGCGACTAACATGGTCATCTCACCTCAAGAATAAACGCAAAAAGCTGAATTCAAGACTGCACCTACTAAGGCCACTCCTTCGCTCAAACCTAACATTAAACATTAAAATATTATTATACAAAACTCTCTTACAACCACTTTGGGCATATGGGGTGGTAGTATGGGGTTCTGCCAAAAAATCGAACAAGAGAACCATTCAAGCCTTTCAAAATATCTGTTGTTGTCTAATTACAGGAGCACCCTGGTATGTCTCCAATAACATTATAAACTCCGATCTCAAAATCCGCTCTGTCAACGATACAGCTACTCTATATTACAAACGCTTCCAGGCAAAACTCCAATCCAACCCCAACCAACTCATCAAGGACCTTGCTACACCAGCACTACCCGGAAATCCAACCAGACGACTCAAGGGGAACTGGTGTCGCGACTTAAAAATTTTATAAATTGCTTAAATTAAATGTCATTGTATTAAATTCTATATGCTATTGTAAAGCCACTAGGTGTCTCTAATGAGAGATTTCCTACCATGTCATCATTAGTTCATAGTTTCATTCATTTTTCACCATAATTATTACTTATTGTACACCCCTGTATAGATTGTAATATTTCTAAATAAAGTCAAAACTTAAAAAAAAAAAAAAAAAAATATTGAAAACTTCATCTGGGATTCTGTATATTATTTATCCTGTGATACACAAACATAATATTATACTTTTAATGTTTAATATCACACTGGCTATGATACTAACAAATCATATTAACATTTTAACGAATTCTTACTTTACAACAATACCATATTAATTATTAATAATAGTGTCATTGAGAATAGTGAGAGAGAGAACAACTTTTATTTTTGAAAAAAATGTATAAAGTGAACTGCCTGTCGCACAGGTTGCTTATAGTGACACAGTATAAACATCAGACGTTACATTATAGGGTTATGTTATGGTTTGCACGGTTTGCTTGTTATAAAGGTAATGATATAATATAGAAAAAGCTAAATTAAAATGCGATTTTATCAAAATGTCTATGTTTAGTGCCTCTAACGAAAGTATTGAACTCAAATGTATGCCATTCATGGTGTTATAAAAATAAATATTGTTTATTTTTTTTTTTTTTTTTATCAAACGCAATATGGAATTGTTGAAACATAACTTGATACTTAGAGTGTAGCGCAGAGTAAAAATATTTATTTAGGATATATTTATGCATAAGTTTAATTTGTCACTGTCAATAACCAAGAACCCTTCCAAATATTACAAAACATTGGCTATTAGTACCAGGGATCCCAAGAATATTAAATTTATTTTCTTTTTCTTTACATTTAAGTTTAAATGTTTAAATATAATCAGAATAATAACAATAATATATATTTCAGAGTTGCTTATATTTAAAAAAAAAAAAAAAATCAAAATTATTAGATATTTATACGAATAAGAATAAATAAAAAAATAATTTTTAAGTCTATAAATTGTTTCATTTAATTTTTAAAAATCTACAGTGCCATTTTTATTTTTGATCAATTGTTTACCTTATTAATATTATGTTAAATTGAGTTTCAATTTGAAATTACTTCTTTTTTTATATATATTTTATTCTGTTAAGTAGGCGTTAGTGTCAAATTCAAAAGAAATCTAGTTAAGTATATAAGCATACTAATGGAGTAGGAAGAATCAACTATAAATGTGGAGAAATGTTCAGTCACTGCTGGATCACTCTACTGACTTGATACATCACCATTTGTCAAAGGCCATATCACTACACCAAGCAAACACTGCACAGGAGCATTTCTGAAAAATATAACTGGTCAACAATTGCTGTATATGGTTATGAAGAAATGCATATAAAATAAATAAATGGTATTTTTTACATTGTTAGGCATATAATTAATTAATTTTTTGTTTTTATTATTTTGAATAAACTACGGAGTTTACCATATCATGTGCGACTTTTTGACCTTATTTCTCACCTATTGGACAAAAGGTACACTTAGTCACTGACCTAAAGCAGAGCCGCTTCGTAACATTGTTGTCCTGTTTACCGAACAGATAGGATTTGGAATAGGAGTAGTTTGTGTACTGATTATAGTAGTATTTTTGGTAGTTTAGATGCGTCAACGTGGCGGTTAACCGTAACCATACATGGCTTGTATAGATCTTCGGCCTACCATCGTGGATTAGTGGACGTTCGTCGGGTAAAATTGGTTGACGTGAAAACAAATTGACACAGTGTTTTGGACGTCAAAGCAACATGATCATATTATCAGCGTCCGCAGAAAGCAAAAAATGTAGGGAAAAGATCACGTGATTCTTTTTGTCCGTCGGGTAACGATGAAACATCGTTGGTCGTTGATAGTAGCACATGACTGCAGTGTGACCACCAGTCACTGTTTTCGTAGTTATAAAATTATACAACACTGTACTCGTGTCAATCCAGCTCTGTAATTTGACGAGGCAATCCCGACAGCTCGGAGGATTATGTTATCACTATTATTATTGTGTGATAATAATAATTTATATTTACCAAAATTACATTAGCAATAATCGACTAATTGTGATAAGAAAAATTCAGTGGTTCTCAAAAATGTATTGCCAAGTTAATGGTTTTTATTGCTAACTAATAACCGTATCCGATAAATTTAGTGTGACCAACCTATTATTGTATACTTTTATTGCTACGTTTATTAATGTGAGCATGCGGCAATACGGCCGCGGTCGAACTATTGCCGAAACGAGATTTTTCGAAAATTTTTTTGAACATGTTCCGGGAGAGGGCGGGCTTTGAAAATAATGTCGACGAAAGGGGAGGTCATGATTCAAAAGGTGTTAAAATATCTAAGGGAACACTTTGGCCAGTTTCGAGATATAAGTTTCGAAAGTGAGTACCAACGTAGAGCATGCGGCAATACGGCCGCGTCGAACTATCGCCGAAACGAGATTTTTCGAAAATTTTTTTGAACGTGTTCCGGGAGAGCGCGGGCTTTGAAAATAATGTCAACGAAAGGGGAGGTCATGATTAAAAAGTGCCACTCGTTTATAGGATAGGTCATTACAATGGATTTGTTAAAATTGAATTCATTGATAGGTATCATTGTATACGAAAAACGATTCTGAACGAAGATGATATGTTAGTTTAGAATATAATACATTAATACATTGTTATTTATAAATATTGTTATAAGTATATTTTATTTTGAAACTAAAAATTTAGAAAAATCGAAAATTTAAATTGTCTATAAATAAGTGAAAATATGGCAAAATACTTTGAAAACTTAATCATTCGTAGAAAACGTCAGTATAAACATTTGATGAAAATTTCAAGTTGTTGCGGTTTTTCGTTTTTGAGTTAGGGCATTTTAAAAAAACCGATATCATTTGTCAGTTTAGAATATTATACATTATATTATATTTTACATGTAATTTTATGTCAATATACGCTGTTCAAACGCTTATAAAAGAAAATTGTGCCTATGGATTTTAATAATTTTTGAATGACATTAAGAACTACTTCTGTGGAATCTTTCTATTAATTTTCAAGTATTTTGTATGAGCCAAATTTTTTTTATCACCGATTGTAAAAACAAAATGTAAAAAATTCAAATATTTTAAATGCCTATAAGTGGCTTAAAAATCAATATTATATTTTGAAAAAAATATGACATAAAGGAAATACCAATCTTAACAGCTGGTAGAAATTTCAAAAATCTGCGACTTATACTTTTTGAATTATAACAAATATTATAAATCATTAGAGAATAAATTGCTGTTTTATGCAATTTCGTAAATATTTAAATTTCAAACAGTCATACAATTTTTTCCTCTAAGTCCGGTATAAATTTTTTTAAAGATTTTTGAAGAGTAGCTTATAGATAACCTAGTGTTAAAATTTTGAACCTTAAGTATGAACAGAAAAAATTTTATGACTTTTTATCTACAAAATAACTTGCAAATTTTAGCAATTTTTACACATTTCGTATAAATTGGAACTTTGAGCACTTATAAAAAAAAATTGACTTACGATTTTAGATTTTTTTTTATCAGTTAAGGAACAACTTATAAGAAACCTTGTATTAAATTTTCAAGATTTTCTGGCCGGCCAAAAAAATTTAATCGTTATTTTAAAAAAAAAAAATTAAAAAAATTGAAAATTTCAATTGTCTATAAATAGCTTAATAAAAGTCAAAATACTTTGAAAATTTAACGGTGTAT
Organism: Sipha maydis; assembly: GCA_034509805.1. Lineage (NCBI taxonomy): Eukaryota > Metazoa > Arthropoda > Insecta > Hemiptera > Aphididae > Sipha > Sipha maydis. The sequence goes on from JASXSY010001054.1 coordinate 48,924, forward strand.
AGAGAACGCTAATCTTAACATTTAGTGAAAATTTCAAGTATTTACATTGATTAGTTTTTAAGTTATAGCAAAATAAAAAATTTGATTTTGTCGAAAACTGGTTTTGCATAAAAACTCCCGTTTTCCCGTTATTTTTTTAGGGTTTTTCCCGTCGTATTTAAAAAATATTGAAAATTTTTTACTTTTGACCCCCCTAAGTACCAACAAGATTCACTTTCCTTTCAGAAAAGTTGCTACATAAGCAAATCGAAGCATTTTTACTGCCAAAAAAGGTGTCGTCAGACACAAAAATAAAAAAAATTAAAAAAAAAAAATTAAAAAAAAAACACACATCATTGTAAAACCAAAAGATTCCATCACTCCGTTCAGAATCTAAAACACACATCATTGTAAAACCAATAGATTCCATCACTCCGTTCAGAATCTAACACATCATTGTAAAATCAATACATTCATCACTCCGTTCATAATCTAAAATTCTAAAAAATTCATTTTATTTACCAAAATATACAAAAATATGCAAAAATTTTGGTTCTATTTAAACGAGAATAAGCCAAATCGTGGAAAAATCTGATAACCAATAAATTTGGACTTAAGGAAAAAATGCATATAAATCTTAGCCCTTCTTATTACTTATTACTAGGGCTAGGGACTTATAGGAGTTTGCATATTTTTCAATGATCATTCTTAACATAGCTAATTGATATAAAAATGTGTTTCATTGCACTAGGAGTTTATAGTAATCATTTTTGTTTTGCATATTTTGCATATTCAGCTATTTTCCCTCTATAAGAGCATATTTTGTTATATTTCTATTTTAAGAGCATATTTCACATATTTTATCAACAAGTTCACTGGCATGAGTATTATATTTAACTCTCATGGGTTGAACGCGAGAACGTCAATAGTTTTATATCATACAGTGAAACCTCTATTAATGGACACCTCTCAATAGTGGACCCTTCCCAATAGTGGACACTTCTAAATTCCCCGGCAAAAATGTATGCGCATATAAATGTATGAGTAATAGGTTTTCTCAATAGTGGACAACTCTCTATAGTGGACAATTTTTAATTCCCCGTGGCTGTCCACTATATAGAGGTTTCACTGTACTTACTTTTTTCGATTTGAGAATCAAATTAAACTCTCAATGAATTTGTTTCCTACGCTATGAGAGTTAAATATGATTCTCATTCGTTAAATGATTTTTAATACACGAGAGTTGTTTTTAATTTTCATTTTATTCCATATTTGAATAGAGGAGAATAAATTATATAATAATAAGTCAACGCCATTTCGATATCTTTATTATTTAATGAATAGCAGTGTTTTAAAAATTACAAGTCAATATCAACTAAATTGTAAAACACTTAATTTTATATTACATTCTTTTACCAATATCATTATATTCTTCTTCTACTTCGCCTTCCTCCCAACTATTTGAGGTCGGCCAAAAAATCTAATAAATAATAAATCTAATAAATCTATTTTTATTAACTAAAATAGCCATGCTGTATAATGATAAACCATAATATTTCAGACGGCGCTGACGGAAAAATAGTTGAGTAGGTATTAAATTTAACTCTCATAGCGTGTAGAATGATTTCACTGAAAATTCCTTGCCAGTCAACTTGTTAAAATTAAAACAATATTTTATACATACATACTATACAACATAAATTATGAATTTTCTAGAAATTGGAAAAAAATAGATAAAAATAAATATTATGTATGCCGTGTGTGTGTACTGTGTTTGCATATATGATGATTTTTAAGGGACCTGGAGCGTGATTCATTTTTGGTCGAAAACATGGCTCACGACTTCAATCACTACGCCCAATATAATGTTTTGATATTAATTTTGAAATCAGATTTGAATTCGTCACTAAATTATCTATGCTTTAACATTTTTATTTTTCCTATTTTTTTTTTTTTTTACTTAAAAATTTACTAACAAAAAGAGTAAAAATGGATCATATTCATAATTTAAATTTAAATACATTGATATCGAATATGAAAAATGTACGACAGTGAAAGCATAGTAAATTAAGTGGAGTATCCAAATCTACTTTCAAAATTGAAATCGGTACATCTAACTGAGCGTAGTGATTGAAGTCAGTGGCAGTATATTTTGAAAAAAAAAATTTTTGTAATTTTATTAAGTAATATGTGGTTGACATGTGCCTGCGCGTGCGGAATTTTATCGGCGCGGCGCGTCATCGGTCCTGTCCTAATTGAAAATAAATTGCCAATAATTGATTCCTGGAATATATGAGATAAGAAGACGGGTGCTGGCTGTGAGCACAATATAATTTATATTATATTAATAATTATTGCCCAGCGTACTTATTTTGGTCCGTCGCCGGTACGTTATTAATATTCTATGACGACCAAGAGTAATATTCTTAAGGCGGGTTCCCACGGCGCGTGGCTCGGCGAACTTCGCGCAGCGTGGTTTTTGTACCGAGTCTACATATGTGCTCGGCATATCACGAGCCTACAATTCATATAGCATTCTCACGGCGCGTGACTTGGCCATATGCTATGACTCAATGGCTCGCCGAACCGCAAGCTCGTTGGAACGCTGATTAAATGCGCGGCTCGTTTCCTTTGGCGCGGACACATCGGACCGACAATTTTCGGATAGACACGAGCCTGGCCGAGCTGTACCGCGCCTAGACGAGCAAGAGCGTTCCCACGGCGCGCGTAGAGTACCAAGCCATCAAATTTCACTCGTGACTCGCCGTGGGAATCCGCCTTTACTTTCATTTTCGAATTTCGAATTTTGAATTTTGATTAGTCTAGCATCTGCTATTGTTTGAAACTAATGTGTAGTCCCTAGAGAGAGATTTTTTTTTGCTTTTTTTCATCTTTCAAAAAATCCTATTTTTCATTTTTAATGCTATGGACAGTAAAAAGGACTGGCATTATGGAAATAAAACTAAAACTCTTTTATCCAAAAGAAAAAAAACAAAGGAAATATTAGTACTATACATCGAAAATTTATTTTATTTAATTATTAATTTTTTGTACTATTAAATTGCATTCTCTTGCGTCATAACATTTTAATGTATTGGTTCATTTTCATACATTTTCATCTTTTATTTTTATAACAAAAATTAATGAATTATCAATAACACATATTTATCATAACAAAATATATACATATTACGATAACAGTCATGTAAACTCGAAACCAGGCTTCTAATCACTTTACGGCAATAGTCAGACCGCGGCCGTATTGCCGTATGCTCTACGTTGGTACTCATTTTCGAAATTTATATCTCGAAACTGGCCAAAGTGTTCCCTTAGATATTTTAACACCTTTTGAATCATGACCTCTCCTTTCGGTGACATTATTTTCAAAGCCCGCGCTCTCCCGGAACACGTTCAAAAAAATTTTCGAAATATCTCTTTACGGCAATAGTCAGACCGCGGGCGTATTGCCGTATGCTCAACTGCGGTACTCACTTTCGAAATTTATATCTCGAAACTGGCCAAAGTGTTCCCTTAGATATTTTAACACCTTTTGAATCATGACCTCCCCTTTCGTTGACATTATTTTCAAAGCCCGCGCTCTCCCAGAACATGTTCAAAAAAATTTTCGAAAAATCTCGTTTCGGCAATAGTCCGACCGCGGCCGTATTGCCGCATGCTCAACTGCGCTATTCACTTTCGAAATTTGTATCTCGAAACTGGCCAAAGTGTTCCCTTAGTTATTTTCACATTATTGTAATGCATAACTTCCCTTTTCAAAGATTCTATTTTTTATATTGATTTTGTGACAAAACAGACATTTTTTACATATTTTACAACTAATTTCTTTATTGCAATTTGTACTTGGTCATTTTAAGTTTTTTTTTTATATGTGTTGTTGTGGCTGTACTGTTATCATAGCAATTATTGTATGGAGATATCAAATTATGGTATTAGGAATTTGTACATTTTAAGGTGCTTGGGAGACACTTGGCTTTTTATCTATTGCTGTTGAATTATTGCCAATGTAATTATCGTTTATTATAACTGATCTAGTGAATTTATTAAAAATAATTGTTTTATTTAAAAATAAAAAAAATAAAAGAATAAGTTATTGTTATTATAGAAAAATATTGTTCAGCTTTTATTACAAAATATAAGTGATACCTACATATTATAGAATTATAAACATATATTACACAAAATGGGATTGATGACAGTTCTTAAGAAGATGAAACAAAAGGAAAAAGAGATGAGGATCTTAATTTTGTATCCTTTAAAATATAATTATTTTAAGTATTAAGTGAATTCAAACTTCAAATATTTTTTAAGTTTTTTAGCTTATAGTATTACTTTTGTATTTATGATAATTGTTGATTTCAATATTCATAATATTTATTTTTATGTATGATTATCTTTAACAAAATTTATTTACCAGAGGTTTGGATAATGCTGGAAAAACAACAATATTGAAAAAGTATAATGGAGAACCAACTAATACAATTGAACCAACCTTGGGTTTTAACATAAAAACATTAGATCATAAAAAGTAATTATTTCAACTTATAAATATTTTATATGAATACAGACAGTCTTGTCAAAGATACTTTTTGAAAGTATTTAAATACGTATTTGAATACTTGATAAGAAAAAGTATAAATACAGATACTTCATAAAAGTATTAATAAAGATACTTTCAAATACTTAAAAAATGTTATGAATGTTTTTCTCCTTATAATCATAAAAATAATATTAAAGAATTTTAAAAATATATTCATGTCTTACATGGCTGCAACAAATAAAATAGTTCAGAATTCCCATAAACCATAAATATTGAAAAATAAAATTTCCAAATTTGTTACAAAATTGTCAAATAATATGGGTAGTCATGTAATATATTATATTTTTTTAGTCATAAATTATGACTTATAATAGTGTATACTGTTATAGCCTATAAATAGAGTTCTCAGGTTCTGGTATTTATAATAGAATTGGCTGGAATAGATCTGTACAACAAATTTTTATAGTATGTCACATAAAAATATTGATTATTTTTAAACAATACAGATAAATGTTTGATTAATCTTATTAATTTAATATAAATAAATAATTGGTAAATTAATGTATTATTTTAATATAATAAAATTTAAATAAAATTTGTAAAAGAAGTATTTGAAAACAGTGTTTGGTTTTAAATACAGATACTCTGAGAAAGTATTTGAAATACTATGTCCAAGTATTTTTTTCATAACTATTTAAAATACATATTTGGGTACATGAAAAGTATTTAAATACTTGTATTCAAATACTTCTATTCAAGTACTTTATAAGACTGAATATGGATATTTATAAACAAATAATACATACGTTTATAAATTATATAATAAATTAGAATATCTATTTATTTGGTAATAAGTTTTTAAATATCATACTATAATTATATACATAATAAGTTATTGAATAATTTTTTTGTTTTTTTATAAAATTAATTCTGTAAAATTTTTGTTTCAGTTATAAACTTAATGTATGGGATGTTGGTGGTCAGAAGTCATTGAGATCATATTGGCGTAACTATTTTGAAAGTACCGATGGTCTTATATGGGTTGTTGACAGTGCAGATAAAAGAAGATTGGGCGATTGTACAACTGAATTACATAGTTTAATTGAAGAAGAGGTAGGTATTTAAAAAGAGAAATAACTACTTTAAAAATCTTAGAAGTATAATTTTTTTGACTTATGCTATAGTAATTAAATAAATAGTTTAATTTATTAATCATGTATAAGTAGTAAAATGAGTTCAGATTTAAAACTACTATTGTATCTTTTAAATCAATTTTAATTTGTTAAAAACAAAAGTATAATTTAGTATAAACCGATATATGTATGTTAAAGTACATTAACTTTTAAATAACAATCATTAAACCAGCAACTATTGTTTTTAACATTTATTTAATATTATCATATATTAATCATATATACAATTATCATACCTAAAATTTTATAGTTTTATATAAAATTTTCTTGTAATTTTTTGAGAGTTACCTCTAAATATATAAATATAAGAGCCTAAAATACAAAAACTATTAAATTCATTATTAAAGTTTTCAATATATATTATCTTTGAAGTATTAAATTTTAAGTTTTAATGAATGTACATACGTATATGTTTGTAATCTATTTCAACTATTATAGCAAATAATAATTGAAAAAGTATTTAATATTTTTTTTTAGAGATTAGCTGGAGCTACATTGTTAATATTTGCTAATAAACAAGATCTACCAGGTGCTTTATCGTCAGAAGAAATCAAAGAGGTAACTGTTTTATACATTTTAAATTAATAAATCATTATAATCTGATCGTTTTGAGAACAAATCAGTGGATTCTGCAATAAATATTTTATTTCATGTAATTTTAACTTAAATATTTATTAAATTAATTTTACATATCTATATTATTATAATAAATGTATTATAATATATTATACTGTTACTCAAAACTAGCTGGTATCTAGGCTTATACTAAAAACTGGCTTTGATTATGATTAAGTTTAACATGATTTTTAACTCGTAAGTTTTATAATAAAAAAAAATTGTTTCCGTGTATTCTTAATATAATTTTTAGTATGCCATACATTATTAGGTTTTTGATGCAGATTTACTAACTGAAAGTTAGATCACAGAATCACTAATTATTAAATATATTTTTTCATTCAAAGTTTAAAATTTAAACCTTATATCATAATAAAAAATAAATTAATATTAATGAAATATTAGTTTATGTTAAATTTTATTATTATTATTATTTTATTTTTATTTTTAGGTTTTACAGTTAGATCGTATTAAAACTCATCATTGGAAAATAATACATTGTAGTGCATATACAGGAGAAAACTTACTGGAAGGCATTAACTGGATGGTTAGTGATATTTCAGCTAGGATATTTACCCTTGAATAAAAATTGATAATAAATAATTCTACAATTAAATTACAAAATAATGTTTTTATATTTTTCAAGTATTTAAATTATTTTTTACTAATTATTAATTATATTTTAATTGTATTTACTATTTTAGTACTGTTTATTTAAGTTAAGTGTTACCAAATAATGTTTTAATATTAATATTATGCTTATCAAGTTTAATTTGTTTTCTTGTTAATATCCTTTAATGTTTTAATATAATATTTTCAAATAATAGCCTAACTTACATGCCAAGTTTATTATAAAAATTTAATGATCAAATATTTAATTTTTTTTTTTAACTTATTTGAAATAGTATTTGTTTTAAGACTATTATTGATACTACTATTTTGGTTTATATTCTAGGTTTATTTATACTCTTTGGGAGTTTGTATAATTTAGGGGTCTTATGCATTCTATAAATATAGTTTCAATTTGGTTTATCATGTTTAACAACATTTGTAAAGAAAGTCTTCTATTATTCATGCTATACTCAGATATCTACATTAGTATATGGATATGTCTTAATTACTGCATATAAAACAATTTAGTTGTCATTGTAAATGGTACTTGGTAAAATACTAGTCTAAATCATAGTATCAACTGATTATGCTTTTATTAAAATATTTACATAATATTTATTATAATTTTGACTATATTAATTTACAATGACAACTAAATTATTGTTTGGGAAACAATGAATTTTATTTGTAATTTGTACTTAAGGAATAGGAAATCTAGCTTCATATTTTAGTCAACATTTTAGCATGCCTCTGGCAATAAGGTATATTCTTATAAAATTATTATTTAACAATTTAAATTTAATTAAATAGAATTGCATTTTGGTAAAAAAAAAATGTTTATATAAATAATTTGAAAGTAGTTGTGTTTATTACCATCCAAAAATATGGATTGATATTGGAAATCCAATATTTATTCAAATAATTAAACATATTCCCTTTGTAAACTTAAGCCAAGAGTGAATTGAGAAATGTTTCATAGAAATACTTTAATTGGTACTTTCAAACTATACAGTTTTGTATAATAAGTACATTTTTATAAGAATGGTCTATAACTTGAAGATTTGACTAGAATAACTTACTACCTACTGAAAAACCTGTAATTAACTTAATTTGATTTGGTTTATTAACAGAAGGTCTTTATATCAGTTTTGTTTCAGAGACTTAGTAGGATTTTACAGTAGAGTTTTTGTAGCTAACTGATTGATGAGTACATTTTTATGGGATTGTATTTTAGTATGACATTTTATAGAATGTTGAGGTATTTTTGTTGAAGTTTTAGATTCTTAAGATTTGGTTGATTGCCATATTAGTGATAAATCATATTTCATTAAGAACTCATATTTTGATTGTTTAGATGTACGAAGGTTAGGCTGAACCCCAGATAACAATACCGTATAATCCAAAAAAGCTTTAATAAAATGTTGTAAAGAAGAAATTTGTTGGGAATTTATATTTTGAAGTAGAGGAGTGTCATTAAAATAGAGAGATAAAAGTTGAGTTTTTTCCTTTTTTCCTGATGAGCAGACCAGATTAGGCATGTGTTAAATATAAAGTCAAAGTATTTAACCTGAGATATATGATGAATAATAGAGTGGCTTAGTGAAATAGATGGGTCATCTTTAGGACAAAAAGAAAAAGTGGTATGAAAAGATTTGGTTTCATTAATTTTTATTTTTCATTTGTAAAATCGTTTTTGTAGTAGGTTTAGGGGCAGATAGGCCCACCGGGATACCAGGACTTTCCCAGCAGGCTAATACATATTTTAACAAAATGGGTCAGTACGATCGTTAAACTGGAAAATATTATTATTTTTATAAATTTAAATTTAAAATAAACATTGCATCAATACATTTTGAATTTAAATACAAGTTACTACTTAAACTTTATCTATCGTTTGCTGATAAAGTAGTTCAAACCTTGCAATCAAAAGGCATTTCATTAAATAACTGCATTTGGGAATTCTATTGATGGGCCAGCAATTAAAAAAAAAAAATACTTAGGATTTGCTAAAAACAAATGGAATACCTATGGCTCCTAATCAAATTCATGTATGATGTGTTGAACATGTAATAAATATAGTATTGCGAGATGTCATCAGCAGTGAATTTATATTGCTAACTTATTTGAACTCTTCACCGCTAATTTCATTCTAAGATCACATGTATGTATGGACAAATAGAATGAACTAGTAACTAAGATGAAGCTCAATTTAAACGGAGGAACGAGATGGTTGGAAAAGGAAGTAGCAACAATTTTTTGGAACATTTGATACTGACGGCACACTATTTAAAAGTTTGATCTAAGTAATGAAAATAATTAAAGATACAAAATGACTTGTAATCTAGAGTTAAGGCATTTGAGTAGGTATTTAGAAAATGTTATTAATTATAAAACAATTTTAACAGCAATAGTATTCCTCAAAATATTTAGTATTACCAGAACTTTTATCTTCTTCTTTTGCTTCGCCTTCCTCCCAACTATTTGGGGTCGGCCACCCTTGTCCTACACCTCCACTTTACTTGGTCAATCACATCTCCTCTGCACACACCGACAGCCCTCATGTCATTCTCCAAAGTCTCCAACCATCTCTTTTTTGGTCTTCCTCTTCCTCTTTTCCCTTCAACGTCCATCTTCATAACCACTCTAACTGCATTCGTTTTCTCTCGCCTCATCACATGCCCAAACCATCTCAGACTATTTTCTCTCATCTTGTCCACAATTCAAAAACCAGAACTTACCAGAACTTTTATCTAAATATCTTAAATATTTCCAATATAAAAATTGTGATATGTATATTACAAGTGTATAATACCTATGATTAAAAAAATTGAATTCCAGTTACAGCAAGTGTAATTTTCTAAAATTCATGAAAAATTAAAAACATTTATAAATTATATGAAGAAGGACTTGATGAAATCGAGATTTTCGTTGAAAGTGATTTTCCGAAAAAAAAACATCGAATTCCTAAAAAAATTATTTTATTATAAAACAGGTGACTCTTTAAAATTAATTTCAGAAATCAAAATTAGGTATGGAATTTTATCTCGAAAAATGTATGTCAATATTTCTTATTTAGATCTGAAAAATGTTGATGATATAAAAAATAAAGGTCTTTTAGAAATTTCAATAAAAAAAATTGTTGAAAAATTTAACTCTAAAATCCTGATATAATAGATGCTTCACTTAAAGAATTTTAACATTAAGATACGTCTTAAAAAAATTTAAATAGCATTTTAAGGTGGAATATTCATATAAATAATAATGTTGGGAAGCTGCGTTCTATTTTGTATACATTTATCAAACTTAGAGATCTGCTACAGTGGACGGATTGGCGAATATTTTCAGTTCGGAAAATGTGGATCTAACTGGCCCATCCACCGCAAATGTAACATTTTCCTCTTTCTTCCATAATTTAAGGTATTATTTTACTTACATTTCAAGATTTGTTTACTTTCGTCCCTAAATTAGTACCTAAAATATATAATACCTATAATTATAGCTATAACAATTTTCGGTTAGTTAGATTAGGTAAACCTGTTCTAATTTGATATTAAAGTTTGATCTTATTACATTTTTAAATAAATACAGAAGATATCCTTAAATATTTTGTTCAATTTAAATTTTCATTTAATGTTCTAATACTTTTACATAAATAATAAATACATTTTAATATTTCTCTAAAATAATATTTATCATCGATTCAGTACACAGATTAAATTAAATGGTGATTTTTAGATGAGTAACTTTTTTGTTTAAGAATAACTTTAGTGTAAGAAAACTAGAAGCCATTTCTATTGGTAGTCGACTTATGGCGTTCAATAAAATTAATATTTATGTGTTTTTTGACAAACTAAAAGAAATTAAATTTGAAAAACATTTTAATGCCAACATAATATTTTTTTAGAGGAATCTAGTAGGTAACTCTGAATGTCAACTAAACTATCAAAAGTTATTTCTCCAAATTATACACGAAGAGTGGCAAAAATTGTATTTACATAACGTGGAAAAAATATCACTGTTGTTCTGGGAATAAGTGTTATAGGTGTTTACTTACTTACCACACTTCCTAATATTTTTACGAAAACGTATGGAAAAACAGTTAGTAGAAGGAGAAATTCCTATTTCAGATGACTTCTAAAAGTTTCTTGCTTTTTCTTAAGAATTCAAAAATCTTATATTAATAATTCTAGGTAAACGCGTATCACTTGCTTCTCTTTAGGACATCCGTTTTTGTCGTAAATACAATACTTCGATGCTTGTGTCTCTTCACAATATCATTCACAGGTTATAGCCATTAGATGTTGCAGTTTTCGGCTCACTAAAAATGTATTATAGACGATCTTGTGACACATTTATGGCAAATAACTCGGGACGTACTATAAATGATCGAGATATTGGAGAACTATTTAGCAAAATTACTACAATAGGAAATTTCATGTAAGGTTTTAGTGCTTAAAAAGAAATAGGAATAGAACCATTTAATCTAAATGTTTTTTCTGATCATGATTTTGCTCCTGCGAAAGTCACAAAAAAAATAATTGAAAATAATAAAAAATATTCGCAAAACAATATCATTCAAGTAACAGAAACGGAACCAATAAACGAAGAACTTCGCCTGGACCAAGATGGGAAATAAACATATTCCTGAGATATCAGAAATTATTATTTACTTTATTTAAACTGTGAAAACTGTTTAATGATGACATGATATAGGTAACACTATACGTATATCTTAAAATTATTGTATATTTTACATAATAAGAGAGAGATTATTTGGAAGGGGGTCATGCCACTTCTGTTTACGCCTCTGTTTGTAGATATGTTTACAGGTTAATTTACATTTACAGTAGATTTGATAAAATAAATGGTACGTTGAGTATATATATTCAAGTATTGCTTATTGGTTACGCAGTAACTGTTTGTTACTTGTCGTGCATTCGTGTTACTAAGTTTTTCTGATGACTAATTCAATATAACCTTTCTATGGTTAAATCAAATCGCATAGCTTTATCGCAATCGCAAGTGGCAACAATCATTGAATGGTGATAATTTTGAGCATTAATTGGACATCATATACTTACCGCCAAATAATTTAAATTTTAAGTAGCATCTCTGACTTACCAAAGAGGTTGCACAATATTGAAACCTATATATTTTTCGTAATCTACACCCGACATCCAAAATTCAAGTAAACACGGGTCCCGGTGTCTGTGAATATTATGTGAGTATTTAAACTTTTCGTCGTTAAATTTCTTGTACTCTCAACGTTGTAGGTGCTTTAGGATTTTGAACCAGCTAGTATTCATTACATTTATTACATTTACTGGTAAGCATTGGTAATAGAAAGCGATTTAATACATCGTGAAGTGTGATAACTATCACTTGCGTGGTTTCACATTTGAAATATACTTGCAACATCTTTTGGTTATGACCGTTGGTTTTATTTTGTGAATTATAATTAATAATATTATGTTAAACAAAATAGTTTTTATTTACAACCAACGTTATTGCTTTAACTGTTATATTACAGTAATTTTTTATTTGTGTGTTGTTTAATGTTTTTAGATAAAACAATATGGATAAAATGGGTTTCAAAACGCAAATAAACTTTCTAAAAACTGAACCAATGGATGCAATTCACGATGATACCTCAAAAGAAAATTCTACAGATTATGATGCACTGGGTTTACAATACCTATCATCCAAGTTGGAAAACCATGATTTGGTAATATATTATGTGTGCTACCAATTGAGATAAATTTATCGCAGATAAAAATATATTAAATAGGTTTGAATCATTTTTGAAAAGCTATTTATTTCTTGTGTAGAATTTGATTGTTTAATATTTATATAATAATATATCCGATTATGATTTAATTGATAATCTATTAAAAGTAACTTTCAGTATGTTCTTCTTTCTGTTGGTTAATTTATTTCTTTTTTAAAAAATTATATTCTACTATTATATAAATTATGACTACATTTTTTAATGATTTTTATTAATATTTTTATAATATGTAATTTTTAAATCCTGGTACATATATAATTTTATTAATGCTAAAAAAAATAATAATATTTTGCTATTTAATAAAAAGAATAATACAATTATATTTAAGATTTGTGAGAAATATTTAATTTTAATAAGTTAGTACTGTAGTAGTACTATTAAACATTTGAATTGTATTAGTATGAAATAGTCTGTATTATATATTGGTTTTTATTTGTAAACCTAAAAATACCTATCATTGATCTTTTATATTAATTATTTTAATTAATTCTTCTTCTTCTTCTGTGCCTTCACAACTCTGTAAGAGTTTAGGCTGCCACCGTCACTGCTCTCCAATAATCATGATCCTGTATCTTTTCCTCCGACTCTGTTACTTCTAACCTCTCCAGATCTTGCTGCACTCCATTCATCTATCGTTTCTTTGGTCTGCCTCTGGGTCTTCTGCCTGTTGGCTTGTATTCAATTGCTGCTCTGACTTCATTTGTTTCTTCTCGTCTCATTGTGTGTCCAAACTATTGTATTCTTTGTTCCTTTACATAAATTGTTATGGGAGGTACTTTGATGATTTCCCTTACCTGTTTATTTTGGTATCAAAAGACAGTCGACATATTGTTCTTAGAACTCTATTCTCAAAACTTCTGAGTTTTTGTACGATTTGTACTATCGTCGGCCATACTTCACATCCATAGGCTAACATTGGTCTTACAATACTCATGTACAGTCGTACTTTGAAATATTTTATTAGTGAGAAGAAAGTCCTTTCCGCTTTGAGCAAGCGACTAGTTATTTCAGTGTTCCAATCATTGTTACCAGTGATTGTTACACCTAGGTATTTGAAGACTTTTTATTTTTTTATTTTAATAAATTACTTAACAAAATAATTGAAATAATTAATGAATTATTATTTTATTTAAACATTTATTTGAACATTATATTGCTAAGCTAATTTTATTTATGTATTCTATATATTGATAAACTAACTTCATCATATCTTTTTAATACTAGTTAAATAAAATATAGTTTACTGTTTTAAAATAACTAAAAATTGTATCTATTTTTTAAGAAGTTATGTTTTTTTAATGAATTATTTAAAATACAAATTGATCACTTACATTATTTTATTAAATTTGTTTTAGATTGAAAATAAAATAACAGATTTATATTCAGTTGAAAATTCTCAGTATGAAAGTGAAACAGAAGAAATTTATGATGAATGTTATTCATGTTTTATGTGTAATGTATCATACAATACCCAATGTGATTTGGATGAACATTTACGTACTCATCTTGATGATGAGACATTCCACCACAGTAATATTAACAGTATAAGTGAACCTTTACCTTGCTCTTCAATAAGACCTTCAAAATACTTTAGATGTAATGAATGCCTTAAAATTTGTAAAAGTCAACTTTCATACAATGAACACATGTTAACTCATACAGGAGAAAAACCTCATCATTGTCGAATATGTGATCGTAAATTTCGTCATATAGCAAATTTTCGAACACATTTAAAAAGTCACAATAATGTTAAGACATTAATTTGTTCTCTATGTAGAAAAACTATTGTTGGTGAAAAAAATTATTATATTCATTATATGGATGTACATAATAAAATGTCAATTCGTAATCCTAGACCTTACCACTCAAGTTCATCTGATAGTGATGAAGATTTTAATCCTAAAGTTTCATATTATAAAAAGAAAAAACTTAGTTCACGAAAGTTGAAAAAAGATAGTGAACCATTTGGTCCTTTATTTGCAAAAAAAGCATGGGAAAAACAACAAAGAGAATTGGAAAATGTTAATTTAGATGTGAGATAACTAACTAAAAATTATTTGTTCATGTTTAAATATATTATTTTATTTTAGGCTGAAGAAGAAAAAAGTGAAAGAGATGCTGTTCAGGAAGCAATTGAAAGTTCAAGACAAGATATTCAAAATATGCTTAAAAAAAGAAAACAACAATTAACGGATTACAATACTGAAGAGTATCAAAAACTTCTAGAAACAATAATTCAAGAAAAAAATTCTACTGGACAAATAAATGAAGCTAAATTAATTGGTCCATTATTTTGGAAAAATGCTCTAATCAAGGCTGGTTTGATCGAAGAGGGTATTCTTCCAATGCAATTTCAAAGTCAGCTTCGACTTACTGAGTGTACATCTTGTAAAAAATGCTTTGCCAGGTAATCATTTTAAAATTATATTAATGAAGAATTAAAAAATTCAAAATTAAATAAATTAAAAGTTAGACAATATTTAACGTAATATCATATAATACATAAACAGAGGCGGATTTATCCTTTTTATGGCTATAGGCACCAAAAATTTGCTGCCTCTATAATAGGTAAACAAGTTAAAATACCTACTTTAAATATTAAATATACAGCGTGTTTCACTCAAATATATTTCCATTCAGTAACATTGGATTGTAATGGGGTTTTTTCAGGAACTAGGGAATTCTCAAGTACACATTTTGTGATCATTTTCAAATTTGTAATCCTTTTATTGTACGCATGTGTAATCAAAATTGAATTTTTTTAAATGGCAAAACCTATTTTCAATACCAGATTCCAATACACCAATTTTTTTAAAGCGACTGATAAATAAACTTTTTTCCTATAATATAAGGATTAAAAATTTGAAAATTATCACAAAATGTATATTTGAGAATTCCTTAGTTCCCCAAAGAAATCTCATTACAATCCAATGTTACTGAATGGAAATATTTCATGTTACCATTTAAGTGAAACATACTGTATAGACAAAAGTAGTAGACATCCATTTGAATTTAATTAATTTTCCAATTTTTAATATGTTTGATGTAAAAAACATCAAACATTAAAAAATTAGTACAGATGCTCACAGTGTCTAATTGGGAATCTGCTTCTGTACATTGAAATATATAATTTAAAATTTTATACTTAATATATTTATGTATTACAAAATAACATTTCTACTGTTAATATTTTTAATTATAATATATATATATATATATATATATATATATATATATATATATATATATATATATATATATATATATATAATTATAAATAGATTATTTAGTCTAATCTTCTTCTTTTGCCTCGCCTTCCTCCCAACTATTTGGGGTCGGCCACCCTTGTCCTACACCTCCACTTTACTCGGTCAATCACATCTCCTCTGCACACAGACAGCCCTCATGCCATTCTCCAAAGTCTCCAACCATCTCTTTTTTGGTTTTCCTCTTCCTCTTTTCCCTTCAACGTCCATCTTCATAACCACTCTTACTGCATTCGTTTCCTCTCGCCTCATCACATGCCCAAACCATCTCAGCCTATTTTCTCTCATCTTGTCCACAATTGACGCTACACAAACACAACCTCTCATGTATTCATTCCTTATTCTATCTTCTCTTGTCACTCACTCCACTCAGCCATCTAAGCATTCTCATTTCCGCGACACTCATACTTTGTTCTATTCTCCTGTTAACCGCCCAACACTCTGAACCATACAGCATAGTTGGTCTCACTACACTTTTATAAAATTTACCTTTCAGCCTAATTGGAATTCTCTTATCGCATAACACGCCCGATGCTTTTCTCCATTTCATCCACCCGCACTTAATCCTATATTTTACATCCATGTCAAAGCCCTCGTCCTTTTGAACAAAAGATTCTAAATATTTAAAGCTCTCAACTTCACCTATCACATCACCATCTATTGTCAGTTGTCTCCTCATTCCTTCAACTTCTTGGTCTCTTTGTCCAAAATCATACTCAATATACTCAGTTTTATTTCTACTAATTCTCAATCCCTTTTCTTCGAGGGCTAACCTCCACTCATTTACCCTATTATTGACAACTTCCAGGTTTTCTCCTATCAAAACTATATCATCCGCAAACATCATACACCATGGTATCTCAACCTGTATCTCCTTTGAAACCTCATCCATTACCACTAAGAACAGGTAGGGGCTTAGAGCTGACCCCTGGTGCACACCTACTCCTATACCGAAACCTTCTGATACTCCACACCGATTCTTGACATTAGTACTCGACCCTTCATACATATCCTGGATCAAATTAACATACATTTTTGGGACATTTTTCCTCATTAATGCCCACCTTAAAATTTCTCTTGGCACCCTGTCATACGCCTTTTCTAAATCTATAAACACCATGCATAGTTTTTTATTCTTTTCTCTGTACTTCTCTACTAATTGCCTAACACAAAATAATGGCTCCATTGTCGATTTTCCTGGCATAAAACCAAACTGGTTTTCTGATATCGACGTCTCACTTCTTATCCTCTTCTCTATAATTTTTTCCCAGATCTTCATACTATGACTCATGAGCTTTGTTCCTCTATAGTTCCCACATTCTTGTATGTCTCCTTTTCCTTTAAATATTGGTACAATAAAACTCTTTCTCCAATCTTCTGGCATTTTTCCTTCTATCAGTACCTTATTAAAAAGATTTTTCAACCACCCAATGCTTACATCTCCTAACATTTTCCACACCTCTACAGGTACTCCATCTGGTCCTACCGCTTTTTTCTTTTTCATCGCCTTCACCGCATCTCTCATTTCCTCCTCACCCACTAGACCAATCAATCCTTCATTCCATGAAATACTCTCTAAAGCTTCTTTTGGATACTCCTCGTTCAGTAATTTCTCAAAATATTCTTTCCATCTTTTTTTCACATCCTCATCTTTTGTTAAAACTCTCTTATCCTCATTTTTTATACACCAGACATCTTGGAAAACCTTGGATCGCTTTTCTCTTACCTTCGCCAGTCTATAAATTTCTGTTTCTTCTTACTGTGTTCCTAGCCGCTCATATAACTCATCATACCTATTAAGCTTCGCTTTGCTTACCGCACTTTTCACTATCTTACATACATTTTTATACTCTATCCAATCTTCCCTCTTCCTGCTTTTCTGCCATACCTTAAATTGCTTTTTCTTACTCGCTACTACTCTCTGAATCTCCTCATCCCACCACCACGTTTCCTTGTCTTCTGGTAAACTACTTTTGGTTTCACCAACAACCTCTTTTGCTATGTTCACAAGTGGCCATCCTTCTCCAAACCTCATTTATATCTCCCTCAACATTCCACACAGCTTTTTCTTTTAATTTCTTTATAAACTTCTTCTCTTTGTTTCCTATTAATTTCCATCACCTAATTCTGATCTCCTTCCCTGTCTTCCTTCTTTTGTTCATCTTTTTTCTACTACACCATACTTCCATTATCATCAACCTATGTTGTGTTATTACACTCTCTCCAGGAATTACTTTACAATCCTTTACTCTTTTTATATTGTCTCTCCTCCACATAAAATAATCAATCTGCGACCTATTTCTTCCACTCTTGTATGTTATATAAAGCTATTCTCTTTTCCTAAAATATGTATTGATTACTGCAAGCTCATACGATTCTGCAAAATCCAAAAGTTTTTCTCCAGCCTCATTCCTCTCGCCAAAACCATACCCTCCATGCACTCATTCATACCCTACCCTCTCACTCCCTACGTGACCATTCATATCACCACCAATCACAGCATCCTCATTTCCTGGTATTCCTTCCATCACCTCATCCATCTCTCGCCAAAAAGATTATTTAGTCTAATAAATACATAAAAAAGTCTAAATCCAGTAATATTTATTTTTATGAAAATAATATTTTAAGTTAATATTAAGTTAATAACTTTTCTAAATAAATTATATTAAAAATTAACTAACTCAGTGCTTCTCAAACTTTTTTATCATGGGGCCTCTTAAATTTAATGTAAAATTGCCAAGACCCCTAATTAATATCCTTATTAATTTTTTCTTAATTATGTACTAAAATTATACATACTCTTACTATTTCATTCCACACAGATAAATTATTAAGATTTATTATAAATGAATGTTTTTTAATACACTTTTGAAAAATTTTATATTAGTATTAAACTTCAAACATGTATTCAGTAGAACCTCGATTATCTGTGTTCACAATTAAGTATGGCTTATTGTTCCAACAATTTGTAAATAATTATATGTATATACCAAAAATAAAGGTGTAGGCTTGTAAGTAAATTAAAGAGGATAAATAATAATATTTTAATAAATTATATGCCAATTATATTATAAATAGATTTATGGAAGTAGTTGAATCCTCCTGAATATTTGCAATCAGGAAAATTCTCACTTCCGTGATGTCATGAATTCAAGACAATTTAATTATGAAGTAAGAAAAATAATTTCAAATCGCATAAAACAAAAATTATTTCAAATTTCAAGCCCTAATAATTCTAAAATATATAAATATATCAAATTGTATTAACATAGATTGAAAATAATGTAATAATATATAAAAAATTTAGATTAAAATTCTTTAAATAGAAATTCTCGATTTATAGAAGTTTTAATTTACTCGTGTGACTCTTCGCCACTATTATCCCAGATAATCGATGTTCTACTGTAAATTAAGGTCTAAATAAAATAGCTTAAATAAAATAAATATTTCATGGCCTTCCAGAAATAAAGCCTTTAGAGGTTTATGTTTAAAATAAATTAAACATAAATTACAAAATTATAAAATTTAAAATTTAAATTTTTTATTTTTAGATTGCCAAATAGTACTGAAAGTAATATTTTACCATCTAAACCACCATGCTCTAGCTGCTTTATGATGAAAAATGAATCTACTTTAAACAAACATAAAGCTGAAAACCATAGTGAAAATCCACCATATATTTGCAAAGAATGTTTGTTGGAATCAACTACATGGTATGAGTATGTTCAGCATATGAAAATGCATTTAAGATATGCCGCAAAATGTAGTGAATGTATATATTATATGTTAAATAAACCTGATAAAGTTATATTTTTATGTCACTTTTGTGTAATGTCTTTTGACACTGATGAACAACTTAAAGTTCATGTACAAACACATTTAGAAAATGGACAAAATAATGATGGTAATTTTAATTTTTAAAATAATCTTATAAATATTTTAAAGATAGCATTAGTATAATTAAAAAATCATCGATTTTGTATTTAGTAATTTCAAACTAACTTATATTTAAAAACTTTCATAATATTTTTACCAATTACAACTAGCTATAATATTTATTAAATGTTTAGTTTAATATAGAATTAATCCGAAATTAAATTATAATATTTAATTTATTAATTAATTTAATTTGTGTATAGTATTAGAAAAATAAAATATCTTACATTTTATATATATATTACCAAAATAATACAAAAAATGTTTGAGTTATTAATATAAATTTTTTCTAAAAGACTTGATGAATTAATAATTTAAAAAAGTTATCATTAATAATCCAATGAAGACCAAAACCTGTAATCAAGTCATATATTTATAAATCTGTAGGTTAATTAACCATCCATATTTTTTCTATTACTTTTAGTATAATTATTGATTATAAATACTAATATTTATAATCAATGGTTTTGTTAATAAATACATATTTATTTATTTTTTAAGTATTCAAGTGAATCACCATGTAAAAACTATTTTGAAATTTGTAATAATTTTTAATAATATGGTTTTTAGTATATATCTATATGTACCATGATTTTATGTACAATTTTAATACATTTACATTTTTGTTGGTTATGATTAAGTTATATTATGCTCGTTAAATTATTTTATTTTAATGTTATGTGACAGCATTTTTATTTATATACATATATTGTAAAGGTATATAAATTACATTTATTATGTGTTCATAATTTTTCAATGCCTATTAAATACAGAAGAAATATATGAAATAACTAAATTTCAATTTATTAGATGTTTACACACATATGATGTAAAAACAGTATTTCAATGTATTTCAATGAATTGTAAAAGAATAAATATATGCTCCTATATATTTTGTATTGAAGATTTATGATTTTAAACACTTTTAGAAATTTTAAAAGACTGAACATTAGAACCAATATCAGGTTATACTCTGGATTGAGGTACTATGGTGTAAGCCAGTGTTTCCCAAAGTGTGTTCCGCGGAACCTAAGGGTTCCATGGGACAATCTCAAGTGTTCCGCAAGGTGAATATTGAGTGTAGATATTGTAATAAAAAATTATCACAAACTATCTTTAAAACATTACTTGGAGTACTTATTAATTTTATAGTAAATAATTGAAAAATCCAGGTTAATTGAACATTGGGGTTCCATGAAACACAAACTATTTCCTAAGGGTTCCGTGGTCGTAAAAGTTTGGGAACCGCTGGTGTAAGCATTGATTAAATTTACCAAATATTTAATAAATTATAGTATATTTAATCAATGGTATTCGACTATAAGATACCGTACGCATACATACGTAGGTAATAACTTTTGTATAACATTTTAAGGGGGCTGGAGCGTGATTCATTTTTGGTCGAAAACATAGCTCACGACTTCAATCATTACGCCTAATATAATGTTCTGATATTAATTTTGAAAACAGATTTGAATTCGTCACTAAATTATCTATGCTTTGACAATTTCATTTTTTTGATTTTGTTTTTTTTACTTAAAAATTTACTAACAATAAGAGTAAAAATAGATCATATTTATAATTTAAATATATTGATATAGAATATGAAAAATTTACGACAGTCAAAGCATAGTAAATTTAGAGGAGAATCCAAATCTACTTTTAAAATTGAATTCGGTACATCCTACTGAGCGTAGTAATTGAAGTCACTGGCAGTATATTATGTAAAAAAAAATGTTAGGAATTTTATTAAGTAATATTTGGTTGACATGTGCGTGCGCGTAGGTAAATTGGAAGACATATCACTATGATGCCGATATACAACGTAATCGGTATTTTCCGGGAATCGTACACAACCAATTAGTATAGTAAAGGTCATATCAAAATGCGTTAATTTAATTTGATGTTTAATTTAAATTGCATTCTCTTACGCCATAACATTTTAATGTATTGTTTTATTTTCATACATTTTCATCTTTTATTTTTATAACAAAAACTAATGAATTGTCAATAAGAACAATATTATTGACACCGTATGAGCTACGATAACTGTCAACCGACTCAAAGAGTTTCGTCCTAAAAATAGTATCAGATTCTATGTATATTATATACAAGTTGTTGTTCAGCTAATTAGTTTTTTAAGTTGTAGTTTACAAGTTATACCAAAGTTAAAGGAGGTAAATAAATAGTTAAATGGATCTGACAACTGCTGCTGCTGGTGCTAGTGCTGCATTTATCATTATAGCTGCCCATGATAAAAAAAGAAAAAGAAAATAGTGGCAGAGAAAGGTTTTAGAAAATGGGATAAGCAATGTGGACAACTTAATGTCGGAATTACTTTTAAACGATGGCGGTGCGTTCCGTATTTTTGTTAGGCTAACGAAATCTGATTTTGAAGAACTTCTGTATATGGTAGCTCCTAAAATCTCAAAAAAGATACAAACTTATGTGCTTCTATTTCTCCATCAATCAGATTAGCTGTTACTTTGCGATATTTAGCCACAGGCGATTCGTTTACGAGTCTTATGTACCTATTTAAGATATCGAAATAATCGATTTCCTCAATTGTACCCGAAGTATGCAAAGCAGTCTTTGAAGTTCTTAAAGGATATTTTCAAGTAAGTAGATAAATAGAAACTATACCTAAATAATAATAACACAAGGCAAGGGCAGCTTTAACCATTTCAATAAGTTCTATAATCATCTCTTTTGACCACAACATAATGCGACAATTTAAATAATATAATAGGTAAATACTATAAAATAATAAAATACAATTAATACAAATAAGTACGTATGTACAGCACGCCGATGTCAAATGTTGATAATGCCGTCCATACTGAGCTATGTTTTCCATTTAGAATGGGCAACACAGATACAAGCAACAAGCAACAAATTTCTTTGATGTCATGCCGTCCGATGTTGACATGTATCCATCAACTTGTTACCAGTTGGTGGGATACATGTTGACAACACTGTTGGCAACATGTTGCTAACAAAATGTTGCTTAGTCTGTACGTACCTTAATGTTCATTTACTACTCACTCATTGACACAGCCAAAATGTTCATGTGATATAAAATGTCTAAATATTACTCCTTACAACATGATATGCTGGAATCCTCTTAATGAAAATCAATAACTTAAATTATACTTATTGATTTTCATTAAGAGGATTCCAGCATATCATGTTGTAAGGAGTAATATTTAGACATTTTATAACTTAAATTATAACTTAAATTATACTTATAATCAACGTACATTCTTATATTCATACGTATTATAATCGAGATTGAATTAATGCTACAATATTATAATATCATTAAATTTTGTTTTTATGACCCTCATAGTGATTAATTATATATATCCATATATTTTATTTCACGAATTATATTGTTATATTGTTAATTATATATTACAATTAAGCCACTATCACATATGTGCATAATATACATTTACTGAGTATAATACATATTGCGCGTGCGGTGCTCTACCATGTGTGTATGTGTATGAAATGGAAAGGATACAACATGAGCTTATACTTGGCTAAGACATAACGTTGTATTATAATACAAAAAAGGGTTGATTGAACAGAGGAAGACGGGACTACTCACGCTTTGTTGTAATGATAACCCTTTGGCAGAGGTTTTGTTTTCTAACGAACTGAAACGACGCTCGCACGGTGACGAAATGTGTCTGCAAAACGTGTGTACGAGTTTGTGCTGTATAACACACTAATTTGATGGTTACGCTCTGGGTTCACATTTTTCCCACAGCATGGGACGCTTTCCGGATCAGGAGTTTCATTTTAAGGAGAACGTCATGGTTTGAGATAGGTTTGTCTGTGATAAGAGTTTCGTTTTAATGGGAAAGTCATGGTTATTATTAGGTTTTTTTGTGTCAAGGGATGGGTTTAAAAGGAGGATTGTGATTTTGGCTAGGTTTGTCTATGATAAGTTTTGTTTTAAGGGGAAGGTTAGGTTTAACTGTGTTGAGGGATGCTATTTAAGGGTAAATTTGTGGTTAGATTAATCTGTGTTGGGGTTCCATTTTTAGGGACAAATCATAGGTTTTCGATAGATTCGGTGTATTGCGGGTTGTCTGGGAGGAGTTTTTAAGGGGGAGGAGGAGTAGATCATATATTTATATTCCGCATTCTACTCTTATGTCAAAATATAAAATAATATTTCATCTATAATATAAAAATGAATCGCAAAATGTGTTGGTTATCGAACTCCTCCGAAACAACTTGACCGATTTTCATGAAATTTTCTGTGTATATTTGGTAGGTCTGAGAGTAGGTTTAAGGCTAATTTAAAAAGGGGATTGACCACCCCTGAAAGGTGCTCAAATAGGAATTTTGAGATTTACGATAGAAATTTTTGTTTATCAATGATTGCTATGGGGGTCAGTGTTGGGAATAGATAACTAATAATTTATCTAGATAAAGATAAAGATGACTATACTGATTCTTATCTAGATACAGATAAAGATAGTTATACTAAATTTCATCTAGATAAAGATAAAAAATAGTACATTTTTATCTAGATAAATATGAGATAATTTCATGTTTGATTTTGAAAATATTCGGGATACTACAGCCCAGGCGTGGCTCCAAGGGGGGGGGGGGCACTGGGACCATAGCCCCTCCAGCTTTTTTCAAAAATTTTAATTTTTCACATATTTGTCCTTGTGAACTGTTAAATCCTGATTTTAATTACCTACCTAGCTAACAATTTTATTTGGTGGCCTAAAAAAACCATATGACATTAATATGAGGTGTGTATCATAATATAGGAACGCAGTCGGACTCTGTATTCATTTGGAGAAACAATTATTATCAGTAATCACTTACAGGTTCCAGGTTAGAATATTCTCTAACTCTAGTCCCCTCTAAGTTCCCTTTGAAATTAAGCGATGGCTGAAAAAAATGGCCCCCCCTTTGTAAGTTTCTGAAGCCGCGCCTGCTACAGCTTACAGATATTAGGTAAAAAATTCATAATTAAAAACATTTTAAAATAAATATCATTTTTTAAACTCATTTCAAACATTAATAAACATAAAATATAAAATAATTTTTTTTTTGAAATAAACTTCAAAAGAAGATTGTCATCTTGTCAGTTATTATCTGTGTCATAGGTATATGATGTACAGAAAAATGTAAAAATGAAAATATAGAAACATTTTAAATTTTCAAATTTTATTTTTATTCTATTTAAATAAATCATCTAGATTGGTACTGATAGATACAAGAATTTCATCTAGATAAAGATAAAGATAACTGAGTTATAATATTTATTTATGAATGGTTGCCATTGGTAATATATAAAATTAATATAATAATGATTTGGTGTTTTGTTATTTGTTAATTGGCTCTCATGATTACTTGGCTCCCATGGTTGAGTTGCACTTACTGCAGTGAGTTTCACCAAAAAGGAGTTGTACAATCATAATTTTTTTGTGAATTTTTCGAGCCACGAAGTGCACAGGATTAGCTATATTATATAAAAATTAATTTTTGTGTGCAAATAAGTGAAAAGAAGATATGCTAATTTAAAAAAGGTTAAATTTGGTGTTTTTTATTCATCGGATTTTAGTATGTTAGGATTATGTATTAATTGATTATATTAATCCACCGTATTATGACAAACTTGGTATACTTTGATACTATATTAGAGTTAAATCATACACTTACGTACAAACAGCACTAGGTCCGCGATCTACCGCAGGTAGATTGGCTACCTGATAATATACTGCTGCAAATTAGAATTTTTATTCCGGGCAACAGAAAACTTAAGATAAATCTAGAACATCATTCATCGAATATTAAATAACGAATTGAACAAAGTTTGAGTCATATAGAGTTGGTATATTTAACGAGCAACGAAGTGCACGGGATCAGCTAGTTTATAATAAATATTTAATAGTAAATAATATTTTGGTTTTCGTCTAAACTAAATTTCCTTGTTTCAGGCAGTCCAATTTTAACAGGTCTTTTAAAAAAAATGTATATACAATAATATACACATAATAATATAATGTATATATATAATATAATAATATATAATGTATATATAATAATTGAATTCACATATATTGCTTAAAACTGCATTAATGAAATCCACAATTTCTGTTTAGAACTTAGACGAAATCTACCTATCATTTCGTATTTACAATATTTAATAGTTATTGAGCCCTGTATAACGTATGTCGTGTGACCTTTATCCCTAAATCCGTCACTGAATGTGATTTGACAGTTGACAAGACTACAACTACAATATACGAGATTGGAAAGACGAATTACCGTATGTATTGAGACTCATCTAAATAAATCTATCTAGAAAATTATCTAACTAAAAATATTAATTATCTATTATTTTTTTTCTAGGTAGATATAAATATAAACGTTATCTATTTATTTATCTAGATATTATTTTATGTATAATATTTAATTAATATTTCTATATTGTAAACCTTTAAATAATAAATATTAATAATATTTAATTAATAAATCTTTCTATAGGTATTGTATTAATCACATATATTTTATCAATTTGTATTACTCTCTATCTCAACATAAGCTATTATTTAAAGAGATAAATAAATCTAGTAAATAATATTGTATTGTATGTATTATGTAATTTATGATGATGATAAAATTAAAATTAAATTAAAAAAAATTAAAAAATATTTGGGTGCTTCTCCGAAAAAAATATTCAACAATGAAAATTTGCAATTCAAATGAATACGATTAAATAGATACTAAATATAATACTAATTCATTTTCTCAGATTTCGACGAATATTTATACCTTAAATCCGGAATCACATAATGACAGCTTTTCCATCAAACGATTTTAAATTTTATAACATATACAGGATGTTTCACGATGAACTGACAATTGCAATAACTTTTGTTCTATTGAACATTTTCAACTTTTTTTTTTTTTTGAATTGTCAATTATCATCTGCGCTATATTAAAAATATTTTTCGTTTTTTTTTTTAATATTTTCTATGTCAAGTTGAAAAATTCACATTAGCGATATAAATGTTGCGATAGTTGCTGTCATGACACAAAAATATTTACGACAATACAGCAATGTATGGAATTGTCTTAGCAGATATATCTTAATTGTTCACACGATAAATTAAAATATTTTTGAATACGAGCAACAGCCACATAACAACTAGTTTTTATTGTGCGAAATTGTACTATTATTTTTTGTATTTTTTAAGATGTAGGTGTCTTATATTTTATATTTTGTATTCATTATTATAAAATATTGTATCAAAGAGTGAATAAATTGTGGCTAGTATTATTGTTACAGAAAATTAGAGCAAAAAACAAAAAAGGAGAGGAGCGTGTGCAAACGCAAAAAAAAAGGAATTTTTACGGTGTATATATCGAAGTGTTTTGTCCCTCACCAATTTATCCTTATATTTTGGATGTTTTGAATTTTAAAAACAAGGATTATCTTCTTAATTCTTCAATTAATTTGAGAGTGTCACTGACAGTCCGCTCTTTTTTTTAAACTTGATGTCATAATTGATGTAATTTTAAAGCGTATAAAAATAAAAATATTGTATAAACACTAGAAACCAAACACCAAACTATAAGGCCGTATTATCACCTAAAGCAATTGTCTACAACAGAGGTTCCCTATTAGTGTGAAGCCACGGACCCCAAGCTATAATTTAAATTGGTCCACGGACCCCTTTTATATAAATACTTCTTTTTCAATTTTATTTAATTATGAAAATGAAAAATACATTTTTACGATTTATTTTAAATATGATTTAATTTTTAATTTTATAAACATTTTCGTAATATAATAGAAACAAATTTTCTCAAAAAAAAAAAATATATTTATAAAAATAATTATTTGATTAAACACTTTCAAACTTTATGAGACAAGTGAAATCTTTCTTTTTTGTTCATAATTTTGTCCAAGTCCGGCTGCATGCATGATATTTTAACTCTTAAATCAGCGTCAATATTAATCAGAAAATAATCAGTTTGGTTTCACGTTCTGAAATATAGTAATAATAGGGTAATAGTGAAGATAATGATATTTATATGAAATTGGTTATCTATTTTTTTTCGCGATAATCGAATTTCAATAGTCCAAAAATACTCGGAATTTCATATAACTACAAGTTAATAATTTCACTAAAATGTAAATTAAAATATCACTACAGCACAACACAATCGCGGACCCTCTAAAATCAACACGCGGACCCCTGGGGGTCCGCGGACCTCCAATTGGGAACCGCTGGTCTACGACAATGCAACGTCGACGCGACACGACATGTATTATCAAATTGATATGTTCTCATCGGCAACAATACGACTATAAAGGAACACAACTGTTTCAAATTTATTTTTAAGCAACTCGACATGTTAGTGTCTTTCCATTAGTTGCTCGTGGTTATTATATCATAGTTTATTTTAATAAAATAAAATATTGTCTATTGTAAATAACTTATTTAAAATGGCAAACGAACAAGAAGAAAATGTGACTTCTGTACAACTTATAGAAAGTCATACATGTATTTAATATCATCTAATTATACCCGACAATATATAAAATATGAATTGTGGAATACAATTTTAATTAAAACAAATAATTCTAGTTAGTTAATGATGTCCTTTTTATTACAAAATAATAATTACCTAATTTATCTTATACATACGAGTACTCGATGTATTCGACATATTTATAATCAGGGCTCGGGACTTTATGCATTTGCATATTTGTTCAGTGATTAAATAGAATAAATCTGATCTGGTAAAAATTTATGTTGTAGTGTTTAGAGTTGAATTTGAAAGTTCATTGTGCATATTTTTGCATATTTTGGATTTTCTTTCTTTAATTGCATATTTTTGAGATTTATTGATTTTAACTGAACATTTTAAAATAATTTTGGATAATTTACTAGTTAATCAATTTTAAGTGAATCAAGTAGTGAATCAAAAATTTTAATGTAAAATGTTCATTTTTGATACGTTATAAAAATATTATTTAGAAAACAAAACATGTGCTGGTACATTATTCATTCTGAATAAATTTTATCTGTATAAACTCATTAGCAACAATGCCGATAAGGCATGATACTTAATGGGATTTCTACGCATTTTATTTGGGAACCCATTTTACTTTTAACTCTTTTTTTAATTTAATTTAATTATTTAATTATTTTTTTATTAGAGTTTTTAGTAGATACTTTTTATCATTGAAACAGTGGTAGATTTTACTGATGAAAGTGAAGAGGCATTCAATCATACCCATACCTTTTTTGAATGCAAAAATAATGGAAGGTAATATAGAATTGTGTTCAAGCCACTAGTCAAGTCGTGATTTCAGAATATATTTGAAAGATTTGCATAGGACAAAAGAGAGAGCTATAGGACGAAAAGAGGAGATGGAATTTGGTTTAGGGATTGGAATGACTTCCAGGATGATGGAATTCTTTGGATAATAAGAATTTCATTTAAGACATTGAGAAAAAGTCTAAAGCGTTAGAAGGAAGGTGTTTCAGCACGAGAGGAGTGACGTGAAGATATAGCAAAATTTAATTCAGGCAGAGTGAAGGGATTAGTAAGTATATGAGGAGGAGATGAGAGAGGATAAATAGAAGGGCAGGCTTCAAAAAAGTGTGTAAACATATTAAGATGCAACCTTTGAGCAAAAGTCGTTAAACCAATCGTCATTGATAGGACGAAGAACGAGAAAGACACATTTTTTAAAGCATTTAGCTGTATGCTAAAAGGAGTAAATAGATGACGTAGGATTCAGGTTCGAACAGAATGTTTTCCAGGCATTTCTTTTTACATTTTTTAGAAGGTAAGTAGTGAAAACACAATACATAACCTATTGTATAATCAATGCTAACATCTAATATTATTATTTTCAGTTTTTGAAAATAATGCTGACTGTTGAAAAAGAAATTAGTAATAAAGCTAATTTAAATTTAAATTCATACTTCTCAATAACCATAACCCTCGAACCAAAACAATTTATACAATCATACTTTAACATTATAATTTATATTTGTAATAATAATTTATAGATTATAACCTGAGTTATCAGAGTTTCCTTGTTGCAAAAATGAAAGCCCTTACGAATATCACAACACGAAGGACCACATAAATAGTATTAAGATTTATATAATCAATATACATACAGGCGCGGATCCAAGGGGGAGGGGGGCGAAGGGGCGTACGCCCCCCCAAAATCCCTTAAATAGGTTTAAAATATATTGGGTTTTCGATTATTTTCGTGGTTCAATACAACTACTAACTAGAGTAATATACAATTACGAAAAATAAAATAATATTATTTTACATTTATTGTGTATTGACTAGTGTGTTGGTATGTTATAGCCACGGTTAGTAAATTTTTTACTTAAAAATAATTGCTTGAAAATGTTTTTTTAATTCAATTTTTTATTTTATATATTCCTGAAGGCTATGGGCCAATATAATTTTTGTTGCTTTTACGTATTATGTTACAATTCAGGTAGGTTAGTCATAAGTAAATAATTTATTTTGCGCCCCCTCCGTAAAAAATTTCTGAATCCGCCCCTGTATACAATGTAAATACAAATATAAATAATATAAATTTATGTCATATAAACAAGTAGTAGGTGCGGTTGCAATAACAGAAAGGTAAAACAAATACACAAATACAAACCATTAAAGTAGCTTGATGATTGTAGAAGTCGCGAGGTTAATCACTCAAGTAAACAAAGAGTAATCGTCATGAAACGTATGTATTTTAGCGGACCGATGTATTAGGTATGAAATATTACATAAAACATAACTCAGACCATGGCCGGGTCAAGAATATTAATCGCTTGGGAGAACTAAAGTACCAAACAAGAACAGGGTTTTTAAGATAGTCTCGAACAGACCAATATTCAGGTGTGTCCCATCATAACAAGCACCACCACGTCAGTATACTTACTTAATACATTCAATATTTTGGATTAAGAATTATTTACAATGAAGTTATTATTTTTAAGTCAAGTGTTCAATAGTTTACATCTGTCAAATGAATACGAGAAACGTACATTAATTAAGAAGCTGCTCAATCAATTGGGTTCTAATCTCGTTGTATTAGCTAGTACACATGGACCAATGGCGTATTTGAGAAGGGGGCGATAGAGGCAATCGCCTCCTCATTCGAGAATTTTTTTGAACAGGAAATAATTTATATAACTAATAGACAATTAATTAAAAAAATTTCATCAGTGATAACTAGGGTTCGGATTCGAAGGCAATATAATTAATAAAAAAAAGCATTTAAAATGTAAAAAAAGGCAAAAAAAGGCATTTAATTTATATAAAAAAGCAATTTATAAATATACTACAAAATAAAATAGTGAACATTTTGTAAACATTTTCAAATGCATACATTTTGAGAAAAATACAAATTAAAAATGAACATGAATACTAAGCTACAATAAGTTTATGCTATTTTGTATAAATTGATTAGATACCTTTTTCTTTAACCCGGTTTGTCCTAAGAATTAGTTAAAAACAATTTTAAATATTAACTTGCTTGAGTTATACCAGTTAATTTAATGCAAAATAAACTAGTTAGTATTAAAAAAAAATTGACTACCATGTATTTTGATAAGCTATATCGATAAATATTGCGAATAATAAAACCTATTTGTAGCGATAATACGCAAGCTGTGTATAAAATTATAAAATCAACTGAAAAATTAAACACAAAATAGGCATTTATAAGTATAAAAGGTCAAAAAAAGGCAAAAAGGCATTTATAAGTAAAAAGGCAAAAAAAAGGCAAAAAAAAAAAAAGGTCCATCGTCTAAGAAATTAAATGAAACACATTTTTGTATAAAAATTATTTTTCTATTATGATTAATAAAAGAAAGGCATTTGCCTTCAAATCCGAACCCTAGTGATAACAAATTGGTAAACTTTCATATATATTTTCTACTATAAAAAAAAAATATAGTTTTTGTTTTGTAAAAATTTTATTATTTTTTTTTTTTTTCTATCATATTAGTTTAACTTATTATTTTATATAGGCGTAGAGGTGCAATATAAAATTCATTATGTCCCGGTAAGTTTGTATGAGTGGTTGGATACTCTTTTTAACCCGACACCAAAGATGTCAAGATGCCAGATAAATTCTGGTTGTCTTATAACACACAACAATATGTTTGCTTTTAATAAAGCATTTTTATCTGTAAAAGTACAAATACTGATAAACTATCAATTATTGCATCAAATAACTCAAGAATAATAATTATTGAATCATATTGGTCCACTCATCTTGTTAGATATCAATCACGGTTGTGGGTTGATGAGGAACATACACGTGCTATTGCTTTAGATAAGACATTATTTATTTTTTTAGTGTATTAAAAGAAAAACATAAAATAAACTTTTCTTCTGCTACTATAAAAAAAAAATAGTCTTAGTACACAACAGGCGGCAAGCGGTAGCCATAATACAAAGACAATTTTCTCTACAACCTTTTTAACTCTAACAAATTATTTTAAATTTTCGGTTTGATCCGGTCTAAAAAAATGTAGTAATCGGTTCGGTTTCTTTGTCAATATTTTTAGCCAGATTCGGTCCCTAAGAGTACGGATCGTTCAGAGCAGTTCTTTGTAGATATGTAGACAAATTATGTATAGTATTCATCGAGTCCATCGAGGTATTCTAAATAATCATATTTTTTTCTTAAATCAGTTCAAATGCAATGCACCTAGGTAAACTATTAGTGTCATGTGACATTTAGTTCCCTACAAAGTGCGATACCTGGGACATAGGACTTGTTTGTTGCCTTATAAGGGTGAGCCTGAGCACATGTTACACATTATAATAAATGCTTAAATTTCAATGGAATGGACAAAATGTCACTTCTAAATTAAGTAAAATTTACTATTTACTAATTTAATTCTAAAATTGCAGACATAGATATCACTTATTTTTCGCAAATAATAGCTATACATCCATGAAATGATTAATAATTAGTACATATATAATATAAATTAATAATTAAATCATATTCAATTCAAACAAAATATATGCAAGTAAAATATGAGTACAGTTAGTGTTGATTATAACTATCAATGAAATAACTAATTGAAAATCAAAATTGTATTTTTAATGTTAATATAATAATATAATATGGCTCCTACTTAAAAATAACGATTTAATCAAATGGAACGATTTTAAATTACATTGTTATAAAAACAAAACAGTATAGAATATGAATAATGTTTATAACATTGATCAGGTACAGTTATATAATATGTACATACACATAGTATATACATATTGAATTATAAATGATAATAATAATTTTTGATTAGAATATAGTGTGCATATATCAAATAAATTTGTTAATGATTACATTGATATTGAATCATAATTGTATTCAGTCATGTTTCGCCGTTTAGATTGTTTGCGCAGGACACAGCGCTGTTATTCGTTAAAATATGTATCAAATGTTGTATTTAACCGAGAATCTTTTGTTCGTCGACACATCGGACCAAACGATGTGGAACAAGAACAAATGCTTAAGGAACTTGGATATCAGGTATTTACTATTTCAATAACAGTGAGTAAATTTAATAACGTCGAAAGATAATAGATAGGTAGTAGTTTCTATTACACATTTTAAATAATTAATTATATAAATAATTTAATTATTAACAATCTTTAGCAGAAACATTTCCAGAATTAAAATCCTATCCGTATAACTGCAAATTGTATAAGACATGTTTAAGAATGGTGTTTTTAATTATTTTTATAATAGCGGAACACATTAATACCAATAACAATTGAATTATTTATAGTCCATTAAGTCTAGAATTTTAAACTACCGAGATATTTATAAAAAAATCTAAGCGATGTCACTTCTTGAATTTCTACTCTTAAAAATTTTAATGACGCGAATTGGCCATGTAAGTAAGACACACATTGAGGGTCCTGTATATAGCGATGCGTCTACTAATAATAAAATACAAAAAAATAAAAAAAATATGTTTCTTAATTTCTGACATGTTGTTCCTATAAGCGATTCAATTACTTTAGTTTTTATAAAACTATTAAAATATTTGAATAACATTTATTATTTTTGATATTATACTTTATAGTTCACGCAATTAGTGTTTCAGGTCCAATCGTATGTGCCCTAACATAATGTAATACATCTACCATTAACTAATTTCTAAATATATACATAATAACATAAAGTATATAATAGATTGATATTTTTTGCGAATTTTACAAAAAAACATTTACTTGCATTGTATAAATATTATCTAGAGGTAAAATTAATATATTTATTATACAAAATTAGTTTAAGTCAATTAAGTGGAAATTCAACTTAATTTGCTGTTGTTAGTTGTCGATGTACCTATTCTATTTTTTATCATTTTATTTGTCATAGTTCAATAATAAGTACTTAATAAAATATAAATTAAATTAAAACACTATTATAAAGATTAAAGGACAGATAGTCTTTCTATCCATATATTATATGGTATAATATATAACCATATTGATATCTCAAATAATGATTTCATATTATTCAAAACTTTTGAAGATTTTGTCATTTTCAAAGGCAAACGTCCTATGATTTCAGTATAACTTACTTAATAGTTAAATTTAAATCATAGGACGTTTATACTTATTTAAACTTACTTAATAGCTTAAATTAATTATTTACCAATTTTTCGAATTCACAAAATTATATTAGTTTGACATTTTTTTATAGTATTATTATATATGTTTTTAACATTGAATCCAAATTTGAACCATAAAATTACTATCTCTAATTCAAAATAAAAATGAAGTATACATTTTTTATATAATTTTAAATTATATATTAAATAGTGAATCACTTCGTGTTTCACAGTTGTCCTGTGTGTATACTTAATTGTACACTTTTATGTTATTTCGTAATAATTCAGAGCAGCGGTTCCCAACCTGTGCACCGCGGTGCCCTTAGGGCATCGCGAACTCATTTAAGGGGCACCACGGCTCATCGAAGAATAAAACAAATGATTAAATAATATAATAAAAATTTACAATTTATTGTATGTGAAAAGACAAAAAATTGTTTTACGTTCAAAATTACTAGGCATACTATCTGTATATCTAATATTAAATATAGTATTTATATTTATGTGAGGCATGTTTTTCGGCCTATACGGCTACTAAAACCAAATGTCGCAACTGCCTTAATGTAGAATCTGACCTCTGTATCCAGTTGTCTCAAATTGAATCAGATATGGTCAAACTTTCCAAAAATAAGCATTCTCAAATATCTCATTAATAATTAATAATTATGAGCATTATTAGTTTTTTGCTATTAAAGCAGTATTTTTCTTTTTACTTTCAACTATAAAATCATAATTTGTTAATAATATGTACGATAAAATTATTTAAATCACTTATGAATGAAAACTAGAGTTTATTTTTATCACGTTCCTCGTGATATTCATAGAATAGCACCTAATAAAATGTGAACAAACAAAAGGGCACCACCGGCTAAAAAGGTTGGGAACCGCTGATTCAGAGTATTCTTAAAATCAACTATCGGCTTCTATACCAACTGAATCGCAGTAACACAAAACTAATGTGTAGTATATTACTCAACTAGTAGGAAGAGGCCCTCTAGGCCCATAACCAAAACAAAATTTATAAATCGATCGGTAATTATAATATCATTATTTGACTGCACCGCGTTGGCGACTCGTTAGCATGCGGTCACAGCGCGGACTAATTAAATATCAATCTGCGTAAGCATACCCACTATAGAACTATCGTCCCACCGATCATGATACCAAAATCACGTATACAGGTTGTATAAAATAATTTTCCGATCTTGCCGTATGAATCAAATACAAACAATGGTTGAATCACTACAAATTATATTAAACATATCAGATCACCTAACTAATTGTCACAAAATAACTAATCACATTAATTTCTAAAAACAGATTCTCTGTACTTCATATACATAATATTTAAAAACATCACAAAATCAATAATATGAAACTCAACAAGGAAGATGATCCAATCAGTAATCCTTTTACTAAGCCATCACCAATATAATTATGATGTAAACGACATCAATGTTTTTTTTTTTTGTTAAATTAACGAAGTAAAAGTTCAACGAACAGAATAAGCTTTTCTACTAACAGCAAACTCTTATAGAGACGTCATAAAATACAACTAACCTATCAAAGCTGATTATCACGCATACCAGAATTAATTTTTAATTTTATTCTTCACCTTCCTTATATTCCTCCCCTCTGGAAACAACCAGATAAATCTATAGATTTTCCATCATAATATCATCCAATTAGCCTTTTATTCTCGCTTTCATAAATATTCGAAAAAATAGTTCTAACAATAATAAAACTTTACTAATTAATCTAAAATCAATTCATTACACAAAATTGATTTCAAAAACAAATACTTCTCTTTCCATTAAGTCCACCGTATAACCAGTAATTTACTTAGAGAGGGACGGGGGAAACTAAGTACCTCAACTAAATTATCAGATATTTTTAGTGTACTCCTACTTTTTTTTTAAAAAAAAAAAGCGCGAAGGTACTTTATTTGAGTTTAGTTTTTAATAAATCACAAAAAATTAATATTTTTATAAAAAGTAAGCCATTTAAAAAATTTATAGGTTAGATATACAGAACTTCCGCACTTTACAAGTCCCCATATATCTTAAAATTGGATACTTTTGATAAATATAATATTTTATCATTGTCAATGATCAGAAAATGTTAACTTAATCATATTAATATATTATGTAGGGTTACTTAATAGTTACAATCAATTTTTACTAGATAAAAGCGTAATGAATTAAACTTTATAAAATTTAAATGGATCGTAAAAATTTATATTTTCAGAGTTTAGAAGATCTGAGCAAGGCCGTGATCCCAGATAGCGTTTATCTCCAGCAGCCACCTAATTTAAAGTCATTAGATGTTATAGGTATGTTAAATGATAATATATAAGTTTTTGATAACCTTTCAGTTATTAAGGGATTTAATTTTTTTTGTTAATGAGCTTAAAACATACGCATTCATAGTAATTTCTAAATTAAGTCAGAAATATTATGCCGACTCAAGTGTTTTCTTTGTTATTACAGGAAACTATAATTTATTCACGATATCACGTGATGTAAAATAATTCATTATCGTTTATGTTCAAGTAATTGTCTTTAGGTTTTTGTTATAATTAGCCTTTAAAGGATATACATATACAATGTTCTACTTACAAGTTACACAATAACAATTAAAATGAATAAATAATCTCAACTCAAAGTAAACTTATTCATATCGATGTACCTAATAAATATTGTATTAACTATATTAAATGTATAGATAAATATATTATATTATGTGTTAATTATAATTACAATTTTATAATTTATTCTTCAGTCGTCTTAACTCCAGTTAAGAAATCATTTGTTATTATTTATTAATTTCTGAACTTACTGTTGATGAAAACAATAAACAAAACTAAATTATTTATTATGTTACAATTATTTAATTACTATGAAAATTAGTAGAAATCAATGATATTATAATTATAGCTTATAGGTAATACAATTATAACTTCGCAGATGAACAAACTCTAGCCACCTTAATAAAATCAATTGCAAACGAAAATCAAACATGGAGAAGTTTTATTGGGATGGGTTACCACAATTGTTTTATGCCTCATGTCATCACGAGAAACATTTTAGAAAATCCTGGCTGGTAATTTTTTCTTAATGTGTTGATAGTTAAACTTATTTTTATATCGATAACAATTCGCTTTTAGGTTGACACCTTACACTCCTTACCAAGAAGAGATCGGACAAGGCAGACTAGAGGGTTTATTAAATTTTCAAACATTAATAATAGATCTAACGTGTATGGACGTGGCCAATGCGTCTTTGTTGGACGAAGCCACCTCTGCTTCCGAAGCATTAGCGATGACGTACCGACATAATAAACGAAAATGTTGGTTTGTGGCCGACAATGTACACCCTCAAACGATATCGGTGATACGTACAAGAGCCTCGGCTCTAGGTATCGAGGTACATATCGGTAATCCAAGCCAGACAGATTTTAAACCATACAGTGGAATACTATTGCAATACCCAGATACTTATGGATATTTATTGGATTATGAGGAAATCGTAAATAAAGCACACAATAACGGGGTTTGTTCAAACGCAACTAATAATTCCTAAAAACTTATTTATAAGACTTTATTGTATATAAACGTACTTACAGGCATTAGTTGTATGTGCTACAGATTTGTTGTCACTTACTTTAATTAAGCCACCTGGTGAGTATGGTGTTGACATAGTGGTTGGAAGTAGTCAGCGGTTCGGTACTCCACTTGGATATGGAGGACCACACGCTGCATTTATTGCGTGTAAAACACCTTTAATGCGGTTAATTCCTGGAAGGATGGTTGGAGTTACCAGGTAGATACATTTGTTTTCATTGTACAGTTGGTTACTATTATATTGAACACTTATTTTACATATAATTTTATGGATAGAGACATAGATGGAGACCAAGCGTATAGATTGACACTGCAAACTCGCGAACAACATATACGTCGTGAACGGGCAACAAGCAATATTTGTACAGCTCAGGCTTTATTAGCAAATTTAGTAGCTATGTATGCTGTGTACCATGGACCTAGTGGATTGAGAAATATAGCTGAAAGAATACATAATAACACCATCATTTTGAAAACTGCATTAGATGAAATAGGTTGTAGTGTTAGCAATGTTGCATTTTTTGATACTTTACACATAAAAAGCAATACTCCACAACAGGAAATAAAGAATCGATGTAAAGAAAAAATGATTAATCTAAGATATTTCAATGACCTGTCTGTAGGTATACATTTCGTTTTATACCAAATAATTTTGTTTTTAAATTTTAAAATGTTTTCAGATTGGCATATCATTGGACGAAACTGTCACAGCTGAAGACTTAAGTGACTTGCTATGGATTTTCGGAAACACCAAAAACATAAATCAGGTGAGTACAATTTAAATTAATATGCATTAATGTTAAAATAAATTAAAAGAACTTTTTTTATTCTAGATTATATCTAACTACGAAATTTTAGAAAATAGTGTAAGTAAAACAAAATTTAAAAGGACCTCACAGTATTTACAACATCCAGTATTTAATATTCATCAATCAGAAACACAAATTGTTCGATATATGAAGCAATTGGAAAATAAAGACGTTTCACTAGTGCATTCTATGATTCCTTTAGTGCGTATAATTATCAACTGAAATGAATGTTCACATGTAAGTTTACATTTGTATTAATTAAATTATTTTTCTTTTTAGGGATCATGCACGATGAAATTGAATGCTACCGTCGAACTGTTACCACTATCAGAACCGGGATTTGTAAACATCCATCCGTTTGTACCACCTGAACAAGTTAGAGGATATCAACACATATTTCAAGAACTAAATAATGATCTTTGCCAATTAACTGGTTATGACAAAATATCTTTTCAGCCTAATAGGTATTTGCGTAATACATTTTATAAAAATATCTATCAAATACTTATGTAAATAATTACTCTTGTAGTGGATCTCAAGGAGAGTTCGCTGGTCTATGCGCTATAATGAAATATCATCAACAACGGGGAGATAAAACCAGAAAAGTGTGTTTGATTCCTACGTCAGCACATGGCACAAACCCAGCTTCTGCACAAATGGCTGGAATGGACATACAACCAGTGAATGTATCTAAAAATGGTTGCATTGATGTACAGCATCTTAAAGACAAGGTATCTAAATATATTAATCTATAAACAATCAAATTACTTTTGACTGAATAAGATTAAAATTTTCAATATAATGTTACTTATTAACATTAATTATTAATATTTTTTATTTTAACTATAGGTTGATGAGTTTAAAAATCAATTATCATGTATAATGATCACATATCCATCTACTAATGGTGTATTTGAAGAATCTATTATGGACATTTGTGAATTAATTCATATGAATGGTGGACAAGTATGACATCTCAATTCATACAATAATTGAATGAAAAAAATATTTAATGAAACATATCATTTAAATTATAGGTTTACTTAGATGGAGCAAACATGAATGCACAAGTTGGACTATGTCGTCCTGGTGATATTGGAGCAGATGTATCACATTTGAACTTACACAAGACATTCTGTATACCACATGGTGGTGGAGGTCCTGGAATGGGCCCAATTGGAGTGTAAGGAAATATGATAGTTTGCCTGCCATTTTATAAATAATATATAATACATAATTTATTTTTAATTGCTTAGTAAATCACACTTGATTCCTTATTTACCTACTCACCCCTTAATTCAATCTGGTGGTGAATTTACTTTGGGCGCTATAAGTGCAGCTCCCTACGGATCAGCCTCTATCATTCCTATTTCTTGGGCATATATAAAAGTAATTTGAACTGAATTTCATCGTGATATTAAAAATATTTTAACGATAATAATTTATAGTTGATGGGCTCTGAAGGACTCAGAAAAGCTACTCAAGTAGCTATACTAAATGCTAATTATATGAGTAAAAAATTAAGTACACACTATAAAACTTTGTTTGTTGGTACCAAATGTGGATTGGTAGCTCATGAATTCATATTAGATACTAGAGAATTAAAAAAGACCGCCAATATTGATGCGACAGATATTGCCAAACGATTAATAGATTACGGTAAACATAACATAACGTTTATATGATTATTTAAATGTATAGATTTAATTTTTTTTTAATATTTTTTTTTTAGGATTCCATGCTCCCACTATGTCTTGGCCTGTTGCTGGTACGTTAATGATAGAACCTACTGAATCTGAAAGTAAAATAGAATTGGATAGGTTCTGTGATGCCTTAATAAGTAAGTGAATTAATATATATATATTTTTTTTTTTATTGGCTTTTAGTTAAATACTATTACAGCTCAACAATTATACGTCATACATAATATTATAGATTAAACATTGTACATTATACTCGTATATAGTTACACCGATTAAGAGTCTTGTAGGGTTTCAACGTAACGTACGCCGTAGCCAATACACGAGATAGGATATCAGTTAGTTAGTTAAGATATATACTGTTTAGACATAAAATAAAATACATTACTATTATGTTATTTAAGGAAAAATTTATACAGAAATAGCTATGGAAATAAGGAAGTTTTGGGGATTAATGTGTGTAGGACTGAAGAGAGGAGAGTAATTAGAGGACTGATTAGAGAGTTGAGGTTGGTTATAAGGTTAGATAATAGGATGGGAAAATTATCTGTGGAAAAATCTGTGGTCCGGGTGGCTTCCGCGTATGATTTTGGTCTGGAATGATGGCTTAGCGCCGGAACTTTGGTCGGAGAAGCCTTGAGAAGTCTTAAGTTTTTTTGAGCGCTTATGAAAGCAGGGCAGCCCCTGAAGTTGGTGGTGTGGTCCACAGAGCACAGGGCACATTTGACCGGGCTATTCCGATCTTTGGAACATTCCTTGGTGTGATGATTTGCTCCGCATTTAACGCAGCGCGCGACGTGGTGACAATAATTTTGTATGTGGCCATATGATTGGCATTTATGGCACTGCGGAGGACCGCGGTTCTGTTTGTGCGGTTTTTCTATAATGACTTTAGTGTTAAGTAAAGACGAAATTGTTGTGATATCCACATTGTTTGCATCTTGGGAAACTTCTATAAAAAATAGAGGTAAGGGACATTTGTTTTTATCTGATATGTTTTGAACATGTATGACAGAGTGTCCCAATTCTGATATAGCAGAAACTATCTTTTTCAGTGGTAGAGAAGTGTAAGTTTCTGATAACAAACCTGACTGAGCGAAATTTACGGGGTTTGAAGGTGTGGAATGTGGCGTCGGTGTCATTTAGATGTTTCACAATTATGTAGAAATTTGACAAACTCGAGGGCTGAACAATAAGATATAATGTTGACGATTTGCAAGTGAATCCATTCGGACTGATAAGATTCGATAAAAGGTTTTTAAATGCTGAGTAATTTGAGATATATTTGATATAAATTGGCGGTGCGCGGAGAATCTTCGCCCTGATCGGAAATGTGAGCGTTGCCATGGCTAGATATGGATGTAATAGATGGTGCAGTAGTTTCAATTTCATCGGAGGCGAGAACGGCGTATCTGTTTGGTGCGATGAAAATTTTTGATTTTTTATCGCCAAGAGTAGGTGATAAAGATGAATTTGACAGTTTGCGCTTTGAATATTTTGAGTTAGTAGGATTATGTGGCGAACCAGGACTCATGTTCGGATCTGGATCTTTCAAAAAGACGTATTTATCGCCGACCTTGGCCAAACGAACCGTCTGGCTCATTTTTAGGTCTATGATAACTACCGATTGTTGGCAATTTAATAAAATCAATTAACGAGCATAAAACAGAGATAACGGAACAAACACAGTGCGAGGTACATGCGTTTATGTTGAGCGCTGCGGCCGAACTATTAATATATTATATATTTTGTTATATTTAAATTATTTTTTTTTATAGGTATAAGAGAAGAAATTTTGCAAATAGAAAATGGCCTGGTTGATCGGGATCAAAATGTTCTAAAGCTTTCACCTCATACATTAAAACAAATTTGTAATGATGAATGGAATAAGTCATATTCCAGGAAATTAGCGGCTTATCCAATGGTAATAGATGTTTATATTGATTTAGATTTACATCAAATTAAAAATTAAAAAAATAATTCTGATATTCGTAAAGGTGAGTTTGATTAATATAATATTTCTGTTTGTTAGGGATACGGACAAAAAGTTTGGCCAAGTGTAGGGCGTATCGACAGCAAATATGGCGATCAAAATGTAGTTTGCAGTTGTCCATTAGTACTTTGAAGTTAATAAATACTTCAATATTTATGGTCATAGATGAAATCACGAAATGTGTCACATGTGTTTAGGCACATAATAATGTAAAAAAAAAAAAAAAATACAATATAAATTAATAATATACAAGGTAATAATAGGTACTTAAAAGTATTTTCATTTTTCTCAAGTTTAACTGCTTATATGCTCAAATTAGGTTTTTGGAATAATTATTACGTCATATAGTTTTCCAATCATTATTCCTAAAAATACTTGAATCACAACACGGATGTACTATGTACACAAATAGTACATAATATTTTGGATTATTATCGACCATTGCATTTCAGCCGACAAATTTTAAGTCTAATAGTGGAGATATATTTTTTTTCAAATTTACGGAAAAAATGCAAAGCTCTATCTATTAGTGTCCATGCTAATAATATTTGTAAAATTAAAAACAATATCAATATTAACTTAAAATTTTTTTGATACTGTATAAATTCATTGAGGTCAAATCTTTCTAATATCCCTCTCTCTGTTTCTTTTGATAATATAGATGCAGATAACATAAATTATATCACAAATTTATTCACTAATTATTTTTCTTCTGTCTATGTCACTCATAATAATATTAATATCGATTTAAATAATTTGCCCAAATCTCATCATTATCAAAATTTTTCCTTAAATAACTGTAGTATATCTGAACATGAAATTATAGATTCTTAGTTCCTTTAGTAACAAATCGCGTGCTGGTTCGGATGATATCCCATCACTTTTTTTAAAAATGTGTCGTTTTATTCTAGCTAAGCCTTTACACTTTATGCTTTATTTAATCTATACCTCTCAAGTGATTTTTTCCTCAATTCTGGAAAAAGTCATATAACTCTCCTATTTATAAATCAGGTGATAAAAAAAATATAAGAAATGATAGGTTGATTAAGTTATCAATATTACCTAAAGTTGTTGAGGCTATTTTCACTAAAAAAATATTCAACTAATTATTTAATAGTATTTACCAGTCCCAACATGGTTTCTTACCTAAACACTCCATTCAAACTAATTTATTAGTATATCAAAACTTTCTTATCAATAGTCAGGGTATTCAAGTTCATGCGATTTATACCGATTTTCAAAAGGTTTTTGATAAAGTAAATCATTCTTTACTATTTCTTTAATTAAAATATTTTGGTTTTGAAGTGAATTTTCTTAGTTGGTTATATTCTTATCTTATTAATAGAACTCAAATAGTTAAAATATCTTTTCATTATTTTAACGAATTTTCAGTTACTTCGGAGGTTCCACAAGGGTCTCATTTAGGGCCACTCTTTTTTTTTAATATTAATAAATGATATCCTATTTTAGACAGCCCAGTAAATATTTTTATGTTTGCTGATGATGTCAAACTTTATTGTCAAATTAAATCTTCTGATGACTTTAACTTTTATCAATCTAACTTAAATAAACAAGTCTTATGGAGTCAACGTAACTATCTTTCTTTAAATTATGAAAAATATACGTATAACTTTCTCACGTAGTAAGTTGAGTAGCTTTATACCAAAATTATTTTCTCTTGAAAAATGTTTTTAAATTAAAGATTTAAGTATT
Source organism: Sipha maydis (assembly GCA_034509805.1). Lineage (NCBI taxonomy): Eukaryota > Metazoa > Arthropoda > Insecta > Hemiptera > Aphididae > Sipha > Sipha maydis. The sequence goes on from JASXSY010001054.1 coordinate 93,380, forward strand.
TATTTTGAATCTAATTTATCCTTTAAATTGAACCATAAAATGATAGCCAATAAATCTCATAGAATATTAGATTTTAAAAATAGAAATACCAAAGAATTTAGAAATCACTCGTGTCTAAAAAACTTGTATTGCTCACTAGTAAGATCAAATCTTGAATACGGGTCTTTAATTTGGTCTAATCATTATTCTAGTTATATTAATGAATTAAATAATATTCAATTTAAATTTTAAAAAAACATATAGCTTACATAAATCACTGTCGAATTTCAAGAGATTCTTTCCATTTGGTTCAAGACTATAATTATTGATTCTCTTTACATTAGGCGCGATTTAATGGATACAATGTTAATTTATGATATATTAAATGGTTTAATAATCTGTCCAGATATTCTATGTTTAATAGGTTTCAGAATACCTGGTAGAAACACCAGAAATTTTGATTTGTTCTACATACCCAAATTTAATACTAATAGTGGCGAAAATTCATTAATTTTTGCTAATACAATCTCCGTGATTCTAAATTTTTTTGTTTAACTCGCCAGGTTTTTAAAGATAATACTCTGTTATTTTTGAAACATAATACTTAATTTGTTATTCTCTATTTTTATTATATTGTTATATTTGTCTTCTGTTTGGTTGTGTTATCTTAAAAGCATTTGTATTTTTACTATTTTATTTCATTGTTCATTACTCGTAGATATTTTGTTATACTAATTACTCTCATTGTTTTGTTAAAGAGCTTACGCCCGTTAGATATTCAAATAAATAAAAAAATAAATAAATAACTATTATTAACAAATAAATATTGCCTTTTCTTAAAAAATGTCTGCGTGTCAAAAACCAATGTGATGATAGATACCAATTGATAATACCTTAATATTTCATTCTTAGTAGTTCAAACAATTTTTAGACATTGTAATAATGTTAGACATTGTAATAATGTTGCAATTTTATATAAACAAGGCCATAGAATAAACTCTAATGACGGATGTTATATGTAAGTATTTACCTTAGTTGATTTCCCTAAAACAATAGTAGACTCTGATTATAGAAGTTTTCAAATCAGGTTGTACGATAAGCAATCCATTATGATTATTGATTTAGCATTTTGTTTTTATTGTTGTGAATTTTGTTAAATAAATTTAGACCTTATTAATCACCTGATGATGAATTTTTAATTCAACACTGGCTGAAAAACAGATATATCATAATACACTAAAAGCTACATGTTTATTTATTTCTATATATATAATTTCTATATTTAAAAAATATTTGTTTTTCAACAAATATACGTAGGTATTAGTTTATGATCAAACACCAACAATTGCATTATCAGTAACAAAAATTTGTTATTTGTTCATTATGTAGTTTTCCTTTTTCAGTTAAATTTTTTAAAAATAGAAAAATCACTGTTTTGAACTGAAAATGTTACCTATTTGGTAAGAAACCCAGGTCTTATAGTTTTCAAGAATAAACCCACTTTGACTGACTTGGCTACCAATGTTAAATAAATTTACTGCCTCCTATTTCAAATTTCATTGTTCAGAGTTGTGTTTAACTTCAACAATGTTATTAAAATTAAATTAAGTTAATATTTAAAACATGTTTTATATTATGTTTACAATAAATTATTATTATACAAGACCATGACTTTTTTCGGAGATTTTATTTATAAAGCTGGCCTTATTTTTTGAACACCTTTCATACTTATTTAGCACAGCCTTGTTTAAGAGGGCCTACCATGATTTTTACAGTATTCCGTTGGGCCAGTACGCGTCTGATGATATTATATGTATTAGATATATATATTATAATCTTAAAAAATGAAGATTGCAAGTATACAAACAATGATTTTTATCTTAAGTTTTGAGTGAAGTAAAATAAGGTATTATAATTGTTTACATTTACCTAATGTAATTTTTGGTTTTTTATGAACAGTAAAAATATTACTTATGTTAAATACTTTTTAAAGTCACTAATAAACTTCACTCATTTCATTTTCCTATTTTTAAGTCTTATATTTTGATTATTGACTAAAATTGTATGTCTTAATTTTATTTTGGTACATATTGTATTTACAAAAATTTCAGTTTTTTTTTCAACTTTATTTGGTCGTTAATCTTGTTAATAAAATGATTCAGTTGTATATTTTTACATTAATAATGTCAAAATAATTTTTCTTAATAAATAATTTATATTTATGTGTATGATTGTTTGTATGTTAACCTAAATTTAATTTTCTTATTTTTAATAGTAAATTAATTAATATGGTAGATGAAACTACTTTATTTTAAATTATATAAAATTTATAAAGGATATGTCTTAACATAAAGTAAAAAAAAAAAAATCCAAGTAATTAATTTAGTAATACAATTTTATTTTATTTAAATAAAAAAATTCAAAATATAATAATTTTAATAGTTATAATAATATGAAACATGACAATCTTCTTAAATAAAAGTATTACAATAAAGTTGTTCAGCCAAATTCTTCACAACCTCTAATCTAAGCTGGTAATCTGTTGCATTAATTACAAAATGTTGCATGACTAGATGTAAAAAACTAAATAATAGAGATTCATGTTCTTTGTTCTAACATAAAATTAGTTTTGAGCAAAAATAATAGATAAAAAAAAATCTACAAGAAGCCTAAGGTTAATAGTGCAATGAATAAAATAAAAATTAATGAAAATCAATTAAAAATAAAATGGCATTACATTGTCAACCAAGGAAGACTTTTCATTAATTTTGTACTGTTTATTGTAGTCATGCATGGCAATGGAAAAGAAAATGCAAATATTTTTTCAAAAATATAAAATTAATCATTTAAACATATCTTTGGTAAACAATAATATTAGGCTAAATGGCACTGATTTAAGTCTTGATTTTTCAAGAAATCATGCCAATTAGATAGAATAAATGATTTTGAAAAATTAAAAATTAAAAATGATGTATCTAAACAACCCTTTTAAATTATTTTTATACAGAGGTAGGAATATAACTGTTCACTTCAGTCTGTTGTACTAGGCTATAATGCATTTCCTTTGTTGGTGTTTGAGTGGAACAGGCCGCAAAACAGCTCTTACAGCTTCATCAAACACCTTAAATATTTATGATAATCATTTAAATTATAGTAATTAATTCTTCAAAAACTATCAAATTAACTTACAAGTTTTAATCCTCTTTGTGTCAATGCAGAACATTCAAGATATTTGACAGCTCTTATTTTGTTGGCCAACTTCTGTCCCTGTTCACGTTTAATTGGAGACAGTCCTTGTTCAGATAAAACATTCAATGTTTCTTTATCTTCTCTTAAATCTATTTTCGTACCAACTAATATCATAGGTGCATCTGGGCAATGATGTTTAATTTCTGGATACCATTTGGAAACCACATTTTCAAAGGATGATGGACTAGCAACACTAAAGCAAACCAAAAAAACATCCGTCTAAAAAAATAAAAATAAATAATTAAAACAATATTTACAAAATTTTGAAGACATAATATGATATTCCAAAATTTGCAATTTTAAAATAATATTAGATATATATATATATGAAATTTGATAAAATAAAATACATTTACATACCTGAGGGTAAGAAAGTGGTCTTAAACGATCGTAATCTTCTTGGCCTGCTGTATCCCAAAGACCAAGACTAACTGGTATACTGTCAACTACCATTGGTGCTGAATAATTATCAAATCTAAAGAATGACAAGAAAAATATGATAAATATTTTTTTGGTAATTTAGTCAATAGATTTTTACTTACACAGTAGGTACATATTCTCCTGGAAAGCTGTCAGTAGTATACGATATTAACATACATGTTTTTCCCACAGTGCCATCACCAACAACTACACATTTAATTGGTCTTCCCGCAGACATGTTTTGAAAACTAATAGTATTCGTTGTTTTTTTTCAAAGCTCCAACTAACTAAATCTGCTTGTTTATTACTTTAAGCAGTAACGTACATTTACTAGTATTCAGTGTACAACACACAACACTGAAATACTTAACAATAACTTATAGGTTTAACAGCTACTAAATATAATAGATATAACCATGTCAATTAATTTTAATTAGTTTATAGATAAGTAAATAAAAAAAAAAATATAAAGCCTATTAAAAAATTGACATACTTATCATTTTATTTATTTATCAACATTATTTGGGAGTTATCATTATGGATGGCGTTTGAGGTTACACACGTCTCTAACAATAAAATCACAAACTGATCGTTTTTCATACAATCAAAATTACTGATAACAATGATAACACAATTTCAATAATTTTAATATTATACTAGATATTTTCCAAAAGTGGTTGTGCAAAATATTAATTTGTTCAGTTCATAACTAGTTAATACTGCGAAAAGTTAAAATTTGAAAAAAATACTTATAAGCAATTCAATATAAAAAATTTGTATCATTCATTTTCTGAGACATAAATTATTATGTTTAATAATATATTCTTGGCTCTCTAAAGACCTACTAGATTCAGTCAACAGTTTTGATGTAGTATTTTTATTGAAAAATCTATATATATTTATAACAGTATATGATTCAATCAAATAACTGAAAATGGAATTTATTTTTAAAGTAGTAAGTTTTAATATTTTTTAAATCACTCAATGGTTATATATTTATGGCTAAAAACATTTTATGACAAATAATAATAAATTGTATGTTATTCATTGAAATATTAAATAGTAATTAATTTTATGTTAGAGATTTAAATGCAAAATTATTAGAGGAAAAAATCAGGTAGTGAAAATACCAAAATAAGACTTCAAAAAATCTTTGCAGCCTATAATCATAGCTAGACAAACACTGTCAAAAGTATTATTAATTTAACTTTTACAGGGATCTATTCAATACACATTGTTACCCTTGCATTACTTTTTTTCTAATGACCTTCCATTATAATTATTATAATTAAAATATATATTTCATTTTATAAACATTTATAATGATTATCTAATGTTATTTTGATTATAATAAATAATATATTCAAACTTATCTTTAAAAACTTTCCATAGTAAAATTTATTTTTTGATGGGAAAAATGGTTTAAATTCAATTTTTAAAGAAAACTTATTAATCAAAATTTTAAATTATTGAAAACTGCATGTAGAACGACCATTCAAGTATTTAAGTTTTTTAAACAGAATTTACAAAGCGGTAAGTGTATGGATTATTTCAATATTTTTTTAAACTCAATATCTGACCCAAAAATTGTCAAATTTGTTTCAGCCAGTTTATACATTTTTAATAGTTTTAATCTATAAAAATGTCTTCAAGCATCCAGATTTATTATTATTTTAATTAAAATTAAAAATTAATTTACTATTACTTGCATAATTTGTTAGGTAACTATTGGGAATTTAAAGAAATGTCTTTAAAATACCACATACATTAAATTTTATGAAAAATGTTTACTACTTATATGAAAAACTTTTATTTTTTGTTTCATTTCTACAATATAACTACCAAAAAAATTACACCTTATTGTAAAATCATAAAACATAGCATTTTCTCTTAGTATTAGTCCACACTCTAGAATAGAATGTTAACAATCATCAGTGTTGTCATTAGTAGGCAGGCAACTTAGATAATTGCCCTAGGTCTTGCACTTAAAATAAATTCAGGAGATCACAATTTAATTATCCTAAGGTCTCGGAAAAGCTTATGACAGCTTTGGCTGTCATGTTTACATTAAATGATTTATTCATGTATCTCTTTTTATTTGAAATAATTTAATTTTTTTTTCTAACCAGTTATAATTATTAATAATATATTAGGCTAATTTTGTATAAGTTTTTGTATCAATAAACAATTCTGTTTCTATGACAATTGTTTTTGTTTACACAATTTTGAATACATCAAACAATTAGAGGAGCTTAAATAATCAATTTTTAATTTAATTTAATTTTTAAATAAAAAGTAAATTTAAGATACAGAAAAACATTGTATATTTATCAAAATAATTGCTTGACAATATCTTATTACAGTATAATTTTTTAATATTTTACTATTTTATTTAATAACATTTTAATAAATAATATTTTATGTATATAAATATACACTTTTATTTGCATTAATTTTCGTTCTTGATATTTTTAAGTAGGTTTAGCAAATATTATAAATTATTATTTTATTGTTTTTGGATAGTTAAAATCTTGATGCTTACATTTTAAGGCCCCTGAATTCTAAATATTACATGTTGAAGTGACTTAGTATTTCGTTTTCTATGACCCATATCATAACGACCGTGTAGTAACTCGCTTTGCTGGATTTATTTCGTAACAGTTACTTCCTTGCACGAAATCTTTTTTATGCATTATTGGTACCTGCTATATATTTACGATTTACCTCATAACATAGTTCTTCATAATACTAATATGTTTTTTCCTACCAACTACTGGAATATAAAAAATACGTTAAAATAAGTCATTACCTCGGTTTTTTAATTTTATAAAACTTAAAACTATCATATATATATACTATTGGTAAAAAATTACATTTTCTAGTTATATATAACAATATTACTAAAATAAATTAAAGTTTTGTACAAGTCTATCTATTTAAAATGTTGTATATTTGATTTTTTGATTCGATAATTTTAACTTATCCAAGACATTATTTATACTAACTATAAGTAATTGTAAATTATAATAAACAAAGAACGGCAATGGATCCCAATGTGTAAAAAACATTTCTCTCTTTGTGACTAAAATGTTCACCAAACGTTTAATTGAATAAAACGTATTTATATGAGTAACTGTTTCGTAGATCAATTCTGTAACGTAATATCTTTCAGTTATTTCCATTTTTGGCGATAATGATTGATGTGCGCATGATGAAAATATTATTTTCTCTAAATTACTTTTATAAAATGTGTATATTATGGGTACTCCGATTTGACATTCTAATGGTATCACTTTTTTCGAAGGTGTTATACAAATTTTAAAAGTTAAAATGCTGTCAAACGAAAATGACAACGTTGAAATAAAATGTGTCACCCAATTATCAATCAATTCATTTTGCATGATATTACCGTTTCGCATATTATATGTCACATTTGCAATAACTTTTCCATTCTGCACAGTCGTACAAGTATTATAATAAGTTCCGAGACAGTTTTGCACCAAAAGCCATGGACAGTCATCGGATACCATTCCTGGCAGCTTCAAGGATTTTCTGCTTGCTGGCAATTGTAAACTATGTTTAGTCTTACAACCAGATAATCCAATATTAACAATGAAATGTTTGTCGGCCCGAAACGACACGTTATCGTACAATTTTATAATGTCTTCTTTAGAACAAACTCTTAAATGTTTTGGAACTAACATGCCTTCAATTTCACATTTGTGAAATACTTCGGATAAATCATTTAAAATAGAAATTCCGTCGAGTCCGGGCGCGAAACATTTACATCCTAATAATTCCAAATGAGATTTGGCCACCGCATCGTAATATGATGATACTGTAGTTCCTGTAGGCACGTAAAAGTTAACCCGTTCCTTTTCGACGATTGATCTTAAGGCGTCTACATATTGAACACAGTTATCATCGTTTGGCTTCGGTATGGTATAATAATTATCGACTGCTATAGAAAAATAAGAGAGTTCAGCAAAACCTTCTATTTCGCATATTATGACTCTGGCACCAGTTAGATAAAAGTTTCTCGCTAAATGCAACGTTTGTACAGTGCTTCCTCCATTTATCAACACTGTGCGCTGTTCTCCTTTATGTTTTCTTGCTGCAAAGCAGAAGCGTAAAATATATTTTGAAACTATTAAAGGTATTCTTATACATTTCCATGTCAATATTAACCAAAAACATAACCACATTGATGACATTCGCAATAATAACGTATTTATCCACTGTAAACCTAGGAACGATTTGAATAATTTCCAAAAGAACGTTATATACCAATTAATTGTTCCGACCTCACCATTATGTGGTTGTAATAATCGACCTGGTGGTGGAGAAATCCGTCTATCTAGGAGGTAAAATGTTGATTTAGAACGATTAAAGCTGTGTGAAGGTGAAACAACCGGTGAAGAAGTACAGCTCCCTGAATCGCATTGGTAGCGGTCATTAGAAATTGGTATTTGACGAACTGTGTCCGGCATCATGAACAAGCAAACTAGTACTGTTGAAATAGAGAAACTTGGTTTGGTTTAATGGTCAAAGTTCTGAAATACATATTTTATCAGGTTGTGCGGATCGCTTATTTTCAACCTTTGATTTGTTTAGAGCTACCTATATAAATAAATTATATTTTATAAATGTAAAATATTAATTGTTAATTTAATACGATTTTCACACGTATCATCAGATAAATAGAATAATTTGTTTTAATAAGGTTGTAATGGTTATACTGTTGTAATAATAAATATTGACCTTGTAGTAATAATTTTCTCATAACTCATTGGTCCAGCCGTTCTTGAGTTATAAATGGTGTAACTAACCCGACGTTGTTAATTTATATAGATAAGTATAGTAGTATTTAAAAATACTATTCAAAATATATTAAAGTTCAAGTACGATATATATACAGAAAGATTAATTTTTTGCTGTCATGATTAATCATTTTTCTCTTCAACCATAATTATCTTGTATCCCCATATATATTTAGAAATATATAAATATAATACATACAAAATAATATGAATATAAAGTTATAATTACAATTTAATTACCGAAGAATAATATATGTAGTTTGAACTTTAATGTATTTAATCAATACTGCTATTTGTTTTAAATATTTTTTTTTGATAAATTAAAAAAGTATTAGTTAATGAAAATTAAATAATAATAAAATTTATAGCTTTATTGATATTTAAAACAAATTTTTTTTTATTTAAAACTTCATTAGATTTTATTATACTGATATGAGACGTATTTAATTTAAGACATACCATTTTATTTTAATATAAAATTATACACAATATATAATCTGTATTGGATACCTACACTTATTCTGTTGTACATTGGTAAGCTATAAATGGCGTTAATTTAAAAAAATAATGATTATTAAATGTATCGATAGAAATAAAAAAAAAATATTTTACAAAAATAGTATTTCAAATAAAGCATAACATTATTATACTGTATATAAAATAAAACTTGTCTTTGATAAACATTTTACCTTATATTGTTAGAAACTATACATTAATATTTATTGTTAAAAATTTTACTACAGCGGGATGTTTATTTGGTCCCGTTTTCCCATACGATTCCTTCTTGAGTAGTTTTCATTTTAACACTATTAACAGTTAGATATTTTAGTAAATGCTATTAAATTGATTCAAATGTACCAACAATCATTGATTTCATAATATGTCTATTTTATATTACAAATGCAATACTGTAATGTAATTTAAAATCATTAATTTTAATACATTCAATTTTTAAATATTTTAGATATTATTTTACTTATCCGGCGATGAGGATTCAGAATTTTTGTTTTATAATGTTAATTATTATTTATTTTATTATTTTTATTTCCAACAATTTTTATAATATAAAATCTGTATTATGAACCTTAATATTAACGATTTTTATATAGTATTGAAATTATTATATGTTATTTTAATTGTTGTTATAAAGCATACCTACAATTCCATAAAATCATTTTTTTTTCCTGTTGTTTTTATTTCGTAATAATTATAATTTCCTTCAATTAATGTACTTAAATAATTAATAAACTATATTATTTTTAGGTAATGCCTGATATAAGTTCGGATAATCATGGACCAAGGTAATACATTTTATAATATTTGTAATGGAAATGAATAATAATCTTTAATATAACACTTTGAACTAACATATTTATGCTAGTATTACATTTATATTATATTTTAACACTGCATTATCAGTGGTTGTTTTCACGACTATTTTTACTTATTGTTGCACGCGTAATGCAATTTCTCAATGCTTTATAATCGCTTCCTGCTGTCAACTTTTAAAACTTTTGTGATTAATATTATGTTTGAAAGGCTGAAACCATTTCACCCGCATTTTTCCTTTGAGTAAAAAATAAATAAATAAATAAACAGTGTCAGTATGATTTTGCGAGTTACCCTATCATGTTTAGTTTAAACGCCGTCATATCATAATAAAAATACTGAAATTATCTGATCATATAATCGCCCTCATTTATAACCCATTATATTTAACCCTAAAAGAAAACAATCAATGACAGAAAAACGTTATGATTTAATACCTAACTGAAATATGCATAAGTCATGCGATCCGTAACTCCGCCTTTAGGGTTTACTGTCGTGTGTCATGGAATCAGAAGTGTCACGTGACGAGAGCAATTTGTCTCCGTATCTGTCGGCGAGATCACGGTTACCCCTTTGCCTACCCGAAGACGCCAATATGGAGATGGCACTGGCACCTGAATCCCCAAAAATTGAACAACAGTCGCAAAAGACACTCGTTGTTGAGGTGGTGTCCCTAAGACCAATTGAAAAATTCCGCAGGGCCGTTGCTAAAATGCCTAGGGTAAGTATATTTTTAAAAATTATTTTTAAGTTCATTGGCCTTCCATTTGAAATATTATCAAGCTTGTCATCGAAAGTACTCTGAATTTGTTGTTGGTGTCTCAATTTAATAATAAATCAATTAAAAAGTTTTTTTTTATCAGATTTAAAAAACTTTTAAGGGTGATGGTAAAACTTAAATACACATTTTAGTAGATATATTATTTTTATTCTTACACGATTGCACCATAAAATGTTAAGAAACAATTTTTATATAATTTATATTTTAAAATATTTTATTAGTTCTCCAAGAAAGAAACAGCTTCACAAGGGAAATCCAGAAACGTTCCAAAACTGGGTACTGAAGGTATAGTTCGAATGGATGGAGGACGAACGAGTTTAAGATTACCAACAAATCGTTCACAAAAACCAGAACCACCAATGGATTTAGCTCGAGAGAACCAGGCTTTACACGAACGCTTGCGGGAAGAAGCAGCTCGATATGATAGACGTTTAGACACTTATAAATTGGCACAACAGAGACAGGCTGTTCTTGTTAGCAGACTCCAAGCAAAGGTTAATTTTCAATTTTTCAATTACATAATTTTTTATATTTAATACAATTTTTTATTCCAGGTTATGCAATATAGAGAACGATGTGCAGAGTTGGAAAGGGAAATGCGAAATAGTATTCCAGCAATTGATAATGTTAGGAGTTATCGTGATTCAATTAGAGATTACCAGTCAATGGATTTAGACTCTGCTTTGCGTGCTTTGGAACAAGAACGGACCAAGTACATAATTTATTTTATATTTTAACAGTCTATAAGATATTCTTTTTTAAATTTTAGATCAGAAAAAATCCTTGAATTAAACTCTACTCTTAAAGATCAATTGGATGAAGCTCAAACAAGTAATGAAATATTATCAACAGATTTACAAAAACTAACAAGTGACTGGGAAAAAATGAGAGATGAAATGAATGCTAAAGAAGATGAATGGAAAGAAGAAGAACAAATGTTTAATGAGTACTGTTCATTAGAACATGGTAGAATGATGAGTCTTTGGCAAGATGTAGCTCAAGTGAAACGAATGTTCACCGATATGAAATCATCAACTCAACAAGATCTTAATAAAATTCGTGGTGAACTTTCATTAGCATCAAATGATATGGTTACTACCTGTAATGGTTTAGTGAATGCTGTTAAACGGTCTACATATGCTGAAGTATTGTATGAAGTTTAATATAAATTATCTAGAGATTGTATGCCTTTTCAATTTTAGGAAAAACAATATGAGCAACTTTTGAAAGAAAATACAACACTACAAAATAAAGTGGAACAACTCCAAAATGATTATGAGACCATATGTTCACAGTTACGACAAAAAGAAATGCATTTAGAAGATCTTAAGGCCAATCTTTCTGAAATAGTAAGTATTATCAGTATTTTTGATTTATTTATAACATTATTTAATATGTTGTATTTTTATAGGAAGAAAAATATATGGATGCTAATAAAAATGAAAAAGAAGCAGATAATTTACGTATTGATGTTGATGTATTGATGTCTGGAATGCAGGATATACTTAAAGTATTACAACAAGATAAAGATATTATAGGTGAAATAATCAGACCACCAGCTCCACCACATGTTCATCTTAGTACTGGAATTATTAAATCTGACTCAAAATTGAAACCAGTTTCTGCAACTAGTAACTTTGTTGATAGTACTTTGTCAGCTGTCCAGTCAATTGTTTATAGATATCAGTCCAATATTCATGAACTTCAAGTTCAATTATCATCTTGTGTTGATAAAATGTCAGAAACAAAAAAACATTGTGAACAATTAGAAATTTTGGAAAAAGAATTACAAGTAAAAATTGAAGAATTAAGTAAAGAACTTGATGATTGTCGTACTGTCAATAATCAATTAGGCCATGAACGTGATTCGCTTGCAGAAACACTTGAAAGATTACGGAATGAAACTCAAGCATTACAACAAAACAGAATGCACGTTAGTGCTGTGGTAATGTATTTTAAAATATTAACATATATGCTTTTTATCAAAATTAATAAAATAATTATCAGAAAATATTAAATTAATAAAAAAAATATTGTTAACTTTAGGTGGAAAATATGAATTCTGATTATGATAAAATACAAAAATCTAATAGTAAATTACAAAAATTAAACGATACCTTAGAAGATGAAAAAATGTTCCAACAAGGAGAGATAGATCGTTTATTGAAGGAAATTGATATGAGAATGTTATCAGAAAATGAAATACAAGATAGGTGTAGCTGTTTAAAAGAAGAATTGATTAGTATCAAAGAAGAATTAAATCAAGTTTATCTGGATAAAGAACTTTTAGAACAGCGTTGTCTTGAGCTTGAAATTTTGCAATCAAAAATGGAAAAAAATAAGGGTATTTATTTATATTATTAAACAGTAAACACCTTCAATAATAATTTATATAATATTCTGTGCATTGTAAAATATTTAAATAGTGTTCATAGTAATGAAACATATTACTCAGTAGCATAAATAATTCTATTTTTCTAAGCTTTTAAAATAAACAATAAATATTTAATATACATTTTTTAGTATTCAAACTCATATCTAGTATAAATCATAATTTGTCACTTATATTTATTTTAAATAAAAATAATAAAATTTATAATAATATTAGCTAAATTACTCGGCTTCACACCCATGTGTAGTTTTTGCTTTCTCTAAATGTAATTCTTAAATTAACCCACATTGTTGTATTTTAAAGAAGAAAAAATGTATTTTACTTAATTTTATCAAGTACTAAATAATAATAATAGCTAAATTATAGATAAATAAATAATAATAATAATAATATTTACAAATTATTCTAATGATTCTTATATAAATATTATTAAAAAATTATTCTATAATTATAATTTGTATAATTTAACTTTATTTATGAATATTTACAAATGATTCTTTACTTAGTTGCTCAATTTTAATATGACTTAAGTCAAAACTTCTAGATATACCACATTGAGAGTTTTATTTTGTAGTGCATAAACATATAAATGGTCAGATCTTCCAACTCAAGAAAATGCCATGTATAATTGTTCATGTGAGAAACAGTTATTTTCTAAATCTACACCACAATAAGTTAAAATCTAACCTTATGCTTTTTTTGTTATTATTGCAAAAAAAGACTTTTATTGGAAACTTCTGAACTGAACTAGAAAATCGTTGGGGTATAATGGTATTTTTGGTAAAAATATTTTTTTTCCCTTAACACATCTGGTCGAAATTTCATTTTCAATTGCATTTTTTGTTAGAGAGGTAACACATAGCCTAGTCCCATTATGTAACCTAGGAGAATTCAAATTTCTTAATAATATGGTTGGAACTCCCATCTTTAGTAATATTTTATGAAGAGGCATACCAGATAGTATTTGTGAATTCAAGAATTCTGCTGAGAAATAAACCAATTCTTCATTATCAACAACTGTATCTATAGAAAAGTAATTAATTTCTAGTATTTGAAATTCACTAATTATATACGAGTTTATTGTCTCAGTTCAGATATTTGTCGTTGTTAAAATAATGCATTTGCATAACCATTAAATTACATTGTGAATAATAGATCGCTCTTAAGAGTATTTGGTACAACCTGGTAAAAAAAAGTTTAAAAAAATTTTCATAGCATCGTTAAAAAAATTTCCCCTCTCCCTCCTCTAAGAGAAAATAAAAAAATAAAAATTCAGGCAATATTGTGACATTCAGGAAGGTATTTGGAAAATTCTGTGAAAAAAAAATTGGAAAAAAATTAAATAGTGTTGTTATAAAATTGTACATAAAAAAGACCTGTTCGTATATATATAAATTGAAAATTGAAAATTTTAATAACTATTAACTTAATTATAATTTTTGTATTTTTAAGTTATTATACAATTAATATTGTACAAATATTTAGGAGATCTTGAATGTGAGTTAGAGAAAATTACATCAGACCGAACTGATTGCCAGGATTCATTAGCTAAAGCCGAGTCACTTATTTTGGATGCAAATAAAGAAAAAATCAAATTACAAAAAGAACAAGAGAAATTAAATGAAGAAAAAAAGAATCTACAAATTCAAGTAGATGATTTATCTAGTGATTTAGTAGCTCTTAGAAAAGAATTACTTCAAATGGAGCAAGATAAGCAAGAGTTAGAAGTTGAACGATCAAGTATTACAGAAAAATGGAAATCAACATCATTGGAAAAAGAGAAGGTAATTAAATATTATAATTAATTATTATATATTAAAAACATTTTTCTTCCTCAGAAAAGAAAAATTGAGGTAGACATATTTATTTTCATAAATTATTAAATTAGTTTATTTAAAATATTGTTCATAAAAACTTAATTTATAAAAACAAGCTTTCATTTTTTAGTAATATTTTAAATTTATAAATAAAATATTGTTCAAGTATTTTATATATTTATTCAATAGTATACATTATTATTTATTTTAAATTTTTAAAATAGTTTTTTATGTTTGATATATTAATATTGATCGTTTTTATATTTTTATAATTTATTTTTATATGGATAATTGTATAATTTTAATTTATCATAAAGTATAATGTTTAATTATTAATAAATAGATTAGAGTATTATTATATTTGTAAAATATATTACGAACCCCTGTACGCGCTGCAAGGCCCGTATGAAAGATCGCCGACGAGACGGTCGATACACACCAGTTTGTAATAAGTAGCCTAACCATAAGTGTGATATTTCTTTCTAATTAATATTTTTAAAGATAAAAATAGTAAGTGTTGATTTATTTTTAACTACCTCATCCTACTAACAACACAATCCGGAGAAGTATTGATTGACTAAAACTCAAAGTGAGCAAACCAAAGAATTTTGTAAGTTACGGAATCAACCGGGCTTACAACAAATACGACCGGTTTCAAATTAAAAATGTATGGTCAGGTATAAGGATTTTATTTTTTGATATTAAGTCAGGATTTTATTGATTTTGTATGTACTTAATGATAAATTTTTAATTCAAAACCGATTTTACTTTATAAATATAATAATACTCCAGGCTAAGCTTTTATTTATTTATTTATTTATTTATTTAGTTGGAAAATGAATTAGAAGAATTATCAAAAGATCGATCTCATTTGGAAGATCAATTGATTAATGAGAAGCACAAAAAACAGTCTCTTAATGAAGAATTAATTCGGTTAAATCAAAAGATTGATCACACTATGGAATCTAATTCCAGATTAAATATTCAACTTCAAAATATTATAAAAGAAAGTGAAGAAAAACAGGTTGAGATTTTAGTAACTATTATTTGTATAATGAGATTAAAATATGACTAAATGTATTATTTAGATTGCTTTAGATGGATGTGGTAAACAATTAGACAATTTGGAACGACAATTGTCTTCTCTGTGTGGAGAAAAAGAAAATCTTGAAGCAATGTTGTATGATGTACAAAATAATTTGGGAATATCAGAAAATCGATGTAAGCAGATGGAACGGGAAAAGCAAGAATTATTAATAAAACAAGTATGAAATTGGAATAACTTAAAACAGAATTAATGAATGGATTTTTTTTTTGTAAGGAATCAATGAAAGGTGAAATATATCGCTTGTATAAAGATATAGAAAATTGTGAACAAGCTGCAAATCATACCAAGACTGAATTAATAAATCAATCTAGAGCTTTGGAAATAGAATTCCAGCAAACTATTGAAACATTGAAGAAACAAGCCGAAGAAAACATTAAAAAATTATCAAATGAAAAAGTATGATTTATTGAAAGTTCCTAAATGAAAATAAATATTTTTTAAATAATTATTGTCTTAGGATCATTAGATATATAATAGATAATTAAGATATTTTTTCTCTTAGGAAACATTAAAAGTTAACTATGAAAGAAAAATTCAAGAAGATTTAAACCGATTAGGAAAAAGCAAAGATAATGACATAGAAAAATTAAAACAAAAACTAGATGTGTTGCAGAAGAATATTGATACTATAACTCAACAACATGATGAAGCACTTTTGAGGGCTGAAAATGATAAACAACAAACTTTATTATTAGGTTAAAAAAAGGCAGCAAAATAATTAATAGTTTTATTTATAAATATTAAATTATTTGTTTTAGTTCATCGAGATCAAAAAGCAGTTGTTAGTAAATTAGAAAGTGTTAAAAAAGAATTACAAGGAGAAAAGGAGAACTATGAACGTTCTCTTAGAGAGACACGTGGAAAATTAGAGAATGAAAAGACTTTGGTAAGCTCATTGCGTGAACAGTTGGCAAAAGTCAAAAATGAATTAAATGAATTACGTATGCAATCTGAAAGTGAAAGGAATCAATTAGTTAGTCAAATAGATGAAATTCAAATGGATCGAGATAAACACATACAAGAATGTATGGAAATAAAATCTCAACTTTGTATGGCAGAAGATAAATTAGATAATTTCCAAGCTCATTTGAATGATATCAGTAGAAAATTAAAAGAATGTAAGTTAATTTATTTATTATTATCTCTTATAATTGCAGCCTAATTTTTTACATTTATTTATATTTAGCTGATTCAATAGCTGATCATACACGGAAAGATTTAATGGAGACGAGACGCAATTTAAATGAAACTACTATTGAAAAAGAAAAATACCTAAGTTCCAATAGAGAACTAAGAGAACTTATTAAAAAATCTGAAACTGATAAACGTGAACAAGGAAGACATTTAGAAGACGCCTTACAAAAGATTGCTGTACTTGAAGAAAAATGTAATCAAATTGAAGGAGAGCGTTCACGCTTAAACACTGAATGTAAAGAAGCTAGCAAGAGACTTGAAGAAACTGAAAAAACATGTAAAGCTTTACAAGAAGATCTTCAACGAGCAGCTGTAACAGGAGAATCTCGTAGAAATGAACATAAACAACTACAATCAAAATTGGATGCTGAATCTGAAGAGAAGGAACGGGTTTGTGAACTTGCTCAACAACTTAGAAGAAAAGTAATATAAATTATAAGTATCTATTATAATAAACTTATCTAATTTAAAGACTAATGAGTTTTCACTAATGAATTATTGTTTAGGTAAATGAACTAGAAGGAATTTTGGAAGGTTATGAACAAGAAATCATGCGTTTACGTCATCGTGTGGATGAAGATGATTTACGTTGGAAAACCCGTGAACAAGAACTACTTGATCGTCTCGAAGATGGAATTAGTCATGAAAGGAAACTTGAAGATCAAAAACATAATTTAGAAGTCTGCTTATCTGATCATACTGTTCAGATTCAAGAACTGAAATGTAAATTAAGTGCATCAGAGAGTCGTCTTCGCTCAGCAGATGTTCAACTTGCAGATTTAGAGAGGACTAAACGTGATGTAGAAAATCGACTTAATACAATATGGTCGACTTTAAAACGTGTTACAGGCATGCAAGCAGATGGGTCTGTCAGAATAAGGAAATGGAGTCCTAGCAGAAGTAATAATAATTATATTTATAATAATTTTATCAATGTATATTAATATAAATACAGAGCTAGTATGAGACCTAAAATTGTTCTATTATTTTATAAATATGAGTTTCAGTTATTTAAGATAATATGCTTATTTACTACTCTTTTATAATATTATTTCAAATTTTAATCAAAATGATTTTCTGATATTCAATATGTTTTAGTAAAACTAAACCGACCTCATTAATTTAGGATTATTAATTTTTAATACTATAATAAATTTGATTAATTCTTATTTTTTAGTATTTCTTGTAAACTGAATGTAAAATACACAAATGTATATTAATTTTTTTCAGTTTTAGAACAAGGTTCTGAATCAGTTCGTATGGATGGTAAAATAGTAGATCCCGAAGTAGTTAAAAAGGGTGTAAGAAATTTAATGCAACAAGTAGCTCTAGTAGAAAGAGAAAAAGATGACTATAAATCTCAACTAGCAAATATGAGTCGGCAACTTGAAGAAATTGGAGATATCCATAAAAAAACCGATAGTAAATTGAGTTCAACTATTCAGATTTTAAGAAAACTTCAAGATGAAAAAGTTGATTTAGAATCAAAACTTGGACAGAAACAAACTCTAATCTTATCTCAAGTAAATTGTACTTACTATAACTAATAAGTTAATATTTTTAAAAATTGAGGAATATTATAGGCAGCAGAAATTAAAGAAAAATCTGATGAGATTAAGAAAAATAAAGAAATATTGACTAGCCATGAAAGTCTTATGCATGCTGACAAAAATGAAAATATGCAGTTGAAAGAACGTTTAGAAAAGTTGAAAATTCATTTTAGTCAATTAGAAACAGAGAAAAGACATCTCCAAGATGAGTTGACTCAAACTGAATCAAAAGCTACAAAACTAGAAATTCTAAGAATTGGCCTTGATGGAGATTTACAGCGGTTACAAATGATGTTACAAGAAAAGGACGGTCATATTCAAGTAATTTAATTATTATATATTAATTATAACTATGAATTAATTATTACTAATGTATGATTAATTATTAATGTTAATTTTTTTTTTTAGAAACTTGAAGATAAATGTGAAAGTCATTCTAAAGCTTCTGCTGCACTCGAGGAAAGATGTGTTTCATTAAATGCTGCAATTGAGCGTTTGAATGCTTCATTAGCACAAGCTAATGCTAATGAATGTGATTTAAAAGCTCAAATTCAAGCACTTCAAAGATCATTACATGATGCTTCTTTGTCTTCTGCATCTCATAATGACAAATATAAACAAGTAAAGTTGTCAAATTATTTAATAAATATGTACATTTTTACTAACTCACAATATGTAATAATACATTTTTATTTATTTAGTTGCAAAGATCATTACAAAATTGTGAAAATGAAAAAAAAATTGCTTTGGAACGTTTAGACGTAGCACAGCATAATTTGGCTGACTGTCGCCGTGACCAACAGTCAGTGAATGAGTCAATTATTAGACTTCAGATGGATTTAGAAAATAAAGAAGTACAAAAATCTAATTTAGAAGCTCAACTTAGAGCTTTAGGAAATAAATCACTGCCAAGACAATCAAATAAAGATCTGTATGATGAAAGTTCTGATCTTAGATTTAAGTTGCAGTCACTTAATGATAAGGTATAACCTACAATAATAAATTATATAGCTTCAGTTAGATTATTGAAAATATTTGTTTATTAGGTACGTTTGCTAGAATCAGAAAAACGATGTTTGGAGAAAAAAGCTTTATCGAGAAGTAAAAGTTTTGAAAGAGTAGATTATGAAGGAAAATTTAGTCATGGTGGACGGTTTTTAGAAGAAAATAGAGATTTAAAAAATAGATGTGATGATTTAGAAAGAAGATTATATGAAAAGGAAATTGAATTGAAAAATCTCAAACTATCTTCATCTGATTACAGGTATTAAATAATAAAATAAATAAATATTAACTTAAAGTATATTATGATTTATTTTTTATCAGCTCAAATATACCTGTAAAACATACAGATTTAGAACGCTATCGAGCAGGACAGTTACAAGCTGAACGCATGTTAGAAGCACGTGAGCAATCACATAGGCAACAAATACATAGATTAGAAAATCAAGTAAGATTATTTGTAAATTAAAAAAATTAATAATAATTAAATTATTGTTTCTAAGGTCGCAATGTTGAGGGATCAACTGTCAGAAGAAACTAAGAGACGACAAGCATACATAAATAAAACGACTAAAACTAGCCGTGAGGCTTTAGCATTGAGACAAGCCTTGGACAAATCATTATCAAAAATTGCCCAAGATCCATCACCAGATGCTACTTTATTGAAACACGAAGCACGCACTTTGCATCATACCATTCCATTGTCTAAGTAGAGTTATTAGTATATTATACATTTTTATGTAGTTCCTAAGTTATATGTAATAGAGCACATTTAATAATCATTTTAGATATATGCATTTATCTTTATGAGAACTAAAGATAAACTTGTTTGTTTTTTAACTACCTATATAATTATTAATAGTTAATAATTAATTATTAATTATTATTAATAATTAATGATTGTAAGATGTTACAAATGACACAGTTTTTTTTATTTTTTATTGTATAACATAAATCAAATTTCTAATAATGAAACTTTAAATTCATAAGTTTCGATATATTTATAGTATTAAATTAATGTTGTTACTATATTATGATTGTTTGTCATACAAATTTATAATATAAATGTTTGAGTTAGAATTTATTTCGCAAATATATTTATTGCTCTCTAAACTAGAGCTTCCTATTTCACGTGTACACGTGTAATTATTCATGTTTTTATTAATTATTCAACACAACTTAACTACTACAACACAAATACTAAGAATATCTATCACAATATCCAAATAGCTCAACGGACCGGTAAGCTAAGAAGAAGAAGAAATTAAATTACAACAATTTACAGAAATAATCGAAAATATTATTATATATTATATATTAACAATTCAGTGCAAACACTTTCCATCATCATCCTAAAGGAATCATTAGATTCATCCTTGAGAATTTTACCACCGATTTTACGTTGGAAATTTTTATTTAAATAAAACGTTTTCCAAGAATGATAATTTAAGCACATTTTAGCAAATTTCTGCAGATTTTAAGCATTGGAAAAAAGTTGAATAGAAATTTTCCTCATAAATCGCCTGAAATAATCGTGCTTTAAAAAATAAAAATGCGGATACTATCAAATATTAATGCAAAAAAAGCGGGGAAAAAACTAATTTCTGACAGTTATTAGTTTTAGGAAATCAGGAATAACAAGATTGAACCGTGACTTTCTACATAAACCGTATGAAATTGCTGTATTTTAAAAAATGGCCATTTTTAATTACAGCAAAAAACAATGCGATTGAATTATTGATTTCTACTTCTGAGCCTTGTTTGCTTCCCAGTAATGAAAAAATTAAGTTTTATTTTATTTTATTATTTTCTATAATGGATTGAAATCCAAATCTTAAAGTCTAAACAATAAACAGCAGTTGATATAATGGAAGTTTAAATCAAAAATTGGATTATAATATAAAAAGAGAAGGAGAGAAAAAACTATTATATTGATAATCTTATAGATTAAATAATAATACAGTAGATAATATACCTAAAGTTTTAAATATAAAATGAATTATCATACAAGAGTAAGATAATAAATAAATAAAATCGTATCGTTAATAAGCGCCAAAATGGGATAAGAAAAATAAGTCGTATCGTACAAGAGCGCCAAAATCCTAGGTACCTACCTCTGAGCCACGATTAATAGAAATTAAATAACAGATATCAAATTATTAAATTAAACTTTATATTATATTATATAGTTCATTTCATTCATTCATTTCGAAGACCCAAGCTTTGAATTTTCCGAAACCACGATTGCCCTAAATGAAATTTACAACATTTTATTTTTGAATTTGGAAAAACTGCTAAAAATCCATCATGTGCTGCTTTTTCAAAATCAACTAAGAATGTTTTTGGAGAAAATTTTAAATTATAGTTTTCACACAATTTTTGTATGTATTTCTACATAGATTCGAAGCAATTTGATGTTTTACTTGGTAGTAGACAGTAAATTAAATGTAAATATCATCCACAGCTATACATTAAACTTTATATTATATTATAATTTATTATCAACATAATAATATTAATATAATATAATTTTTATAAGATATAGAAAATTTTAAATAATTACCTACTTAATACTTATATAAAATATTAATTTTGGCGTATATGATATGTAATTTTTGCACCTTTAGCGCTTATGTCATATGTTAGGTAGAACAGATATACAATATTAGATTGGCGCTTATATCCTACAGATTTTGGCGCAAATGATAGGTCATTTTTGTACCTTTGGCGTTTATGTCATACAGCCAGTGAGATCTTACGAGACAGGCGTAAAAACATTTAAGAGAGAAAGGGTCATTAACATTTGAACAATTACGCATTATAAAGCCTAACATGGATCCTCTCTCTCTCTCTCTCTCTCTTGAGAGAGAGATTTATTTTTCGTAGATATTATATGATCAACAAATAAGAATTTTGAATTAAAAGAGATCCTAGGATCTTTAACCAGGAAACGACGGAGTAGAACACGATCCCTTCATTTATAGTTAAATGTTAAAATATTGGTTGATTTTTTTTTTATTGAGAATTTAATATTTTGACACTTATTTAAATGTAATTTCATTCAATTTACACCATTTATTAAAGTTAATTAAATCTTTTTGTAAATTTTCAGCGTTGGTTAGTGATTTGATGCTTATAATATTGTTGGTGTCATCAGCGAGTAGTAATATATTTGAGTAGTCGATAGAAAAAAAATATCATTAATAAACATTAAATTAAGAACATAAATAAACTAACTTTTAAGAATTCCAGAAGTAAATGTTTTAGTACTGGATATGTTGTTTTTTATTTTGACTAGTTGAGTTCTTCGAGATAGAAATTAGTTGATCCAGGATTATAAAGTGTCTGCAAAACCAATTTCATAGAGTTTGAAAGTAAAGAGGTTATAATTAATCCTATCGAAGGCTTTTTCAAAGCAACATCAGTTTGTTCAACTCTTGAAAAAGACTCTAGAAGTATTTTTTTATGGAAATTAAATTAGTTAGTTTAGAATTTATGATTTTTGAAAAAAAGATTGGGAATAATAGAAATAATGGAAATGGAAATGTTGTAACGTACAATGTTTGAAATACAAACCTATACTACTTCAACAAACCACCAACGAGTCCCGAGTAGAGTATGTTTTTGCAAATATTTGGAAACTATTTTGTTCCAACTTCACTACACACCCCAATAACGCATCATTTATTTCAATTGTATCATATTATATCTTACAATTATTATTCGACGCACAAGTTACTTAATACCTGTGTGAACCAATATTTCGATGCCATCAACAATGATGAAAACATATATTCTAATTTAAAATTGTTATTTATTTTTTTTTATCGGAAATATGGTATGTTCACATTTTAATAACATAAATATTATAAAGGTACATTCAATTTTATTAATTCACTTGCACTAGGAACATTTACCAAGAAACTTGTTTAGGGGTAGCTGATAGAAATTATTTTAAATACAGATTTTATTGAATTTTTTTATTTATCATTTTATATTAAATATTTATAATACTTATAATTCAACATATTTATACTAACATTTTAATGATAATGAAAAAGTTATAATATAATATAATATAAATATTATTTATATTAATGTCGTCTATATGATATGACATATCTATGTATATACCTATATATTATATAGGTATAGTGATTGAAAATTTCATGAAATATAAGATTGTGATATATTTCAGTATTTTAAAAAATTTGTTTTTCTTTTATATAAGTAAAATTTTTATATATATTGCACATTTTTTTGGTAGAACAAATTAATAAGACCCATTAGTGATTGTTTTCCTTGGTACTACACATTTATAGTATTTAACATTTTTAAAGGAACAAAAAAATTGTATAGGATATAGTTTATTTAATATATTTAGGATATATTTATAGTCAACCTGGAATTAATGTGTTAAATAACTATATAATATAACTAGTATAATGATTTATAAAAAAATTAACTTAATTTATATAATAAAACATTATTTTATAAATTTATCATATTCATAAGTTCATCTATTTCAGCACTATCTATATCAATATGTGAACTTTGATCTTCTTCGTTTTCCAAGTTTACTTTACAGTTACTCTTAAAAATAAAATCAATGTTTCACGTTTTTGTGAAATATTTCACCGTGTACTGAAATATTGCAAATGAAATATTTCCTACTTCAAACACTATATAGATATAACAAAAAAAAAAAGGTTATCAAAACAAAAAATTAAATATTAATTATGTTCATATAATGTATCGTTGTCATTTATGCGGTTATCAATTAGTTACAATATCTTCATGTGATGGTTATGAAGACATCAAAATTATAATTACTCCACTATATAACAATTATTTATATTATTACTTATTACTTACCTAGATTTTATTATACCAATTTATAATGTTACCTATGTTATCAAGTTCTAAAAAAAAAATTTAACTAACTTTTGTTTTTTGATAAATAAATTAGTATTACCTATTGTTACTATTTTTTTTTGTCTTTTGGTATTTTCTGTTTCCAAATGATTTAATTTCTTTTTCGTGGAAATTTTTTTACCACGTTTTTCATCTAGAAAATAATAAATTTATTTAATATTTTATAGGTTTATGTATTACTCCCGAAATTTTCTATGTCACTAGAACCTATTTTAAATCGCTAAGGTACTTGGTTGTCAGCAGCAAATTACTATTGTAGACATTTTCATGTTATTAAGGCATTTGTAAACGAACTAAACAAAAACGAATCTATAGCTATTAAAAAGTCTCATGAGCAATTGGTCAAACAAGAACTGGAGACAAGTTTGGCATTCATAAAAACCAACTACGGTAGTTTACCCACTTACGTTTTGAAAAATCTGGACTTTCTTTAATTGACGCAATAAATATAGTTGATGAAACTGAAGTTTTTAATTATTAAAACAGCAGGGGTCAGAGAATGTGTAATGAAATACAAAAAAAGCTTGAAGCTTTATTAAAAAAGAATAACGGATTTGAAGTTATTAAAAACATTAAGAACATTAATTAAACATAATTAATTTGTAAGATACCTATGTAGACGGGTAGAAAATTATTCATATTGATATAGACACATTTAATTTGTTTAAGCTCTATAAGCTCTTTGTTACATAAATAATCAAAACAAATTAGAAAAAACTTATTATGTTTGAAACATAAACACATTTTTATTTTCATTATAGACCTGATACGTGGAGCAATAAAAATAAGTTTGGTGTGACATTGATTGTGCTCCAAACTATCATGTTTAACTAACCGACGCGTCGCGACGTGTTTATGCTTGATGTAAGTTTTGTATGGCTGCCCAGAGCACGAATGTGTGGTCCACTAACTTTATATTAATCACTAATAGACATACTTCTTAATACGAAAAGCTGCAAAAACTTTTTTTAATAAATATTTTTGTTAACTACAGACTATGTGTATAATAACCAGTTATAATTTACTACAGGAATCTAATCATTTTGTATATACTCGTAATTAATTTAGGTGGTTCATGGGCATCTGTGTATCATAGCACGAGTCGCATTGATAGACAGACCCAGCAACAATGTTAACTATTATCTATTCATCTCGTTTAAAATATTATTTAAAGTATAATGAATTAAATTTTATTATAAATTAAAAAAAACCGGATGGGCTTCGCTCTGCTGTACAGTTGGGGGTGGAGTGCACCTCGTTTATAGGATAGGTCATTATTACAATGGATTTGTTAAATTTGAATGCAATGATATATATCATTGTATACGAATAACGATTCTGAACGGAGTTAATATGTTTATCTAGGATATAATACATTGTTATTTATAAATATTGTAAAAAGTATATTTTATTTTGAAACGATAAATATATTTTTCAATTAAGATAGGTTGGCAGTTGCATACAACGACATAGTTTGTCAGTCTAGAATATTATACATTATATTATATTTTACATGTAATTGTATGTCAATATTCCCTGTTCAAACGCTTATAAAAAAAATTGTGCCTATGGATTTTAATAATTTTTGAATGACAATAAGAACTACTTCTGTGAAATCTTCTATTCAATTTTTAAGTACTTTGTACGCGCCAAATTTTTTTTATCACCGATGATAAAAAAAAAATGTAAAAAAATCGAATATTTTCAATGCCTATAAGTGGCTTAAAAATCAATATAATATTTTGAAAAAAATATTTCATAAAGAAAATGCCAATCTTAACAGCTGGTAAAAATTTCAAAAGTCTGCGACTTATACTTTTTGAATTATAACAAATATTTAAAATCGTTTGAGAATAAATCACTACTTTAAGCAATTTCGTAAATATTTGAATTTCAAACAGTCATAAAGTCCGGTAGAAATTTTTTTAAAGATTTTTGAAGAGTAGCTTATAGATAAACTAGTGTTAAAATTTTGAACCTTAAGTAAGAACAGAAAAAATTTTATGAATTTTTATCTACAAAATAACTTGCAAATTATCGTGATTTTTACACATTTTATACAAATTTGAGTAAGCCCATCACCGATATTTTTTAGTTACGATAAATTCAACTTATTATAAACCTTGTATTAAATTTTCAAGAGTTTTCGGTCAACCAATTAAATTTTATAGATGTTTAAAAACAAAAATGTTACAAAAATCGAAAATTTAAATTGTCTATAAATAAGTCAAAATACTTTGAAAACTTAACCATGTATAGAAAACGTCAATATAAAGATTTGGTGAAAATTTCAAGTTGTTGCGGTTTTTGGTTTTTGAGTTAGAGCATTTTAAAAAAAATGTAATTTGTAAAAACGTGATTTTGCGTTAAATTTCCCGTTTTTTCGTATACGATATAATTTTTTTATCGTTTTTTCGATTTTTTTAAAAAGTATTGAAAATTTGGATTTTATACTAGCCAAAGTACCATCTACATTCACTTTTCTTTCAGAAAAGTTGCTACATAAGCAAATCGAAGCATTTTTACTGCCAAAAAAGGTGTCGTCAGACACAAAAAAAAAAATAAAAAAAAACACACATCATTGTAAAACCAATAGATTCCATCACTCCGTTCAGAATCTAAAATTAAAATAAATTATATAAATATACATTTTAATGATTTTCATAACATTTTATATTTTTTATAAATCTATTAAGAGCATTCTAATATCAACGGCACCCGTGAGAAGGATATCCACTTGTTTAACCTTTTATATTCGGTTGGTACTGGTTATATGTATGTTTGTAGTCTTAAACGGCATTTGTAATTAATCATTTTGGAGATGTTTTCCACACAAGCAGAAAAAAATATAAAAAAAGTAAAGATTTCCAATTTTTTAAGACATAGAAGTAAACAAAGATGTATTAAATTAAGTGATTCCGCTGATCAACAAGTCGAATGATCCAATAACGTTGCTTAGTAATATAAATAAACATAACGACATGTATAAGTGTATACAGAGTAGTGTACCTATATTTACTGATGATGTATCGTTGTGTAAAGTTATTATTATCTATATGTGTGTAGAGAAATAGAGCAACATTTCGATATTATTGAACACTATTCAACTATAATTATGGCTGCTCGAAACACTCGAAGGTCTAAATTAAATCGGCATAATACTCCTAAAAATTCGTCTAAAGAAAACAAATCTCCTGTGGCGCAAGATGGCTTTGAATCAGAAATATTGGGCCCATATCAATTAATATTTTTAATGGAAAGCACGTATAATAGTACTAGGTATATAGATATATATAAAGACGCAATAAATCAGAGTAACGAAGACCTTCATGAATGCCGTAATACGTTTATTATTGATTACTATCAACTTGTTAATTCATTAGATAATACGTGTGTTGACGGGAAAGATGATATTTACAAACAGCTACACGAACAAAACCAAAACTTCTTTATCAAGAATGGCAAGATATCTACAAAACTAATGGTTCAACTTGTGCGTCAGTCGATTATTATTGCTCTTGAGTCGATACGCCAGAAGTGTAACAATGCAGAGGAGGACGAGGATGAAAAGGTTGAAAACAACCCATTTCAGTCCACTTTTGTAAATATAGTTTTAACCAATTTCTTTGATTTGGCGTTTATAAGAGAGTTCATCGATACTAAAATAAAAGTCGGCGCGATTGTCGAGGTGAGCTGTAGAAAAATCGCTCAAATCAGGGATCGATTTGTTTCGAGGGCATCGAGGGCTAAACGATGCATGGCAGATGAAGTTATTCAACAGTTTTGGCATGATTTTCGTAACGGGTTGAACGTTGCGTCGATGTTTAAAGACATCATGGTTTATTCTTACGAGTCCAAATACAACGCACATTACGAGCCTCCCAATTCGGACAAAATTATCTCAATGTCGCGAGCATATGTAATGCGCGAAATGATTAAAGTGCAAAACTTTATATTTAATGTCGGAGTTGATTTCGAAAAATACACCAAATCCGTAAATCCCACATATTCATTACTCGTTGACGGCGATTATGAGCGTAGTTACGAACTGTACAAGAAAAACTTGGACGTATACCCGCAGCAAGTATTAACCGTACCTATAATTTTAGACGCAATGATGAAAGCGCTCGAATCCAATCAATGTACTACAAAAGACTGGGTGGATACTTTTTTCAACGGTTTAAGAGATGAAAGTGACGACGGCTGTATGAATTATCCAATTTGCGTGCAGTACGGTAACGAATGCGCTCAGGCGGTGAAAAGATATGATTTACGCCATACGGACTATTTAAAATCCGCCGTAAGCGTGATGAATACGAGATGGAAAACATTGTTGTGGGCTTCGCGTCCTCGGATGGCGTTCAAGACCGAAGAAGAGTACGACAACATTATTTCCGGCATTAAACGTCAATGTCCAGCTGACATCGATGTCGATATGCAACTTTGCGTACTGGGATTGAATCGACTGCAGAGCAACTTGAACGTATTCAGAGGCGAAACGATTGGATTACCGGGATTGGGCGTGACAAACGTCACGTTCAAACCGGTACTGATCGAGCCGAACGGCTGTGTGACGATGGTGCAGATGTTGGAAAAGGAATCGGAACGCCGGAAGAGAATGAGTTATGCGTATTTCGAACCTGAAGACGTAATGTTGATAGGATTTTACGATTTCGCGGAACGAGTTGCTTCGCATAAGTCTTCGTTCGCGTTCGCCACGCCCCAAAGACCGGTGTACGCGAGAGACTATTTCGATTATTTCCACGGGAAGAAAACGCCCGATTGCTTTTACGCGATGCAACCGCGACGACCGGATGCCGCGTACTCGCCGTGCGTGGCGTACAGCGAGCAAACGGAAGAACTGCGATTCCGAAGCGACGATTGCTTGACGGTTACCAAAAAAAAATGGAGACGTGAACGACCGGGCACGATGTGTTTGGTATACAAGTCGAAACGGTTTGAAATCGTCAGGAACGTTGCGGGCGCCGACGATGATTGTTTTAGGATCTACACTAGGACGGGATGCGAGCACTGCATCTTTAAATCCAACGGTGATGCCATCGGTTACGTCAGTAGAACGGCAGACGGCGCGGAGATATTTTCAGAAAGCGGTGTGGCCGCCGTTCGCGAGTTACGGCAATCGGCCCCGAACACTAAGGCGGTGGCGGGTGGCTTACACCGGTCAGAACGGTGCCGTCGTTACGAGTGCGGGCGCGTGACCGTCGAGTATTCGGACAACACTGCCGTGCGGTACTGGGCATCCGGGAAAGTGACGTTGATGAACCCGACCGTCGTCGCACGCGCAAAGTTTTCGAGGAACAGCAGGCCGATGGAAACGAACGGAATGCGAAACGACGATTCAAAAATGCGCAACAGCATTACGAGAACGAGCAGAACATCAGGTAATAGCAATGAGGAAATGGGCAACAGCGACGAGGAAGTGAACAAGAGCAACGCGGGAATGAGCGGGAAGCGTAATAGCAGTAGGAAGGTTAGCAAGACGCGCAACAACAGTGGGAAAATCAGCAAGACACGCAACAGTTGGCAAAACAGTGTACGCTCGGCAAGATCGGACGGCAGGGTCACCGAGACGGACGGCAGCGAATCATTACTGCTGGCCGTGAACCATTCGGACGACGGGACCACGAGAACGGTGGAGTTCGCGGACGGCACGCGTATCTCGACGTACGTGCGTGAGGTGCCGGACGAACCGGGCTGGGCGTGCCTGGTCGTTTCCGGGCACGAGTACGCGCATCCGGCGTACCGGCCGGTGACGGACGGCCGCGGCCCTGACGGCGTACCGTTCATCGGCGTAACCGATCACGTGCGGCTGTCCGCGGACGGCTGCGAAGTCGGGCTACGGTTGTCGGACTCCGAGCGCGTCATGGCGAACGAGGACGGGGTCCGTTTGTACGGCCTCGCGTCTGAGCACCTGCGGGACGTGGAGGTCGCGACGTTCGCTTGGAATAATAACGCGGCGGCGACCACCGCGTGTCTGTTCGAAAGGCGCGTTGGGCGTGGAGACGTGACGACGGTCGCGTACGACCGCGACACCGACGACGTGCGCGTGACCCGCGAAGCCGTGGCCGCGGCCTGGACCGCTGCTGCGGACGTCACGCCACCAGTGCAGTTTTTCGTGGTCAAACGTGACATGTCGGGTTTCGCATTGTTCGGCCGCGAGTTCGCCGAGGAACTGCGACGCGATCGGACGACGGGCCACGTAGTCGCGGTTCACGAAAGCCGTAACGGCAAACACGTGGTGGCACTGTTCAAGGACGGCCGCGGCTGCGGTGGCCGCGACGCGTCGCCATCGCCGATCGCTGAAGCAGACGGTGGCTACGAGTGGTTAAGAGTGCGGTTCCCCGCGACCCGAATGGATCCCCGCGACGCGGTGCCGACACTGTTGAGGTCCAGAACGTTCACAACTGTATCGAAGGACACCGATTACGGTCCAGTTGCGACCGCTTTGCGGGACGCCGATCGTAGCGACGACGTCGAGGTCACCAGTGCGGTGCCGCGGCGAGACAACGGTCCCGGACCGGGAAAACTCGCGGTCCGCGTGAACGTCCCATGTGCCTTCGACAGCGTAACGGCGATGGTATGCGGACGAGAGTGCGTCCCTCCGAGTGGTGCGTCTAGTCCGCGGTACGACCGTGATGCTATCGCGCCTGACGGTATTCCGGTCGGGCTGTCGGCGAAACTCGCGGCACGTAAACATGACGACAGCCTCGCGCTCGAGGCGCGGATGCGAATGAGGACCAACAATTTTATCCCTTACTTCCGCTCCGAGTGTTATCTACCGTTACGAGATCGACTACCACTCCAAATATTTCGCAATTTTTTTTCTAGTGAAACGAAATATTGAATTTACGCCTATCCGATGGTTCGCATTTACGAAAAACGAAATGTCGGTGTATCGTTTCAAACGTGTGCATAACACATTTTTTTTTTTTTTATAATAAATAAATATTCATATTTACTTAGATTCAGTAATGTAGTCCTAAAAATAAGTCTTGAGTATACGCCAGTTGTAAGGAAAAATGAATGGGATTAATTCCTAACCCCAGTTTTTTTTTTGTTTATGAGCAATAAAATAACACAATAAGGAACCCAATTGAAAATCAATAAAATGCAATTTAAAACTATTGTAGCATCTTGCAGCTGTGTAATGGCTTTTTATACTGTATTTCCGTACAATAAAATGAAAAACGTATGTGCAAAATGTAAAAATAATTACTTTTTTGACATTTTATGTCTTTTCTTTAGCACATAGAATCGAAAAGCGTTACCGAAAAAGCGTTACATATCATTCCTTAGCAACCGTCTCCTAGCAACATTCTAATATTTATATATTTAAATAATTAAAAAGAGAAAATAATTGATTACAGTGGCGGCTATCTTATGATTTGTAAGTAATCGAAAAGCGTTACATATCATTCCTTAGCAACCGTCTTCTAGCAACATTCTAATATTTATATATTTTTATCTTCTTCTTCTTCTACTTCGCCTTCCTCCCAACTATTTGGGGTCGGCCACCCTTGTCCTACACCTCCACTTTACTCGGTCAATCACATCTCCTCTGCACACACCGACAGCCCTCATGTCATTCTCCAAAGTCTCCAACCATCTCTTTTTTGGTCTTCCTCTTCCTCTTTTCCCTTCAACGTCCATCTTCATAACCACTCTTACTGCATTCGTTTCCTCTCGCCTCATCACATGCCCAAACCATCGCAGCCTATTTTCTCTCATCTTGTCCACAATTGGCGCTACACCAACACTACCTCTCACGTATTCATTCCTTATTCTATCTTCTCTTGTCACTCCACTCAACCATCTAAGCATTCTCATTTCCGCGATACTCATACTTTGTTCTATTCTCCTGTTAACCGCCCAACACTCTGAACCATACAGCATAGTTGGTCTCACTACACTTTTATAAAATTTACCTTTCAGCCTAATTGGAATTTTCTTATCGCATAACACGCCCGATGCTTCTCTCCATTTCATCCACCCGCACTTAATCCTATGTTTTACATCAATGTCAAAGCCCCCGTCCTTTTGAACAAAAGATCCTAAGTATTTAAAGCTCTCAACTTCACCTATCACATCACCATCTATTGTCAGTTGTCTCCTCATTCCTTCAACTTCTTGGTCTCTTTGTCCAAAATCATACTCAATATACTCAGTTTTATTTCTACTAATTCTCAATCCCTTTTCTTTGAGGGCTAACCTCCACTCATTTAACCTATTATTGACAACTTCTAGGTTTTCTCCTATCAGAACTATATTATCCGCAAACATCATACACCATGGTATCTCAACCTGTATCTCCTTTGAAACCTCATCCATTACCACTGAGAACAGGTAGGGGCTTAGAGCTGACCCCTGGTGCACACCTACTCCTATACTGAAACCTTCTGATACTCCACACCGACTCTTGACACTAGTACTCGACCCTTCATACATATCCTGGATCAAATTAACATACATTTTTGGGACATTTTTCCTCATTAATGCCCACCTTAAAACTTCCCTTGGCACCCTGTCATACGCCTTTTCTAAATCTATAAACACCATGCATAGTTTTTTATTCTTTTCTCTGTACTTCTCTACTAATTGCCTAACACAAAATAATGGCTCCATTGTCGATTTTCCTGGCATAAAACCAAACTGGTTTCCTGATATCGAGGTCTCACTTCTTATCCTCTTCTCTATAATCTTTTCCCAGATCTTCATACTATGACTCATGAGCTTTATTCCTCTATAGTTCCCACATTCTTGTATGTCTCCTTTTCCTTTAAATATTGGTACAATAAAACTCTTTCTCCAATCTTCTGGCATTTTACCCTCTATCAGTATCTTATTAAAAAGATTTTTCAACCACCCAATGCTTACATCTCCTAACATTTTCCACACCTCTACAGGTACTCCATCTGGTCCTACTGCTTTTTTCTTTTTCATCGCCTTCACCGCATCTCTCACTTCCTCCTCGCCCACTAGACCAATCAATCCTTCATTCCATGACATACTCTCTAAAACTTCTTTTGGATATTCCTCGTTCAGTAATTTCTCAAAATATTCTTTCCATCTTTTTTTCACATCCTCATCATTTGTTAAAACTCTCTTATCCTCATTTTTTATACACCAAACATTTTGGAAATCCTTGGATCGCTTTTCTCTGACCTTCGCCAGTCTATAAATTTATTTTTCTCCTTCCTGTGTTCCTAGCCGCTCATATAACTCATCATACCTATTAAGCTTTGCTTTGCTTACAGCACTTTTCACTATTTTACATACATTTTTATACTCTATCCAATCTTCCCTCTTCCTACTTTTCTGCCATACCTTAAATTGCTTTTTCTTACTCGCTACTACTCTCTGAATCTCCTCATCCCACCACCACGTTTCCTTGTCTTCTGGTAAACTACTTTTGGTTTCACCAACAACCTCTTTTGCTATGTTCTTTACACAAGTGACCATCCTTCTTATTTATATATTTTTATAATATTTATAATATAATATATAAGATTATAATATAATACTAATATTATTAATTTCATTATTAAACATTTTGCAATTTTCAAAATGGTTAGTCACTGCGCTCAATTTGATTTTTAATATTTATAATATTAATTTTGCATCAAATGCCTTAACAGTATTATACATGTAAAGTATAAGTTTGGCAGGTCGTTATAATTTAAAATTTAAAATATTACGTCTGTAAGAAATACTAAATCCTACAACCAATTATTATCTTTAAGTTCTAAAATTGATTTTCCCTTGTCGATCATGAACATTTCAATTTCTCCTCGTAAATCAAGAAATTGTTTCAAAATCTTTCTTTGGCTTAACCATTGAACAAGGCTATAGTACACTACATCACTGTACTAAGCTTCTATTTCGCGAAGAAAACTTTTAAATTGTCTGTGGGTAAGACCACGAGACCTAATAAAATTAACAGTTGTAAGGTTACCACTCCTACAACTAAAAATCTGAATAATTCGGCCAGACGCAATGGCCGTGGTTGTACCTTAATATGTATATATGTATATAAAAAAATAGGGTCACCAACCTACTGGGCGAGACCATGAGGTCGGACCACAGTAGGATTTTTGTTGGAAAAATACCACGACGACAATGAAGCGAAGATGGTATTTTTCGAAAATAATTAACATAAAAAAAACAGTATATAAAATTAACAGTTGAGTTGTAGTGTTGCTTCAATACGTAATGTCAGTAGATCTACCATCTGGGATGGTCTTGGAGACCGTTGCCTGTACCTTATATACTAAAGATTTTTGTTGGAACAATAAAATACATGAGTCCGTTGAAGACGGAAAACACATGAAAAAGACAATAGATTAAAGTTAAATTGAAATGGAATTTATTAAAGAAAATAATTTAAGTTAAATGAGGCAAAAAATCGAATGATCAAAAAACCTCATCTGAAATTGAAATGGGACAGTCAAATAAAATGTATTTAAACAAAAAAATGACACCTACGCTATTAAAAATAATGCGATGAACGCCTTCAGGTACCCACCGGCTGTCCAATACGGCGTACCGCTAAAGCACGGCGGGTATACGTCCCAGACAAGATGCTAGTTTGTAAACATGTACAAACATGTTGTACAGTTGGGGGTGGAGTGCACCTCGTTTATAGGATAGGTCATTATTACAATGGATTTGAATGTAATGATAGATATCATTGTATATGAATAACGATTCTGAACGGAGTTAATATGTTTGTCTAGGATATAATACATTGTTATTTATAAATATATATATAGTAGAAGAAGAAGACGTACGTTACAGTATTTATATTTTACATTTATAATAATTAATTAATATTTATTTTTTTATTAATTTATAATATAATATCCTAAATTATATGATAAATTAAATAAATTATTTGATCAAAAAACAACAAAATACAGTTTATAATGGAAATCGATAAAAGGTAGGATAACACTGATAACACATGAGTTTACTACACAATCTACTCGGCTTCACTATTCGGCTGGAGTTTTTAGACACGCCGAGTATAGTCAATTTTGGTAATGGAGAATTCACTCGGCCCAGTGAATAGAAACGGTTTCTATTCACTCGCTCGGTCATTTTACTCGTCCGTCAACTGGACCGAGTACTGGTTTGTTGAGTTCACACGGGACAGTACTCGGCCGAGTTGATATTCTCGGCCGAACTCTCGTCACGTGTAAACGGGGCTTTATAATGACCGATGTTCTGATAAAAGTCGGCAGGCAAATGAAAATAAAATCATTAAATTATCTGTAATCGTCAATTGATATTCGGTACCTATTTTTAGTCAATAGTATTCGTCAACAGTGCGTTTTGTGCAAAAGTTAAAATTGAAAACAACAAAACGCGTTTATTATCGTGGCCCAGACAAGACTGATTCACGGAACCGATTATAAATCGTCAAGAGAAACGTATAAATTTGTACGATCATACTGATCATATTTTATACAATTGTAATTGTATTTTTATATTGATTTTTATTTTTTACCACACAGGATTTAATATAAGTAGGAACTAGTAATCTTTTTAAAAATTATTTACTATACAAAAATGTTAAATGCCGCCCCTGAAAAATGTCGCCCTAGGCGTGGGCCTACGTCGCCTACCCCTTAAGCCGGGCCTGGTTCTAATTTTCCTAAGGGCTTTTTCGTCACCCAAAATACGAGAGACGTCCACGCACGTATTGATGCTATATTACAAAAGATTGGTTTTTTTAATGATAGTGCCGATTATTGACGTACCCAGGGGCAGCACTTGAGGCAAGCGCTACCATAGTTCAGTAAATTCCGTTCAGTTTTTTTTCAGTAAATTATCCAATGGAAATATTATTCACCATGAATTTTGTTATGTTGCGCAATCTTAAACAAAACTATGGTTGAATAAATATTGAAAAATGATAATTTTAACAACTTATTGTTACTGGTTTATGACGTTCTTACGTCAGCTGCTTCCTGTCCATTTCACCAATATTCGGTGCACGCTAAGAGTCCGCGCATGCCAAATAATTTCTTCCACCATTCGCTTTTAGAGCCGTTCTCACTTTTGTCCACGGTACGCTTTTTGTTATCAGTGTCGCAAACACGTTTGCCAAACAATAGAACTTTCTTGTCGCTCTGCACATCGATTATTGGATTTATTAGCGCCGGTACGATGTAGATAAAATCTATCTAATTTCATCTAATTGTATCTAGTAGATACTATCTACATCGTGAGCTGTGGTTTGCGAGCCGCAGTGCATACAGTTCACATTTGGAACAGTGCTGCATAACCGTGAATTGGTTTTCGGTGAACCAATCAGAAACCGACTTCACGTGACTAATCCGTTTGCCGCCCGGTCGTACGCTTACGTGCGCCGAGTACATTTTTTTGTTATTTCGTTTCAGACGTTTTCATTGTTTTCAAATACGTTGTAATGTATTTATTCATTTTTTTTTTAATGTAAAAGGCAAATAAGTGTATTTTATACTGATAGCGTTTCCTAGTATTAAGCCGTTTTATTGGTTTTCACTAATAAGTATTATTTTTTTTAGTTATTTTTATTTTAAATAAAAAAAAAATAATAAAGATATATAATTGCAAACTTATTAATTGATAAATATAGGTAAGTGTATTTTAAAACCGTGTAATAATGCATTACTTAGTATTTACTTCTTGTGTAGTCGATAAAACTAATATACAGTGTGATCACGATAAGTGGAAATACTCAATAACTATGCATAGGCTTCATGTATTTTAATTCTGATTTTTTGGCTAACTAATAAACATAATTATACACATTTTCAAGTAATTAGACTATTTTTGTGACAGTTAATTTCGCGCATGCGCACAATAACCTTTTTTTTTCAATGGCATGACCTATTTTTGACCACAAATTATTTTTCTTTGTATTTTTAATGCATTTTGGTGGTTGAATTTCTTTTTTAAGTTGAAAAATGGCCGAGTTATAGCAATTTGAATTTATGTTAATTGAACGGGTATGCAGATACATAATACGTAGTTAATAATAATAAATACGTAAAAATAAAAATACAAATATTGATTTATTTTTATTCATAAAAGTTTAAAATAAATAAAAGGACATTATTTTGATAAGATATTAAGCAGAGAAAATAAAATGTATTGCTCATTCATAATTACTCGGATAATGAAGAGCATAGGTTTCTTCGGCAAGACGTATTTTTTTTGCATTCCCAATAACGCATGTCAACTTTTTCTAAATTGTCCATAATAACTAATACATACGTATTAATTCAGGTTTAAAATCATAAACTATCGATTTTTTATTTCTTATTAGTTACTGGCACTTACTGCAGAATAATATCGACTGAGAAAAATTTTTGAATTATAACTGGTACCTATTCCCGTATGATATAATTTATACATTATAACTACAATACAATTACTGAGATAAGTTAGATAATTACTTGAAAATGTGTATAATTATGTTTAATAGTTGGCCAAAAAATCAGAATTAATATATATGAACCTTATACATAATTATTATGATAATAATAATATTGATAATATATGATATTAATTCATATAATAATATATGATATTATAATTATAATTATTATTACAGTGTTTCCACTGTATACCTATATCTCACTAGAGCTCTTGATACACGTGAATTCACGGAATTCACATGTCACTTCTAAAATAAAAACGTTTAACCTCATTTTAATTTTGTACTAATAATATTTTATTAAAAATGCAAGTACTTAACACAAAATTCATTATTTAATCATTATAAAAACGAATAAATATTTTGGATAAACACGTTTATTTTACGTTACACGCGAATCCGTGACACGTGTATTTAGAGTATCTCTCTCCGACCAATATTTTAAGAAATCGATTTCTCGATCAGCCAGTATTACACTAGGGTAGCAATTTGTCCCGAATTTTCCGAAGTATATTTTGTTAATAATATACGTAATAATAATATAACTTTTATTTAATCTGACCACCCTATATTACACAGATGATTTTTATCTTGAATGTTATATGGTGCATTCGTGCATTTTTAGTAGTTGTCTGTCATCCTGTAATTATCCGCAGTCACATCTTGGGTTTTCCTCGATGCCTCATTTTACGAGATTTAACCGTGTGCGGGCTGTCCCTATCCGTATGCGGCTTAACGTTTTCCAGTATGTATAAGATAGTTGGAGGGTAATGCTTCTTTATTCACGTAAGGGTTGGTTGATTCCTCTTTCTATTTTTCTAGACGTCGGTCTACTGGTCTTTTTGTTAAGGGTTCTCACATGCTCCAAAGAAGCTTTCTCTTGATTTGAATTGTTAATGAGGTGCTACTTGTCCATTCGTTTGGTGTCATTTATTTACTGTACATAGTATTTACTGTATATTGGTACATACCGTCATACGGTATAAAGTAATAATATAATTGGCACTTCACTACTTTGAAACACTCAGCAAATAATACTAGATAGTTGCGGATCACATCAACGCGAAGCACTCTTTTCTTCGGACCCGGACATTTTCCGCGACCGCAGTTCCGTTTCACCGCTGACTTTTTCGTCGCCAGGTTATTCATTGTCGGACTACTTACTGTCTGGCTATTCGCTTCGAAGAGAACCTCTCTAATAAACTCATTATAAAATATTATTACCGATAATATACTTATCATTAAAGATTGATAAACAACAATACTAAGGTTATGATATTTTTTCAAACCTCACCACCTGACTTTTTGCATGCGTTCATCCCTGATTGACATTCTTTGAGCTGTGAAACATACATTTTGATATGTTCCTCAATTTGAATTAAGTACATTTTACACCCTCCCAGTCCCACAATAGAATTCCGCGGCGAAAACGTCTGCTGCGAAATGTCCTTGACTCCATTTCTTTGTGATGCTTTTCTACAAATGCAAGATGCAGAACCCTCCTATACTCAATAGATAGCTTTAACTCAAAATTCTCCCAACTCCTAACCCTATCTACTGGTCTTCTCATATAAACAGACGTTTCGATATACTAATACGATTAGATTGGTAATAGAATATTTTACGTAATATCATACTTATATTTTAACTTAAGTACATAGCATTTTTGTATGTATTGTAGATATTATTTTCAAAAATAAAAAATAAAATAAGTATCCAACGACTAATTTAATAAAGTTGGTAATAGAATGTTTAACATAATATTATACATTTTAACTTTAAAGTATATTCATGTTTATAAATTCATAGACTATAAGTATTAAAAAATGGAATAAAAAATGAAAGCACAAATTCTAGTAAAATGAATATATCCCTTATATTCTAAAATTAGTTATTATCAAACAAATAATAAAATATACCAAAATTATTATGTTCAGTTATTTTTAAATTTGCATTGCGTAAAATACTCGTATAATTCCTACATAAATTTTCCTTATAAAAAATGTAGTGCTCAAAAGTATGGCTTATTTGATATTTGATATGATAATTTAACGACGAATAAGCAACAATAGTAAATATATTTTACAGTATTATGTCATATATATATGAGGAATTATGATTATTATATGGTATATATGTATAAATGATTCGTTGTTAATATTATTGATTACGTCATTCTTATTTTTAGTTTCTTATTATTGTTTATATAATTAATAATATTATGTGTCGTAAACTTATGGAAATAAGACAACCAACAGCAATGTAATGATGTAAACAAATATTGTCTCGAGTGCCTAATTTCAATAAATGTGTAATGTAAATATTTAAATAAAATTATATTTCTTAGAGTATAATATTAAATTATTTAAAATAATAATTAATAATACAAATTTATTTGAAGTTCCAACATTGATTTTGGGGAAAATTTTAAGAATGTCAATTGAAAGTTCCGCTGCGCGCTGGTGGTAAAATCTAACTTGCTGCGGTTTTTATAAATATCGCACGGCGATATTTTACCACTGCAGCGTGCGGACTTCCATTACAATATATACGTGTGTACAATTTTATCGCCACCGCGGCAGTATGTACCTTAAAACAGAGTTGGGCGTTATTCTATTGAAATTTTATCTAGATGATTATTTAGATGACATTTTATTCGAATAAATTTTAATTCGAATAATTTAAAAAACATTATTCGAATAGAAAATCATTCAAATAATTTTTTTTTATAATAATTCGAATAAAAATTTATTCGATTAATTTTCAACTATTATATCTAAAAAATATCTAAAAAAAATGATTTTATTATGAACTATGTTTAATCAAATTAAATAACTAAGAATTATTCGTATAACCGTCTTTAACATTTATTTGAATATCATAGATGAAAATTATTCGAATAATCATAGTTGAAAATTATTCGAATAATTATCAAATAATTATCTAGATAAAATTTTGCCCAACTCTGCCTTAAAACTGTCGTACTAACGTAATAAGATTTATTTTCCATCACAATTTATTAAAATAAAATAACATTATTAAGTCAATACATTCCTTGCTTCAATGAATTCTCTCAAAATTTAAAATAATCCATAAATTAATATTTTTATTGACTTTAATTTCTTCGAGAAAATATAATGGGCCCCATTTAAGAGGTTCGTATGGGGACCCAAATATAAATATTAGATTATAAATAAGCTTACTAGTGCAATTATTAATATTATTATTAAAATAATAATAGATTTATTTGAACGGTATGGGCAAGACATTCATACGTATTTTCGGTCAAATGTTCCAAAAAAATATTTTTTTAAAAGATTTAATTTACCGATTAGAAAATATTTTATGAAATAATTAAAATT
The DNA here is from genome assembly GCA_034509805.1 of Sipha maydis. Classification (NCBI taxonomy): domain Eukaryota; kingdom Metazoa; phylum Arthropoda; class Insecta; order Hemiptera; family Aphididae; genus Sipha; species Sipha maydis. The sequence goes on from JASXSY010001054.1 coordinate 134,762, forward strand.
AATAATTATTACTTAAGAATACTAACTAATATTATAATAAGACGTAAGACTACTAAGATGGAACGAATTATCATTAATAATAACAAAATTATTCAACTGTTATTGGCAACTTTCATCTTATCTTCTATAGTTGTAAATACTGTTTTCTACGTTGGAAAACTAAAAATTTTCAAACAAGTTCTGCCTCATCGACTGGAGTGATCAATGGTTGTGACGATTATGTTCATACGCACACGTCTATCGCATTTGGGAAACCACGCTACGGTTTTTATTTATACAGGTGTCGATCGCTCGATCGTGTTGTGCTCTCGTCTACAACAACCAGTCGCAGTTCGGAAACCGTTCCTTTTTGCACAACCACGTGAATTGTAAAATCTCTGATTGCGTGCGAGGAGTGCATTTTTTGTACAGAATTTTTTATTTAAAATTCGCTTACTCGTATATTATTTCATGATAACTGTTATTCAATCGTATTTACCATAAAAATGTTTAGTCTTTGTAAGCTCTAATGTGTCTTGTGCACTATGCATGTCAGTGTACAAGTTAAACTCACGTAGACGTTGTTATCTGAGTACTTTTTGATGAAGGTAAATATAAGAATATTCTTAAAAAACATATCCTACCTTGTTTTTATTATAATCTGTTATTACAATTATTTAATTTTTTTTTTTATGTAGAATGTCGTTTTATCTACTATTGATTTTCATTACGTATGTAGTTGCTGTTGTATACTGTGAAGATTGTGTTTACAATCTTAAACATAAAGACAAAGAATTTTTATTCGATCTGACAAGGTAAAAAATATTTAGTTATCTACATTTTTAATATTAGACATTTTGATTTAAGTAATACTTAATAAGTATATATTAATATATTATACTATACACATTTATATTTTATGTAAGCTTTAAAGAAGTCCAAACAGTTAACTTCACTAAGAATAACGATTTACACACAATAGATATTACATTATGTAACAACAGTAAACCAAAGTCAACTTGTAATGGAATGAGATCAAATATATGTCTAAAAAATAAAAATTACCAGATCGATATAGGATCTAAAATTAAAGGTAACATTCAATTTTTAATTTGTACCTACTTGACTTATAAATCATAATTATAAATTTAATTTTTTTAATTTTTTATATTTACAATTGAACAATTTGTAAATATAGGATTTACAATAAGTTCAAGTTTTGTAAAGTTAAAATAAAATAGTATGATATAACCTAATATAATAAATAGATAAAGTTATGTTTTTAGATAATTAATGGCTAGAGGGAAGTAGCCATTCATTGATGGTTTCTTATGACATGTAAACCTATAAGGAAAATTTAATTATTTAATAGGTCATGATACCATATTTATTAAGATGCCTTTTGGGATCATCAAGAATCAGTGACGTGTTTTCAATTTTTTTGTGGTGGGGATTTTAAAAATGTATTAAAAAATAAGAGATTTTATAATATTATAAAAAATATGTATAAGGTATGCATTAATAACTATATTATGCTGCCAGGAATAATGGGAACGGATAGTCCTGAAAGTAGAGAATTACGTTGATTAATTATAAATTTATAAATAAGTTTCAGTTTTTCATATTTGTATACATAAAAATGTAGCATAACAATGTGACAAATCTATAGGTTGTTACGGGCATACATAACTAATGTAATAATATAATATACATAAGTATCACGATGTTAGGGACATATGTGAATATAATCTCATAGACCTTGGTTTAGACATAATATTAAAAGACAAATACAAATTATGAGTAATCGGAAATGCGTGGGAACATATAAAAGATGTAACCATAGGGTACAACAGATAGATAGGCACATTAGTCAAAATATATAGAAGATATAACCATAGGGTACAACAGAGTGGTCAATAAGACATACATAATATATATATATATATGTGTATATGTATATGTACGATAAGGATAAAACTCTATATGTGAAATCACACATCCGATGATTCACACAGGAAAATTATTTTAATAAAGTTATATTTAATAAAGTCTAGAGTTCATTATTTCATATTATTTAAATTATCTAACATTGATTGAGCAACTGTCACTTGAGGACTCTTCTCTCGTTGCACTGTCCGGTACTCCCATACCGGCACGCAACAAGGTCTAAAAGATAACAAAGTATATATTATGTTTCAAATCACTTGAAGTAATATTCAGAATTGTATTTTGCATATTTGTCATGTAAAAACATTTTGAGTATAAAATAAAAATAAAAAAGAACCGGATGGGCCTCGCTCTGCTGTACACTTGGGGGTGAAGTGCGACTCTTCATAGGATAGGTCATTATAATGGATTTGTTAAATTTGAATTCAATGATAGGTATCATTGTATACGAAAAACGATTCTGAACGGAGATGATATGTTTGTCTAGAATATAATACATTGTTATTTATAAATATTGTAATAAGTATATTTTATTTTGAAACAAAAAATTTAGAAAAATCGAAAATTTAAATTGTCTATAAATAAGTCAAAATATGTCAAAATACATTGAAAACTTAACTATGTATAGAAAACGTCAATATAAATTAGATTTGGTGATAATTTCAAGTTGTTGCGATTTTTGGTTTTTGAGTTAGAGCATTTTAAAAAAACCGATATCATTTGTCGGTCTGGAATATTATACATTATATTATATTTTACATGTAATTCTATGTCAATATTCGCTGTTCAAACGCTCATAAAAAAAAATTGTGCCTATGGATTTTAATAATTTTTGAATGACATTAAGAACTACTTCTGTGGAATCTTATATTAAATATCAAGTATTTTGTAGGAGCCAAATTTTTTTTATCACCGATTATAAAAATAAAATGTAAAAAAATCGAATATTTTAAATGCCTATAAGTGGCTTAAAAATCAATATTATATTTTGAAAAAAATATGACATAAAGGAAATACCAATTTTAACAGCTGGTAGAAATTTCAATTATCTGCGACTTATACTTTTTGAATTATAACAAATATTAAAAATCGTTTGAGAATAAATCGCTATTTTATGCAATTTCGTAAATATTTAAATTTCAAACAGTCATAAACTTTTTTCCTCTAATTCCGGTAGAAATTTTTTTAAAGATTTTTGAAGAGTAGCCTATAGATAACCTAGTGTTAAAATTTTGAACCTTAAGTATGAACAGAAAAAATTTTATGAATTTTTATCTACAAAATAACTTGCAAATTATCGTGATTTTTACATATTTCGTATAAATTGGAACTTTGAGCACTTATAAAAAAAAATTGTGACTTACGATTTTAGATATTTTTATCATTTAAGGAACAACTTATAAGAAACCTTGTATTAAATTTTCAAGATTTTCTGGGCAGCCAAAAAAATGTTATCGTTATTTAAAAAAAAAAATACTTAAAAAAATTGAAAATTTCAATTGTCTATAAATAGCTCAATAAAAGTCAAAATACTTTGATGGTGTATAGAGAACGCTAATCTAAACATTTGGTGAAAATTTCAAGTATTTACATCGATTAGTTTTTGAGGTATAGCAAAATAAAAAATTTGATTATGTCGAAAACTGGTTTTGCGTAAAAACTCCTGTTTTTCCCAAAATTTTTTAGGGTTTTTTCCGTCGCATTTAAAAAAATTTGAAAATTTTTTAGTTTTGACCCCCCAAAGTACCAAATAGATTCATTTTCCTTTCAGAAAAGTTGCTTTATAAGGCAATCGAAGCATTTTTACTGCCCCAAATCGTGTCGACAGGCACAAAAAAAAAATAAAAAAAAAAAAAAAACATCATTGTAAAATCAATACATTCTTCACTCCGTTCAAAATCTAAAAGAACCGGATGGGCCTCGCTCTGCTGTACAGTTGGGGGTGGAGTGCATCTCGTTAATAGGATAGGTCATATAAATAGGGTATTTATCTAATATACGTGAGGATGTGACGTATGGGGGTAGTAAGGAGGACTAGCTTCTAATTCGGAAGGGGCGTAGCTCGGAGCAATTTTAGCGCAGAATGCATCAAACCAATCATCGTTATCCGGGCGTATGGCGGGAATAACACAATTTTTAAATCTTCTAGCTGTGGCCCAAAGATATTGAATTGAACAGGATGGGTTTAAATTGGAACAAAACTTTTTCCAGCTATTTCTTTTTTCATTTTTAAGAAAACGAGTGGTGTGTGCACAGACGTTGCGGTATTTGAGAAGATCAGATAAACTGCCAGAACGACGAAAAATTTTAAAGTGTAAGGATCTAGTTTTGACGGCCTCCGAACAAGACGGGTTCCACCACAAGGGGGAGGATGTATGCGATTTAGGATTGGTTTTTTTAACTGGTATAGCCAGATTTGCGGCGTTTAATATAATTTCTGTAAAGTTGGAGTATGAATTAATTAAGGCAGAGTCCTCAGCAGCCGAGGAGATCGCGTCATGGATATTGAGTCTAAAAGAAGTCCAATTAGCCTTGTTGAAGTTATAGGGTGCGGGACTAATGGGAATGTTATTAGGTTGATGGTGAGATCGGGAAAAATTTGAGAGACTCCTGTTAGTAGCTGAAATTATAATAGGTATGTGGTCACTACCATGAGGCTCACCCAGAGTGTGCCAGGATAGGTTCCAATATAGGTTTGGGGAGCAAAAAGATAAATCTATAGCAGAGTCCATAGAATTAAGCCGTCCAATGTGGGTAGGACTGCCATCGTTAAGTATACAAAGGCCGAGGGAATCTATAGTATTGTAAATAATGTTTCCACGGGGAGACGAAGAATCGGAGCCCCAGGCCGGATGAAAAGAGTTAAAATCGCCGCAGAGAATAGAATTACAAGAAACCAGGCTAAACAGAGATTGCCAAACGATAGCAGGTATGTTGGAATTGCTAGGGATATAGTAGGACCATATCTCTAGGGGGGGAGATGAATCTGATACTATCTCAACGCCTATAATATCCATTTTGTAATTATTAAGATTATTCCTAATAGTATTATCTATAGGAATTGGTCTAGATTTCAGAGAATGATGAATTGCTACAGCTACACCACCAAACCCATCGGGTCGATCAGATCTGTAGATTCTAAAAAAGGGTATATTAATAGAACGGGAGGGATTGAGCCAGGTTTCGGAAAGTATAGCAATAGAGCACCTATGTGCATGAAGGAGGTGCATAAGAGACGGGAGACGTGCTGAGAGACTTCTAACATTCCACTGTAAGATAATCAAGTTGTTGCTAAATGAGTTATTATTCATGTTGAGGGACATATGAGTTGCATATAGATATTTGTGAGTCCAGAGTGATAATATGTTAGAGTAATTAAATATCCTAGGTACTGGCGTTTAGGATAAATGTTTAACAATAGGTATAGCTAGTAAGAAAGTTAGAGAAGACTCAATTAGTGATTGAAGGGAAGAGGGGGAGAAAGGAGAGGATAAGGAGGGGGAGTTGATTAAAGTTTCGGATAATTTTATGGATAAAGTATGTACCCAAGAAAGATCGTTTAGATTATTCACTATCGGGTTGTGTTGGTTAGAGATATTATTTAAATAACTGCCATTAGGAGGAGAATAAGATGAAACAACGGGTAGGACAACTCTATTATTATTTGACGTATTAAGAGGTTTTTTTTTGTTTTTTTTAGAATTAAAAAAATGATGACTTTCATTTAAAATTGGAAAGTTCTCCTCATTAAGAGGGATATCAGTATTTGAATTATTAGAATTTGGAAGCTGGCTATTTACAATATCAGAGTATTTAAAAGCAGACGTACAATATTTATTTTTCTTAAAATCTAAGGCGTCTTTGTAAGAGAGATTCTCTATAGCCATGATTCTCTTGATGTCCTTTTGAACAGACCATTCCTGGCAGCTACGATCAGTGGCAACATGAGGGAGTTTGCAGAAGAGGCATAAGGGGTCCGTGGCGTGGACGGTCGGGCATTCTGTGATAGTATGTTTGGAGCCACCACAGTGACCGCATCTTGGATCACTGCGACAGAATTTTTGCGTATGTCCATAACGTAGACAACGGTTACATTGTACCGGAGAACGGATGCTGGGGTTTACATCAAAAATCATATTGTAGATCGAAATGTGTTGAGGTAGTTTAGGAGACAAAAATTTAAGTTCGACGATGCGTGTAGCTTCGATATTACCATCTTTTTTAATAGAAATACGTTTGAAGCTTACAATTGGAGAACTTGATTGAACTCCATCCCGAAAAACGTCCTCGGAGACGTCTGGATCTAGTTTTATCATACCAAAAGAGTAGATAAGGTTCGATGGGATATTCGCAGTAAAACCATGTTCGTTTAAAGTCTCGGAGATCAAACAAAGATTTCCGTTCAAAATCGAATCAAAGCTTATTTTGATTTTTTTTGAGCCAGCGGGCTTGATATTGGTTATACCGGTGAAATTAGTAGAAAAAAATTTTGCTGCCTTTATTGGGTGCCAATTCCCCAAGTTTTTATTTAAATCAATGCATTCAACTAGTATTATGACGGGGCCAATATAATCGGAAGGGAAGGTCTGTTGTGAGCCTTGAGACAACATAGTTATATCATTGGAAATAACAGTGGAGTGTATAGAAGCGGTTGCAGGTGTAGAGTTTATTTCAGGTACTAAAATCGATGTAGGGTCATTAGTATTATCAATAGATAAACCGTCAATAGTGACCGGGTCTATCGGCAGATTGTTGTCAATGGGTGCAGAGTCCATATAATTGAAGGTCGAAGGCGACGTATTTAGAACCGGAGTGTTTTCCATAATATGTTGAAGTCCGGGAGACGTGGGTGTAAGTAAATTAGAATTCGACTTACGTGAATTTTTTTTAGATACGACGAGAGTGTATTTAGAATCCGAGGAACGATTGGTAGACAGCGTAGGTTTTATTTTGTTCGGGGCGGGTGATTTGCCCGCACGAGAGTCGCCGCCCGAAGACGACGACATAATTAGTAATAAGCCGCGCTAACGATGTATACAAAACAATAACGGTAACTGCGATAAGAGTAAGCGGAAAGCACAATCGAACACTATGACTGCAGAAACGCGACTGATTTAAACATTTAAAAAAAAAAAAAAAAAAAAAAAAAGAAATATTACATTAATAATTTGGATTAAATTATCTTATGTTTTAATAATTTTTTATTTTATTTTGTTGTTAGAAATGAAATTAGATGGAAAAAACCAACTTGTTATAATTTTAGAAGGGACAACATTTTGTGAAAGAAATAAAAAACACCAAACTGACTTAAAATTTATATGTAACAACAATGTAAGCCAATAAATTAAATATTATTATACATTTGTTAGATTTCAAATTGTAATTGTAATAGTAATTCAAAAATTATATTTATGTGTGTACTTATATGTATTTATATAATTTAAACAAAAACAATTTTAAATTAAATGTTTGACTTAACACGTTAACAGTTAACAGTTAGCAATAGCAGTCTTCTTCTTCTTCTTCTTTTGCCTCGCCTTCCTCCCAACTATTTAGGGTCGGCCACCCTTGTCCTACACCTCCACTTTACTCGGTCAATCACATCTCTGCACACACCGACAGCCCTCATGTCATTCTCCAAAGTCTCCAACCATCTCTTTTTTTGGTCTTCCTCTTCCTCTTTTCCCTTCAACGTCCATCTTCATAACCACTCTTACTGCATTCGTTTCCTCTCGCCTCATCACATGCCCAAACCATCTCAGCCTATTTTCTCTCATCTTGTCCACAATTGGTGCTACACCAACACTACCTCTCACGTATTCATTCCTTATTCTATCTTCTCTTGTCATTCCACTCAACCATCTAAGCATTCTCATTTCCGCAACACTCATACTTTGTTCTATTCTCCTGTTAACCGCCCAACACTCTGAACCATACAGCATAGTTGGTCTCGCTACACTTTTATAAAATTTACCTTTCAGCCTAATTGGAATTCTCTTATCGCATAACACGTCCGATGCTTCTCTCCATTTCATCCACCCGCACTTAATCCTATGTTTTACATCCATGTCAAACAAGTTAGCAATAGCAGTAATTTATGAAATTTGTTAAAATTATGTGATTGGTCACTACTGTTATAGCAGTTATTTGTAAAACGTGGCAAAATCAGGCATTACCGTTCATGCAGTATTATTTTCAATGGTACTAAACGACACTAGAGATAATGCTGACCCATTATTTGCACTCATATTTTTTGGCACAATAATATTATTCCAAACATAACATATTTTATCACAGTGTCACTTTGTCTTATACTTTGATAGAAATATAACTCTTTCAACTGATACTCTAAGGATCAATTATAAAGAAAATCTGAAGGAAATTACCCAAAAAAAAAATTGAAACATGTGAACAGTTTTGGAGATGCAATAAAAACATTTACGTATCCAAATGGAAGGATAAATGTAACATGACTTTTAACTACTAAAAGTGATTCTAAAATTATAGCTAAGAAAAATAAATATGGCTAAGAAAAAAATTAACCAGCAAAAATAGTAAACTACAATAGTTTAATGAGTGGTATTGATCAAATGGTAAGCCATTATTCGTCCTCAAGAAAAATAGTTACGTAGTATAAAAAAGTATTGTTTTATTTACTAGACTTAAATACATGGAATTCATGTTTTATTTATTAAAAAAAATTTAAAAATACAAATGTAAGATATAAGTTATTCCGTGATCAGCTTATAAAAAATTTAATCTGATTACATTACAAATTACAACAGCAGAACTATTTAAATTTAAAGAAAAAATTAGTGAAGCACCTGATGATAACCATTATGCAGAAAAGATACTAAAGTCAACAAATTATAAAAGAAACATGTATTTCAAAAACTGCATTCAATGTTACAAGTTTAAAATAAGAAAAGACTGACATTGTTTCAATGCAAAACTTGTATCAAACCACTATGTCCAGGGGAATATTTTTTGAAAATGGCATAAAAATAAACATTAAGTTAAAAAGAATACAATAATATTTATTATATAGAAGTGCCAAATGGGTATTTACTCTATTTACCATTTTAAAATTAAACTATACTTTTAAATTGTACATTGTGTTTGGTATAAATAATTACAAATTTTTTATATTAAGTTATATATAAATTATACATTGCTTAGCATTTAAATTGTATTTTATCATATAAAGTATTATATAAAATAATGATTAAAAAAAAAGAAAAAACAATATTTAGGGAGCTATTATTACAAATCTTAGCTATGTTACATATTAAATAATCATGTGATAATTTTTTTTTTTTTTTTAATCATACAATTCTAGATAGTTGATGATAAAATTGTTTATGAGTCAAGTGATAATTGCAAACATATTATTGATGTTTTTTCTGTAACTGCTTGTCCAGTAGATGACTTGGATATAAGGAAGAGTTGTACTGTATTCATTCCCCATAACAATTATATGTAAATAGTTTATTTTAAATTTAATTATTCAATACTTGGAATTTTTATGCCTTTTATTAAACATGTTTGATATGTTATTTGTTTATTACAATTGTTTCTGTACAAAGCTTTAACTTGAGTCCATTAAGGCGGCATTTAACTACCAGCTATTTGGTTGAAAATAAAAATCGGCGTTTTGAGATGAATATTTGTGGCCGTTTAACCAGTAATATTAAATGTGGTGTTAATATTACCACAATATGTGATGTGACGGATGAAATGCATCCAAAAGTATATGCCGTAGGATCTAAAAAAAATGATAAACTAATTTTTGATAATGAAAGTAAAAATTTTAAATTAATACAGTACGAAAAATCTACTTCAAAAAATAGTAAGATAAATTAAAATTAGTCTAATTAACATAGTTTTATTGCTAATTAAATTTTTATTTTTTAAATAGAAGGTAGAAGAATTGAAATTATTTTTAAATGTAATGAAAGTATAACACCAGAAAAAACTAAACCAGAATTTTTGAATGAAGAAAAATATTTAGCTGAAAATAAAAGTTCTGTTGTAGCATATTTTGAAGTAGCCACATCAACAGTTTGCATACCAGGAATAAATTTTTGTGAAGTAAGTTTTATGAATCGCTTTATATATTTAATTAGTTTAAAGTAATATTAAATTGTTTTCTTTATTCATTTTTCATTAAGAAAATAATATATTATATACCTACTAATTAATTTTTGAATTTTGAATTTTTTTTATAAAATGTCTAAAGTATATTATAAAAAAAGTTTGAAATTATATTTTTGAGTAAAACAGTTTTACTTATGTTACAATTTTAAATTATTTATATATGTAAAAATATAATAGTTACTATACTGGATAAAATTATAAAATTATAGTTACAAAAATAAATAATAAATAAATTACAACTATAAAATTGTATTATAAATAATATATTATAATGTGATTAGTCTTTATGATTGATTGTAGATTTTCAATGATGATGCTCGTTTTAATTTAAAACCTTTGCGTAAGCGGGTTGGAAATTGGCTGATAATTAATTATGAAACTGGTGGAAAATTTTATCTGAATGTTTGTGACTATTTAAATCAATATGGTGAAGAAATTCCTGATTCATGTTTAGGTTTGATTATATAAATGTTTTAATTGTATATTGCAATGTTCACTAGATATTAGGAGTCTTAAACGATTTATTTTTAAATATCGATATATTAAAAAATTTATATATCAAAAAATCAATTTATCAATAAATCGATAAATTGAAAAACTGAATGCATTTACACTCACTTATGAATAACAATAATTATTAATTTACTATTAATTACTAATACTAACACACTGCATAATGCGTTGAATTATGAAATTACTTACACACAAATCCTTAATAAATGCCCCATTCCTCTTTAAGTAATTTTTTTCTGTATACCTACATTACGATATTTATTTAGATATCGATATTTTCAATATTGATATATCGATTTTAATTTCAATAATGATATTAAATATATCATAATATTTGTACTTGATATCGATTTCAAAAATAGTTAAAAATAATTTAACAATATCAATATTGTTTGAGACCTCTACTAGATATTGTATATATTTTAACTTTTATATTTTTTAAGTGGTAATTTTTTTATTCACAGTTGATCGTAAAACTTCAGCTTGTTATGTGAATAGTTCAGGTGTAGGAATTTCTATAGGGTCTTCTCAAATTGGTCCACATTTTGTTGGAAATTCATTACTATTAAATTATACCAGTAAGTTAAATAATTATTGAAAAAGCAATAGCTAAACATTTATATGAAAATAATATTAAATTATTATTTTCAGATGGAGAGAGTTGTAAGAATTCTTTGAAATGGTCAACTTTAATAAATTTTATTTGTTCTAATAAATCAGAATTAACACATGTTTCAACAAATTTTACTTCATGTGTATATAAATTTCAGTGGAAAAGCCCTGAAGCTTGTGAATCATTGGTAATTATAAAAATTTCACATCTAGTTTATTTAAAGTTTTTTAATAATTGTTTTTTTTTTTAAGTTTGAAAGAAAAAATTATTGTATGGTTACACACCCACGATATTCTAATGTTGTCTACAATTTTAATGATTTAAAAGATCAGAATTTTGAAGTTAATGATGAAATTGATGGGAAATTTCGATTTAGTATTTGTAGTCCATTAAAAACACCCTGTAATGGTATTTTTAATTCAGCAGCCTGTTTTTCAATCAATGGAATTGAAACAAATATAGGACTTTATACGGAAGAAATAGTTTTTGATAATGGTAAAATTTATATGTTCATGCAAGGAGGAAAATGTGAGGATGATGGACCAAACAGTTATACTATTATAAGATTCCTGTGTGATTATTCTAATACCAAAATAATTAAAATCAAAAAAGTTAGTATAAAATATTTATAATTTACTTATTTACAAAATAAATAAATTGAGTATTATATTATATAAATGATGATTTTGTCTTATATGTTTAAGACATAGGAAGTCACATTATTTTTATAAAATGATTAATAAGTTAATATCCTTACCTCAGTGTTTACGTACATGTATATATGTAGGCATTTATTTCTTTATAATTTGTGTTAGTACAAAAGTCTTATAGAACTTTGTAAAATTAATTAATTATAATATTACAAATTTGTATTAACGCGTTTTTGAAACGGAGTAGTTGGTTATATTTTTTACATATATTGGCAGAGCCCTGGGGTTGTCCTGTTGAATGTTAGTAGTAATAGAATCGTTAATTATGTTTAAAGTAACACAAGAGGTGTCGAGATTGATTTTGTTATCCTCTTCATTCCAAGGACAGCAAATTTATTTGGTGAGACGAAAAATCTGGATTTTTTATGTTTTGTTAGAATTGGTGAATTTGGAGATGATGGCAGCGAAAATTTGGGTTTGGACATTTTTGGAAAGGAGTTAATCATAAAACTAATTAAATCACGAATAACGGAGAGGAGACAGTAATAGATTACATATTAATTAATTAATAACGCTATAACGGAGTGAACAATTGCACAATGTGCGACCTCATTGCAGGTCAACACCAAACTAAAAGTATTCTGTTTAGTAACATTAATTTTGGTTATCAAAGTCCCATTATTATAGTTATCCTATTATTATGTAAATTTAACATAAATGCATTTTCTTTTGTTAACTTTAATAAGAATAAATATAATGTATTGAATGTTCTATCTAAAATTGAAGTACTTTTTTCTTTATTTAGTAATATATATCTACTTATATAATATATAAAATTATTGTTATATGTTAATTATTAATAATATATTATATAATATTTACATTTTTTAAACTCAACTCATCCATATTAAAGTATTTTATTGCCTATAGGATGAATTTGTGGCTGAATATTTTCTTCTGTTTAAATAACTAACTAGTATAATTGTTATTGTTGGAATACAATTTTTTTACTATCTATTATATAAGTATTTAACAAAAATAATAAGTACAATCATTTTTAAATTTTCTGAGTTTATTTTAAATTTATAATTTTTACTTTTATTATAGTGTAACGTGCCTCGAGTGGTTTGAGGACGCTACGATAATGTTATGATTGAATAGTACTTCTAAGTGTTTTAATATAAGTTCAATAATTTAAACTTGAAAGAATAGAGTATGATATTTTTATTTTACACTTAGAAAAATCAGCAAAGTATTAACAATGTAAATATGACTGTCGTAAGCGGAGTGTTTGTACTTGATGGCTGGATACGTCTGATGTTGGTGGTGAAACGGAGCCCTTATATATTCCGTTTGATTTTGTTCTCGCCGCCTGGTTGCACTTGGCCTTCATCGTCAAATTTGGATGATGACGTTGTTCGCTATTTGTAATCCACACGTGGCTTCTTCTCTGTTGTTATTATTTGGCCATTTCACAATTTGTTCATGGTCGGACATTGATTTAGTGATTATGATCTGCTCGTGGCTCAGCTTTATATTACAATATATGTGTGCAATAGTTATTTATATAATTTAGAAGTATTGTACATTTTATCCTCGTACGACTCGGAAATATGCGTATTATTATTTGTTAGTAATTACATTACAATTATATTACATATAATGGTGCATGTTACAATAGAGCAATATTTTATTTTTGTTTTCTAGGATTTACAAAAGTGTTTTTTTGAGTTCTTTGTGTTTACAAAATATGCTTGTACTCGAAGTATAAAAATTAATTGTACTGTAGTTGATCAGTTGGCTAATATTTATGATTTAAGTAAATTGACCAAATTAAACAGTAATTATGAAATTACCATCAATCCAATGCAAACAATAATTTTAAATGTTTGTCATTCTGTCATTAATAATGACATAAATGCCACTAATTGTCAACTTAATAGTGGAGTATGTTTAGTTGACAAAAATAATTTATCGATTAATCATCGGTAAGGATTATTTAATTTTTAATAGATAGTTAAAATTATAATATTAAGCATTTAATGAATAGTAAAATACTAATTTTAGGTACAAAAGTATTGGTGATGTACATGAAAGTCCTCGTAAAGAAGGAAATAAAATACTATTAGAAATGAAAAATGGTTTTGATGGTCGTAATAGTGTTTCAACAGTCATTGAATTTGTATGTCAAAATCAAAATAATATTGTAAGTATATTAAATAATATTATAATATCAATTGAATTTTTAAATTTGCTTTGAATAAAAATGCATGTTGTAAATAGATTCTTCAGGTTGTATTGAAAATAATTATTTAAAATTAATATATTAACAATTGTTATTTATTTGTTATTAATTAATGAGTAATCCCATTTGAAAACAATATAGGCTAATACATTTTAAATTTAAGTAAAAGTAAATTGTTGAAGTATAAACTGTATTTATAAAAGAGATTTCTGTGAGTGATTGACTCATAATCAACACACAGCCCAATCTATTCCATCCTTGTCTAGGGGAGTACTAACCGTTTCTCCTTTTTTACAATTATATCCAATCTATTAGAACTATTGATTTAAAATTTGGAGGTTAGATTAATATTATTGTTAATTTTGTTCACTTTAATTTACTGAGTAAACTGAGTGACTGAGTTTGTTTCTGTCTGATCAGTTGTACGAATATGTTTAGCCATCTTCAAATGTTTGACAGTAAAACAACGATCACTTCGGACTTTAGTTGCACGCACCTTACTATATAAAACCAAGTCATCAGTTGAAAAAATTTCATTCCCAAACTCATTAACAAAATATTTAAAATGTATTGAACTGGATGACTTGAATTTCGGCATTTTTAAATAAAATCAAAACTAACCGGGGTAAAATATAATACACCTTTTGACTGATACGGCGATTAAAGTCGTACTAATACATTGTCTGGTCGTATACTTTATTAGGTACCATATTCCCAAACAAACATGATAAGTCAATAATAATTTATTTTTAATTAAACATTTATATTTTATAAACAATGATTGTAGTTACTATGCCCTACACAAATTATACATACAAATTGTGGAATTAATTGCATAGTTCGTTAATTTAAATCGTTCTTTAAAAAAATGTAGATATATGAATTTTTATTTTTAAAATCTCACAGTATGAAATTAAAATATATATGCCAAAATATGTTAAGTAAAAATAGTATTATTTGATTCAGTAGAATATGAATTAAATTTGTATCCAGGTTAGCATTAAATTGGATAAATAGGAAAAAATTTGCAGTTTAATAAACATTCGAACTCTAGTAGTAATAATTATTAATTAATGATAATAATTATTGTTATTTATTATTTATTTATCACTAACTACAAGACATACTAATTTATTAACTTCACTATTAAGTTGCTATATAAACCAATGTTGTCAACTGAAAATATACAAATAGAGTGTTGAACTCAATCATTGTGTTTGTTTAATGATAAGGTTTTATTTGAAGTTTATATTATAAAACCAATACAATAATGAAACATCATTGAGTAATATTACATTGAAATTTATAAAAAAAAAAATTGTTAAAAGATACTAAGATATAAATTATTTAAAAATGTATATATTCTATATAATTTTAAAGTTTGTTTTTCACATGGACAATTTTATGTGGCACGTTTCAATCAGTACAATTACAAGTTATTTTGGCACCAAAAATAATTTTATAAATTGGTATTATTTATTGTATATTTATTTAAGTTTTATGGTCAAAGTCGCAATAGGTATTTTGTTAGAATTACAAGTTTTTTAAATTTAAATTTATATTTTTATTTTGCTATTCATTACTTATAATGAATTTATAAAATTTAAATAATCAAATCTATATTTGAATATTTACATTATTTGTCTATTATTTTTAATATCTTGTGTATGAAAACTAATATAATTGAATGATTAGTTATAGAATATTGATTCATATTGGGTATTTTTAGACACATTAGACGACTTTGTTATTAATTAATTATTATTATGATAATTTTACTTTTTTTTTACATTTTATTTTTTTTATTTAGGGTTATCCAGTGTTTGAAAATAAAATAAACCATAGATTTATATTTAAATGGCATACACCATTAGCATGTCCTATTAAAAGACAAAATAAAAATGGAGAAACTTTGGAAGATAAATTTGATCCTATAAAATATTGTGGATATAATAACACAGTTGGAATTTACCCTCAAATGGAAACACTTTCTGAAGTGAATTTGATTTTATTATTTTTAATTAAGAATATTAATTTGCATTAAAAATAATATGTATATTTTGTATTAAAAATTCGAAGTTCCAAGCTTAAATTAATTCCTAAGCAGTAGACACTTATATTTTAATTTGATGTTTAAGTTATATATAAAAAAAAAGGTGAATCATAACTAGGGTCTGGTAGTTTATGTTTATACACTAAAAAGTGTCGAAATATGTATGCACTTACGCGCTTAAATATGTCCTTATTTTTTTAATTTATAAATATGAGGAAAAAAACATTATTTATGATACTACTCACAATTTTTATTTAAATTTCTATGATTGGTAAATAAAAATATTATTTTATTCATTAGTATTAATTTTTAATTATACATTATAACATTATAATTCACAATAATCGATTTTGATTAATTCTCAAATTTAAACGACCTGTTACCTGCCAACATATTTTTTTTACATTGGAAAGTTCCGCTCCACATCAACCGAAGATATTTGTGCCTATTTAAAATATAGTAAATCATATCATGAAAAATCTTCAGGTAAATTATCCATTGTCATTTTTTCTCCCAGCTTGTAATAGCCTTAGATGTAAATCCTTCTTGCTAGAAATCATCAATTACTTAATATTTGACTCAAATATACAGTTAATAACAAAAAAAAATTGTAAAATATACAAGTACATAAAAAAAACCCAAAATATGCAATTATATGCAAAATAAAATGTTGTATTTGGATTTGTATAAGTAAATTCAAATTTGTAGCTGATCTAGCAATTTTATAGTCCATTCAGTAAAAACATGCATTTGCATAAACTTCCAGGCCTAATCATTATTAAGTCCTTGTTTTACCTAATCATTAATTTTAAATTTTTATATTACGAGTGAAACAAGAAGTGTATTGTATTGGTGTTGTCATAAAAATTTTATTTTTTGTATCTGTACACAATTTTAATTAGAAGTATTATTTAAATGATCTCCAAGTAAAAATCAAAATATATGAAATTGGTTCTAGTAAGTAATTTAAAGGTGTTAATTTTACACATTTCTCTACATTTTAATTAATAATTGAAAAACTAATGTTAAAAAAACCAGCAAAATTTACAGCATACTTGTTTTTATTGTAATTCAAAAAATAATAATCGTAGAGACTCAACAATTTTGATTAATGCTTATGTTACTGTTTGCTTTAGATGATATAATTTTCAAAATATTTTATAAACTATAGAAAGTTGAGATTTATCATATTTGTTTAGTTTTTTCTTTTCAAGACGTTTAAAAAATAATTTTAGTTTGACAAAAATATATAATTAATGCACATATTTAAATTTATAACATACCGATGTTGTATGCACATTTTGAAGGTATTTCTTTTGTAAATTGGCATGACCTTTAATTATTTTTTAAGTTTGATTTATACAACTGAAAAAATAAGCATATATACATTTTGAAAATATAAAAATTATAATTGTATAAAAATGTTTTATTACAACACAAATAAAATTGTAATTGGTATTATAAATAAGTGTATGTTATTTTTATACAATATTATAGTTGAAATGCAGTGTGAGTTATATTAATTTAACACCATTAAAAGGAAATTATATAGTTATCAATAAGGAAACAAATACTAAATATTATATTAACATGTGTACGTCTATCAAAGACAATATTGGAGGAATTATGGAATTGAATGGTAAAAATTATGTAAGTATAAAATATTAATAAATTGAATAAGTTATTTTAAATCAATTATGATTAAACATGTTGATTTTTTGTATTTTATGATAATCATTATATTAATATATGATGTATTGTATTTTATTTGATTAAGAGTATTGGTGATCAAGGAACGCTAGAAATTGACAATGATGGTAAAGTTAATGTACACTTTATGAAAGGTGACAATTGTCCAGAAAAATCAAGGCTACCTATGAAATTGTCAACTAAAATTCTTTTAATATGTAGTAATATTGAAGTAAATAAATAAATAAATTTGTAGGAATATATGTTATATAACTATTAAATAACTTCACTTAATTATGTAGAAAAATCCAATAGTTATGAAGACAAATAATAAATGTGCATTACAATTTTTGTGGGAAACTATTCATGTTTGCAACAAAATAATATTAGAGTTTAATGAGTGTAAGCGTGAATCATATATTATAGGTTACAGTAAAGACATAGAAAGCAGTAAAACTATAAATATGAAAAATATATTAAGTACTATTGAAGTAAGTTTTAGTTTATTATAAATTGACTTATTTATCATGTGAATAATATATAATAATTTTAATTAATAACATTTATTTTATTTTAGTTTTTTGATAACTCAACACAAACATGGTTTGATGTACATTTTTGTAATGCATTTGTTTATTCAAATAATTTAACTTCACTTAGTCTTATGAATTTGCTATATGATGTTAAAAATAATCAGCTATATGCTTACTTTAAAAATAGTAAATCAAGTAATTACAAATATAATGACTAGATAACCTTTTAAGTAGTTAAAAATGTCATAATCAATAATTATTTATATTAAAATTATAATTTCTAGGATTTTCGAGTGTGAATGTTATAATAGGATGCTCCAGAACAATGGAAGATTTATCCACACCTAAAGTTGAAATAACTGATGTTAGTATTGTAAAGTATACCAGATTAAACTATCTTAAATCAAAAATAAAATTTTTCAATTTTGTATGAAATAATTATTTATTTACTTACTTACTAATATGATTTATTTCACGAAAAAAAATGTATAAGTTATAACTATATTGATTTATGAAGTTTATGGCAAGCTTGATAATTTTGAAAACTCATTGCTGTTATTTTGAATGTTTTATTTTTAACATTGGAAATGAAAATGAAATGTTAATTATTTTTTAGAATGAAGTAAAAATCAATATGTATTCTAAAGATTTGTGTTGTATGGAGAATAATCTTACAAATAAAGAAATATATAAAAATATTCCATTAACAAACATTTTAACCTCAACAATTTTATCTAATAATACTGAAATAAATGAATCGTCTACTATTCAAAATTATAGTTATGAATCAAGTGAAACTTCAGAAGAATTAATTATTTCAAATAAAGAAAAAAATAAAGAATCTGACTTAAATTATGAAAATAATGATACAATTTACTCACAATATTATGGTATGTTGATAGATGATGAAAAATCAAATATCAATAATAATATGTGACATTAAAAAATGTTATAGGAACAACCATATTGATAAATAATTCTGAGGATCAGCCATCTATGAAAAAAGAAAATTCTGATTCTTTGTTATACGCAGGTACTTAATACCATTTATTGAATAAAAAAAAAAAAAAAAAAAAAACAGAAAAAATTTACCTTGTTAGATTTATATATTATTCTATATTTAAAATTGTTAGTGTCATTGATGATGTACAATCAAAGTGAATTTTTTAATAATAAACATTAAAAAATATTAAAAATTATTATTACATATGGTTTATTCTGTGTAAAACATAGGATTAAGTGCGGGTGGATGAAATGGAATTTTCTTTATAATTGATCCTTAGAGTATCAGTTGAAAGAGTTATATTTCTATCAAAGTATAAGACAAAGTGACACTGTGATAAAATATGTTATGTTTGGAATAATATTATTGTGCCAAAAAATATGAGTGCAAATAATGGGTCAGCATTATCTCTAGTGTCGTTTAGTACCATTGAAAATAATACTGCATGAACGGTAATGCCTGATTTTGCCACGTTTTACAAATAACTGCTATAACAGTAGTGACCAATCACATAATTTTAACAAATTTCATAAATTACTGCTATTGCTAACTTGTTTGACATGGATGTAAAACATAGGATTAAGTGCGGGTGGATGAAATGGAGAGAAGCATCGGACGTGTTATGCGATAAGAGAATTCCAATTAGGCTGAAAGGTAAATTTTATAAAAGTGTAGAGAGACCAACTATGCTGTATGGTTCAGAGTGTTGGGCGGTTAGCAGGAGAATAGAACAAAGTATGAGTGTTGCGGAGATGAGAATGCTTAGATGGTTGAGTGGAGTGATAAGAGAAGATAGAATAAGGAACGAATACGTGAGAGGTAGTGTTGGTGTAGCGCCAATTGTGGACAAGATGAGAGAAAATAGGCTGAGATGGTTTGGGCATGTGATGAGGCGAGAGGTAATGAATGCAGTAAAAGTGGTTATGAAGATGGACGTTGAAGGGAAAAGAGGAAGAGGAAGACCAAAAAAGAGATGGTTGGAAACTTTGGAGAATGACATGAGGGCTGTTGGTGTGTGCAGAGATGTAATTGACCGAGTGAAGTGGAGGTGTGGCACAAGGGTGGCCGACCCCAAATAGTTAGGAGGAAGGCGAGGTAGAAGAAGAAGATGGTTTATTCTGTGTGTATATAGATTATAAGAACATGTTTGATCATCCATGGTTTTTGTTTTCTAATCAACATTTTTGTCTAGTTGGTTAATTTTAGGTGGGAAGGTATTTTTAGAATTTATTTTTAGTTCTTCAAATAAATTAATAAATTAGGGGAAAAAAATCAACACTAGCAGTTTTTTTTTTTATTAATAATTTTTTTTTCTTCTAAACTACAAATAATAATCGTAGATATATGAAATATCTATTAAATACTAATATTAATATTTTCAGAAAATAGTTCATTATATGTTATAATTAAATATAATGTTATTAAATAAAATTTTTTTTTTTAGGAGTAATGCTTATTGTTTTATTGTTAATGTCACTGATGTGGTTTTATCGATGCAAGTTTATGAAAGAAATTCGAAAAATCTTAAACAGTTTACTATCAGTAAGTTAACTTAATAATTTTATTATTTAATTATAATAAATAAATTAAAATTACAGTAAATTTTACTGTTATTTTCTAATATAAATGTATGATTAATTTCGGAATGTACTGTCTTTATTTATTTTCTGGTTAATGTAATTTAATTTTTATTTGTTTTAATGTAGTTCAAATTAAATGCGTTTTTTACTCTTTAAAAGAAAATCTTTTTTAAAAATAAATTTAATCTATGTTTCTATGTCGTAGGTAAAATAGCTTAGGATTTTATATATTAATATATATATATTTTTTTTTTTAATACAGAACAACTTGCATTTTATAATTATTTATATACCTAATTTTAATGTTTCAGACTCGAAGAAGGAGTAATCTTTATGATCGTAATCTTATGGAGATTAATTAATAAAAGCTTAATGTTTTATTGATAATAAGTTATATAAATATGTTGTCAAAATGTTCCTTTCTAAGTATTTTCTATACATTTATTATCTACTTCGTTAGTCTCAATAATATATATATTTTATTTAATTATATATATGCAATTAAATATCTTTAAAAGTTATTGTATTTTATTTATCAACATTAATTAACTATCCATAGTATTGTGATATTTTATATTGTGCAATTCAATTACGTCTAAGATCTTACCATCTTGCCTATTTGATAAATTATATCTTTCAGCATGTGTAAATTGATATAATAAAAATACAAAAACTATAAAAAAATATACTGTTTTATTATATAAACTGTGTTATTAAAATTGAAACATCCTGAATCCTGATGTTGGTTCTAATTTGATATAACTGGTCGATTTTTATCATGAGTCACCTACAATTATGTTTATATAAAGCTATCTGAATGACATTTCCACTCAGACAATAATAACATCATTCCATAATTTCAAAATGACAAGGAAATTGTTCTCATGTGTTCTTAAACTGGAAATTGTTCATACCTATGTATTGTACAAGAATAATAAGCCATTATCAACATTATCAACAAATAAATTAATCATCTCGATATTTAAAACTTCATATTATAGAAAATAAATGTAATAATAAACACACAGCTAATTGATATTGTTCAATTGTTTTAATTTATTATAATTACAAAATGGTCAGGTTCATCAGTTAAAAATACTGTTATATTACATAATAGCTCATCATAAATTTGTTTTTCTATGATTTACGAATACTAACACTTTTAAACACGTTCATATAAATTATATAAAAAAAATATAAATTTTTTAATACAAACAAATAATTATGAACGGTTAATGACAGAATGAAAAGTGTCATAACAAACAAAGTAAAAACAAATTCGGAATCTCATCACTAATTTCAAGTTAAAATAGTAACAAAATATAAAAAAATTGGTCCATATTGAAATGCAGGTGGTTTAAAATATATATTATCAGGATATAATATTAAAATGAATAATAAATAAATATATATAGAACTATCTATACATATTTAAATAATAATAATAATAGTGATCACAATTTGTTACGCCTAGTAATACTATAAAATATGTAGGAATGAGGGATAATTCAATAAATAGTAAATACATATTATATTATAATTTAAAAAAATAGCTGCTCGCATTATATTATTAATGATTTTATGACTACACTGTTTGTTTATCTGTAGACTTTGTACGCTTCCGGCGTCTTTTCTTGCCAGTTGTATTGGAGGATGGTTTCTTTTCCGATAATTCTCCATCTTCAGTCCCTCCTTCAATTGGGATTTCAGTTTCTGGAGTACTTAACTCAAGCGACACTATTTTCTCTTTGGTCGTCTCCACCTTGATTACAGATATAATTAGAAAAAATATTGATGTATATTAACAGAGGCCAAGAGAGGCTATGATATTGTTGAAATATACAATACTGTCTACAACTACATTATGAATACATTATATTTGTTTTGGATATATTGGTAATATTTTCTCTTTAAGCAATTATGATTTATCTACTCACATGCATAAATTCTATGTGAACCGAGAGTTCAACTTAATGTGGAAAAAAGAAGACTTGTTACAATTATGACTTAGTTTCATTAATATTAATTACAGCCATGCATCATGCAATGATTAGTTAATACAATTTTAATTCAATTGTGTTCTAAAAAACCGAAAATTGGTGCGAAATTCAGAAAGGAGGTACTTGATTGTAAGGTAGTAGATACCTCTTTTTCAATGACTTTTTCGATTATTTCGACGGTCCTGACTTTCAGCTGACCAGACACATGATCAACATACTGCTCTGTCCGTAGGGACACGCTCTCTCCGACGACAGTCTCACGTTCCAACACCTTAGTCTGAACGGGGGACTCGCGCAGGCGTAGGCGGGGAAAGTCTTCGCTGGTCGGCCGCAAGCACTAATTAGCCGCCACCGAGGTCAATTAGTTTTGATATTATTATAATGTTTGTAAGAATTTATTATTATTATGTATATGCACACATAAATACATGCTAAGTAGTAACGATTCTTTATTTTAATCAATAAATAAAACACATTATAAATTTAACAATCAATTTAATTGAAAATGAAAAAAAAAAATTTAATATTATTATAATAGTTAATAGTTTATATTTTAAGTAAAACTGTTGTAAGATAATGAATTAGGAAATGAGCAGTTAAAAATTAAGGCATAAAAAATAATAGGTTATAATTAAAAAAAAAATAAAACTTATATAAAATTGGTTTCTTCCCCCTCGTAGCATAGCTCATGGATGCTTAGTGTTAGATAAAATTATAAAGCAATGAGACGGTTTATCACTTAATATAATAAACTTAAATTTTTTAATTCAAACTAAATTACCTCCACAGTTTTGTTTTCTATAGATTCTTTTGATTGCGTATCTGGTGTTTCTTCACTATCAGCATCGCCACCATTTGTTGATTTATTCTCACTTATCTCACTTAATTCTTTTATAACAATTTGTGCTTGTAATGCATCCTAATAACATCAGTATTTCACAATATAAAAAGTTTGATATTCATTAACCTATCAATGTATTTTATTACCTGTTCTAAAGATTTCAATCTGGCTTGTCGCCATGCAGCTTTTTTTTCAGCATTGAGTGCACGTTGTTCAGAAGGAGAAAGCTCTTTATTAGTTTCACTAGACACAATTCCCTTAAAAAATAATGATTAATAATTTACCAACAAAGAATAAAAATATTTGTATATAAATATGTTACTTCTTGACTTAGTCTTTCTTTCATTCTCTTTTCAGCTTTAGCTGTTCGTACACACATATTAGCATCGTCTTTTTTGGGTGATTCTATGCTTCTAAAATATGATTTTAGATTAAAATAATTATTTTATTTTCAATATAAATAATAATAAATTAATATACTGTGTATTCTCAAATATTAAGGCACCATCATTGTCATCTTCGTCATCAAAATAATCATCTTCTTCAACAAATTTCTCTTGTTGATTTAACCTTTTTTTTATTAATGTATCCATTTTTTGCTCTAAAATTAGTTAAAAACATATGAGTTTTAATATAAAAACAAAGTAAGGCGAAGGTATTTTTTATAAAACTAAATACCTTCTTCTTGTTTCATTTTTTCCACTTCATCTTTGCTAAGAAAACTAAATACTCTTTCTATAACAAAATATTACATCATAAGATTAATAAGTAATTTAAATTATCAATATTTAGTTCACTTACCAGGTTTTGGACTTGGATTGTGATGTTCCTCCATAGCTTTTTCAAAAAACTTCATTTTATCACTAACAGAAGCTTTTAAACCAACATTTTGCTAAAAATTTCCAATTGTTATCAAAATTATTTTTAATACTATGTATACATTTATACAATAAATAAACAAATGTAAATATTAAACTATAATAAATATACAGCTTTCTTCAATTATTCTAAAAGCTTAAGTTATTGCTATTATTCACTATTAAATATAAAATAATTATAAATAAATTCAACACAGTATAAAGAAGATCGTACCTCACAGGAATTATTAACTGCATTGTAATAGGTCAAAAGCGACGGGGTATCATTATAAATTTCCAACCAGTGAGGAGTAGACGGATGGGTGGAATAGTTTATGGGAGGTAATTCTTGGGATTGAGAAGTTTCCAAGGACGAGCTACTTTCAACATCTGTGAAGTCTGGAACACAGTACTGGTCAGCTGGCAATGTATTGACTTTGGTAACATAAGGCATCATTTCTACTTGAAAAGGTTTTGGTTGTTCCACAACTACTGTTCGTAAAGGAGGGTTGTCATGAGGAATATTTAGGAAGTGTATGTGTTTTGACGGACGGGAAGAAGATTTGGACAAGGGTGGTTTAGGAGGAGAAATGTTAGGTCGTTTCTGAATAACTACCTGTTAATGTTCATGCAAAAAATAATAGCAATGTTAATGTATTTTAGCTGCATTATTATTTTAATAGATGGGTAAATATTGGATAGGCCAATTACATTGCTTGTTTACACTGATTATGTCTGAAGTTACAAGCATGCTGATTAATAATCATGAACATAAGATATTCAGTAGTATGTGCTTATTTTATAGCTGATATATTACTATATTATTAGATATAATATTATATGCTATAAAATTACACAAGGAAAAAATATTTTATTTTAAATACAATGATATAAATTATTACTATGGAATAATAATCATAGAAATTTGTTTAAGAAAGGCAATTAAAACTTAAACAATAAAAACAAATATATGTATATGTATATATGTATGTAAATTAAATTAATATTAAATGAAAAAAAGATTTAAGGATTAACAATTGAAATTTAAAATAAATAATATAAATGTATATTTTTTAAGAAAATAATTAAATTAATATAAACTAAATTATAAAATGTAATGGTCCGCTCGATGTTATAAAATTAATTATTATGTATGTGAATAGAATTACTCACTTGATATTGGTTTATAAAGTATTTATACTTAAATCTTATAATAAACTTAATAATAGTATGAGAAATATCCTTTAATAAATAATACTTGATGAAATGTGATCACAAAATGCTTAAAATTAAAAATATAAGAAAAAAAAAAATACAGAGTAAATATGTAATAGTTAAATTTGTACAAATTAGAACTAGCTTAAAAATATAATGGGATTAAATGAGAAATGCCCCTGTATTATTTTTGCGATGTTATAATCCAGTCACAGACTTAATGACACACTGAAAATAACAAATGTAATTTTATATTTTGGAACTGAATATTAATAAATGATTTATAGTTTTCTCGATCTTAAATTTAAAAATAAATTGAATAAAATAATTTACTTAAATATTATGCAATAAAGAAATAAAATATACAAATGAAAGTAAAAAAAAAGGGAGTATCAATAATTTATATATTTACAATTAAAAAAACAAGTTTATTTTCATAATAACATTAATACAAATATTGTATATATATTATATAGGTACAGTCTTAATAATATCATTTAATTTTTGACGTAAAGAAGATTTCAAGTAATTATAAGTTTTCATTTGGTATAAAATAAATATTATTCCTATAATTGCAAGATTTATTAATTTTTTTATATATATTTTATTTTATTAATTTTTTTATTAATTTATACAGATATTTTTTTTATAGTAATTTGTTGAAATTGATTAATAATGCAAGTTCACTATTATGCATGAATTCGATAATACTAAAAAATATATTATAAAAAATATTTGATTTGTGAAATATCATTATAAGATTTAAACATTAGGAAAATAATATTAAAATTGATACACATTTTATTTACTCATTATTTTTAATAATACTCTATGATTCAAACATAATAGAAACAAAGGTATATATAATTTTATAGGTTATAAATGTAAAAATAAGGTCCATAAAGTATTCAAAATATTTATTGGAAAATGGAATTTTATCATTTTTATAACAGTTAATCCAATCTAGAGTTTATTTAAAATATGAAATTGTAAGTTATAAAAATAAATGTAATAATATTTTATCTTGTAAAAACACTAATATTTATAAACCAATACAATTTACATTAATAGTAATCTTGACTTAAAATATATAAATAAATAAACAATACAATTATTAGTTGAGAACATACTTTTATAATTTTATTTTCAAATAAAAAATAGAATTTACAATTCTTGTATTAATCTAATACTAAAATTCTTAAGATCGAGCCAAACTTAAGGAATATAGAATAAAGTAATTACGCTTAAAAAAAAAAAAAAAAAAAAAATGAATTCAACAACCATGCAATATAATAATTATATTGATATAGGTAATACAATATAAATAAAAACATTTTAAACACGATTTGAGAAATTCTAAAATAAATATTTCAATAATTTAAGCGTGTGATATTTGAAAATTTAATACATATTAAATACAAATATATATAGACATATTCAAAAAAATCTTAAATAAATAAAATAAAAAAATCTGTGTAGACTTTAATATCGGGGTATTTCTCAAGCAATTTTAAGATTGAATTAGAATTAATAATAAACTTAAGAAATGGGTTTTAGAATGAAAAACTATATTTTCCAAGGTAAAAATTCAAGGCAGTGTCTAGTCACTCACTATATATCTGTTATTATTTATTAATCAAATCTTGATTGAACTTAAGATCTAGTTTTTTCTACTCTATAATTTATACATAACTGTATACATAGGTTTTAAAAATACTTTAGATACATACTTAATTTCAGCTATAATACACAATAATATGATATATGTAATATATACATTTGTACAGTGATCATTTTATCAAGGAATTAGATATTTAGTTAAAGTTTTTAAAAGTTAAGAAATATTTTTTAATTAACATTTTCCTAATTTGTTTATATGCTTATGCGCTACATTTTATAATTTTTAAATAATATAATAACTATTTTAATTTCATATTCTAGAACACATTTTATAGAAAATTATAATAAATAAATATTGAACAAGTAAGAAATGTACATAGATCAATAAACAGTTGTTGACAACAATATTATTTGCTTCAATTAATAAAACAATCACCTTCATAGTATGCAAACAACATATATTATTATTTGAATTTATTTATTCATTATACTTCAATTTTTTTTTAATGCATATCAACAAGTTTATTATGACATTTTTTTTTTTTTTTGAAAGTCAAATTTAAAGATTATTTTGTTTAAATTTTATGAATTCATAAATAATTTAATTAATTAATTTTGCATCTTAAGCAAGGATTATAAACTTTAAATAATATAATTTTATAAAAATAATTAAAATATTAAAATGCTGAAGTTCAATAACCTAATCCAAAGACTAAAAAGGTAAATTTTAAGGTCTTTTTTAACAAAAATTAAAAAAATAATTTAAATAAAATAAAAATAAATACAGCAGCAGTGCTTTTAAAAGTAAATGATAAAATAATAAATTTAATAAACAATGTTAATTTTACAATAACATATACATTAATTAATATTATTTTAATGCTTTTTGGAAATCATTCAACAGAATAATCTTTCACAATTTTATTTAATATATCTTTATGTAGACAAACAAATGCATAATTTGTATAAGTTTACATACATTTATTAAAAAAAAAAAAAATAAAAATAAATATATATAGCAGCCAAAATAAGCACATGCTACGCAATTTAATTTAAAAGCGGTATCTTCACACCACAAAAAAATCTACTAAAGCACATGACAGTATTAAATATGTTTTCTTTTTTTATATTATCAATATTTGTGAACTTACTTGTTCAGCTTGAGGGGCTAAAGTATGTTTACTCATTACAATTGTAGTGGTTTTTTGTATGTCACCTGATTTGGGGCCACCAGGTGATTTAGGTTTTACAGAGTTAGGTTCTGATGAATTTAGTGTTAACATTTCAGCTGCTCGTACTACATCTAAAACCTAATAAATAATAAGTATGTAACTATACCATATTTATACCAGAAATGAAACCGTAATCTATTGATAATAATTAGGGCTAGGGACTTATAGGATTTTGCATGTTTTTTAATAATCATAGCCAAATATCAAAACATAGCCAAGTAATAAAGACATATGTTTCATAGTTTTAGAAATTTAAAGCAATCATTTTTATTTTGCATAATCAGTTCCTTTTTCTCTATAAAAAATATTACAATGTCCACAAAGAGAAAAAGGAATAGTTATTTATAAGATATGAGAAAAACATACTGTCAAAAAATGAAGGATTAAATATTATTGAAAAAAATTTCTAATATTTTTGAAGAAACAGACAATTCGATAGAATATTTTGAAGATTTGTAAGTCAATAATTTAAAGTACTATTATTTAACATCTGTTGATGTTAAGTGTTCTTTTTTGAGGTATAAAAATGTATTAGTGAACAATTGTTGCTCATTGACATTTGAAAATATTTGAAAAATAATCACACAATATAATTCATTTGGGTAAAATTTTAAAAATTATTTAATCATAATCATAGCATGTGTATACAATTGAAATTTTTGTTTTGTTTAAAAGTGATCTTATAGAAGAAAATAAAATTAGAGGGAGAATAAAAATATCAAAAATATATATTAAAATAATAAATTAAAAATAACTTTGTGGTTTTTTTAAACGAAAAATAAAATATTTATATGAGCATAAAAGTATGCATATTTTAAGGATTTTTGGAGCATGAAACTTGATAATAATGAATAAAAAATATTTTTACCTTTTCTTGAGTTGATTTTTCTTTAACCTCATCTAATTCCATATTTTCAAGTTCTTCTTTTAGTAATTTTTCTTGATTTTCCCATTCAGCTAATTCTTTTTTTATTTCCATTTCTTGTTTAATTACTTCAGAATCTTCGTCATCTCTATCTAAGCTTGAAACACTTTGAGAAATTGATCTACTATCTCTTCTAAGTTTGCCTTCATTAACTAGTCTTTCAACCTCTGATTTATCGTATCCTTTACATACAATCATGTGTATTTGCTGACCAGCAGATCGCAAGCAATTTACAGCTTCTTGATGAGTGACACCCAACAAAGATACATCATTCACTTCCAAAAGACGCAAACCAACCTAATGACAAATTATTCATTAAAAATTATTATATTTTAAGTAAATAAATAAAATTAAATTTTACTTTTAATCTTCCATCTCTTTTGGCAGCTCCACCAGAATTAATTTTTGATATGAATACACCTTCATCAGTTTTATCAAGTGGATTACCTCGATGACCACGAAGACCACCCTTGATATGCATACCAAGTTTTTCATTAGGTTCTCTGACAATAGTCAGTTCCTATTAAAAAATTAGTTAACATTTTTCTAATAAATCAGTATATAAAATTGTATGAAGCACAACTTATACTGTAAAAATTTATTAATATTATTATTTATTTATAATATATAATTTATAAATAAATAATAATATTAATACATTTTTACAATTTAAGTTGTGCTTCATAAATACTTGATACAACTATTTATAAAGATGTATCAAGTATTTAAACTTTTAAAATACAAGAACTAATATTATCTAAGATAAGATGTTTAAGTACTTGGAAATTATCTGGAAGAGGATCATGTTGGACTGTTAGAGTAATTTCTTCAGTGGGTTTCAAAAGAGTTAATACAGCATCTTGATGTGTCATTTTTGTTACATCTTCATCATTTACTTTTAATAAACGATCACCCATACGTAATTTTCCTGAACTCTCAGCAATGCCATTACGAACAATCTATGATTAACAAAATCATTATATTTACATACACACACAACACTTATAAATATTAAATTAAAATTATTTATAAATTTATAATACTGTTATTTACATGAGAGATAAAAATTCCATGTTCTTGAAGTCCAAAAGGAATGCATGGATGATCTGTTCCACCAATGATACTGAAGCCCCAAGAACCACCTTCTTTCACTAAAGTGACGGTCTAATTAAACAAAAAAGTTTACCATATACAATTATAAAAAAATAGGTATTTACAAATTTATAAATATGTTATTGTTTTTGTAAATTGACACACAAACATTTGTTTATAATATAGATAACATGATACATAATTTTGCAAGTCTATGTGAATTATATACCTACCTGAGTTCTTCTCTAGAACCTTCACCGTGCTGGCATGTTTAAAAATCAAAATAAATGGTAAATATTTAAGTTTATTTAGTTTTAAAGCAAGGTGTTCCTCAAAATTTAGTATTTTAAGTGAGCTGTATAAACCAAAACCAAGCAATCAAATTACTTTCCATCATAATATCAAGTTTTTACTATATTAAACTTGAAATAGAATGTCAATAATTATTTGAAAATATTAACTTGAGATTATCATTGTTTATCTTATAGTATGACTATGTTTTCATATTTTAATTTTAATAATTAACTGAATGTCATTTTAGTACATTCACATGTACATATAAAATATAGTTTGTTATGCACCTATATCAAAATTAATTTTATTTCATAATATTGTAACAATGTAGCATACAAAAATAAAAATTGTTTTGATTTCAAGTTTAACATAAAATAATATGATTTAAAATAGTTTGGTTGTAAAGTAAAAGTAAATTGTAAATTTTGAAGTATAATGATTGATATATTTTCAACAATGAATAGATTAATTACTATTATTTTATTTATATTTTGGTAATAGTCAAAATGTGTTTAAATAGTTATAGAACACTATTATATTTAATAAGTGAATAATTGGGAAAATAATAAAATATATGAAACTATATAGTATTATAGCATTAAATAAAACTGTATATATAAATTTATATATGATTCTGAGTAAAACAAAGAAAGTATTTTTATATTACATTTAATGAATTTACTAAAATAAAATAAAACTATTTACAATCTTAAGCACAAAAGAAATCTTATGAAAAGAGCAAATATTATACAAAATGCAAAAGTAATAGTTAATAGGACAGCACACCAGTTTAATGAGTTATTAAAAATAAATCAGAAATAGATCATGCATTTTAGTGATAAACTTATAAAAAAGTTGTATAAACTCATGTTTGTGTGTCATAACAAAAAAAATATATAATATATTGGAAATTTATACACAGATATGGTTTAGAAAACAAAATTATTAGCTATAAATAGTTCCAATAATTTAAACAATTTAGAAAATAATTTTGTGCAAAGTAATTTGATGTTATATAAAAAATAAACAATGTTATAATTATAAACATTATTTATTTTTAAACCACACACATATACAACATACATGTATAAACACTTCATGCATATTTGTTATATGTCATTTATCATGCCTTAGCTATATATGTATATATAATAATAATAAATTACACTATCAGTAAGGACTTTTCACCGTGATAACTAGGCCATGGCTCAACATGCAATTTTTTAGCGAATAAGTAAACACAATAATAAAAATCTTTTAGAAATACATTATTTACTAAATTTAGAATAAAAAACGTATATACAAATATTGTTCTTAGTAATTGTTAACTAATTATCTTTTTCATCCTTTGACTTATTAATTTGTAAAATAAGTTGGAGTGTCTATATTTGCCATTGAACACCATCACCAATACCAATTTAATGTTAAGTTTATAATAACAGTAAATAATTCATTATGAATTTACTTACCTCAATAATAACAGAATTTGGCAAACTGTTATCTGTTACCCTAGTCACCACAGTTTCAGTAAATGTGCTTTTGGTTATAGTTTCAGTGACACGACCTAAAGTAGTTGGACTCTCTTTGAACTCTATCCCATTCAAATTGCTAGGTTTTTTGATAGTTAGTGTAGTAACTACAGAAACTGGTTGTTCTTCGACTTGATTTTTAATATTCTTTTGAAAACGCTGAGGAATCATAGCTTCAAAATCTTCATTGGTCAACGGTTTAGGCTATTATGATAGCGAAACAAGGTACCCCAATAAATGTTTCATTAGTAAATAGTTGTACATTAAGAATCAAAAAAAGGTGCAAAAAATCCGTAACAAAGTTTGTGTGTCAATCTAATACTAAGATTTATTAATATAGTAAATTTACTTGTACACTTTCAGAATCTGAACTAATTGATGACGACTGAGAAACCAATTTTCTAGGTGCAGGTTTTGGTGGAGTTTGTGGTGGTGCTGGAGGAGGAGTTTTTGGAGACATGTATGAACGAGATTTAGTGGACACAATGCTTGGTGAAATAGAGTTGTGAGATTCTGAATCGGAATATCGGGTATCAACTATTCTTTCACAAACTAATCGCACAAATCGTTCTAACCCAGTTAACATTGATACAGCTTGATCATGACGGGCACCAGCCACATCAATACCATTTATCTTTAATGAACAATCCAAATAAATTAAATGAGTAAGAATCGTAAGAATTATAAAACAAAAATTAAATATTTTTCATACAGATACAACTTGATCTCCAACTTGTAATTTTCCATCTTTTTCAGCAGCACCACCTTCGGTAATTCTTGATATAAAAATTGCCTAAAAGTATAATAAATTTTTGTTTATATTAAGCTATATTCATTTAATATTATCAATACCTCTGTATTTTCTTTAAAAGGTGTACATCCTTTTCCACCAGCTATACTAAATCCAAGACCATTTTGATCTCTGATTAATGTCGTGTAAACTATTTGTTTTTTTGTTGTATCTAGTTCTTTTAAAGGTTCAGGTGTTTTACGGTTCTTAAAAAAAAAATATTAATTATTAGTTAAATTTAATTTTGAGTATAAAATAATATTATTGTACTTAAACCATTAAGTTACCCTATCTAAAGTATGGCCATTAGTATGTTCGTAATTATGATGTGAAATTACACTTGCTGCACGACTATTACTCAAACTAGATGATGCTGAGTCACCTGGCATATGTATAGCCCAATCTTTTGGATGTGGGTGAGTTTCTCTTAATATTTGAAGAACTAAAACTGATCCACAAGAACGTAAAACCTCAACAGATGTGTAATGATCAACATCGACTAAAGAATGACCATTAGCTGTAAGGACTTTGTCTCCAACCTAAACACAAAAAATAATGAAAATAACATTTTCATTTAATGTTATTAAAAAGTATAAATATTTACTCGGAGTCCAGCTTGTTCAGCTGGTCCATCAGGTGTAAGTCTGGACACGAAAATGCCTTCGTCATTTCCTTTAAAAGGGGTTGAATTTCGACCACCAGCAATTGATAATCCTAAACCAGCAGATGTTCTTTCAATTCTAACTTCTAATAATTCTTCTTTTCCAATCATATCACCATCTGCAATAAGAATAACATCAAATATATTTTGATATAAATAGTACATATAAGTACATAAATCCAATTTTAATAACAAACCAAATTGTTTGTAAGTTAGTATTCTAACACGTTTAAGATAAGTTTTTTTTTTGGTATTTGGTATAGGTTTCACAGATGACAAAAAAATTGATTTCATCTTATATATTAGAAATAATAATAATGAACTAAAACACAAAACAAGCTTTTTTACCTAGAGCAGTATGATCTACTAATGACTCTGGTGGAGTGGGATATAATACAGCACTTTTATCTTCAGATAAGGAGTTTAACATGTTTTCATTTTCATTGCTAATCAATTGTGCTTCCTGTGATAAAAAACATATACAGAAAAATTAAACGAATACACTCAAGAACAATAAATTAGGTTACATAAAAGATAATTATATCAATCAATAAATAAATTAAAATGTAATTTGTTTAAATTAAAATTATACCTGTTGTTCAATTAAATTGGCATCAATAGTAATTCTTTTATTTTTTAAATGATGAGGTGTATCTCTCCTATGCAATTTTAAAGGTCTATTTTGAATATCAGCATCAAAATTGGAAGATGGATGAAAAACTACACTCTTTTCCTTTAAAATGTATAAAAAATTATTAGTTACAAAGTATGGCTATAATTAATTTAGCTAAAAGTAATTGTATAAAGCTTATTAACAATCTATGAAAAGATATGTATATATATATATATATTTATATATATTTATTTTATTTATAAACTAAAAAAAAAATAAATTTCAAGAACTTTACTTCTTCTTTTCGTGTTCGTGTCTTGTCTACAATGTTACTTACCTCACATTTAAAAGTTTATTATACTATTTAAAATATTTGATTTTTTTTTTATAAAAATTGAATTATGAAAAAATTATTAGTTATGTATTAAACAAGGTTTTTATTAAATGATTATTATTTTTATTCTGCAGCGTGATAATTATTTTATCATTAATAATAATAAGAATAATTCAATTTGACTATAGCTGCTCAAATAACTATGGATTTTATATATTTATTTTTATATATGGAATCATACAAAAGTTTATATGGGTCCCCATATTGAAACTTATTTAAACATCAAAACAATAAGAAAGTGGGCGTAAGAAAATTCAAAACAAAACTATGGCATAAAAATAAGAAAGAGAAATATGTTAAAAATGCCAAATAAGAGAAAACTGTTGAATGGTAAATTAACTGTGAAAATTAATTCAATCTGTATTTGTAAAACTAATAACATTAATATATCTTTAAAAATAGCAAATAACACAAATTGGATAAAAGCTGATGAACTGAAAACTAAAATATGTTGATAAAAACTATTATACAGAATAAACATACATATAAATATATTTTATACGCTACTAGCAAATTAGACAAGTGCCAAAATTACTAAGTAAAAATGTAATGAAATCTACAAATTATTAGTTAATATTAATAATGAAATTATCTTTGAACCAAGGAAATATGATTTGTTTCAATAGACAATTAGGAATGAAGTATAATACTAGTATACCTCATTTGTTTCTTCTTCTAAAATACTATTTATTTCTACAATTGATTCTACTTCTTCTGAATGTTTGTCATTCAAAACTTCAATTTCATTGCTTTTCTCCTGTCAATAATTACAGTTAATGTAACATCAATTATAATTGTATTGCGAATTTAATATATTTACTTACAGTAGAGTCATCTCCTTTTTGACTGTCAGTTAAACTGCTTTCATTACTTTTGGTCTTACCAAATAGTTTTGTTGCTTTAGCTTTCAACTCTCTGGGGTGTGGCGTGTTGTGACGTACAAATGATGTCTAAAAATAACAAACATACTAGTTAGAACACTGAATTACTAGATGTGAATATATTTTTTATTTTTATGAGGTTGGGACAAGGTCATCTAATAATGAATAGAATTTAATTAACCAGCTTATACTTAATGCAACTTATTTAAATAATCTATTTACACATCTAAACATTTATGATTATTATAAGATTTATAATGTATACTTAAGTAAAGAAGAATAAAATAAAATGTATATCCTTAATTATTTTGAAATTAATTTTAATAATCACTTAAAATGACTGGAAATGACTGGAAATAAAAATAAAAATTATGAATAAGAGGTTTGAAAATTAAATGTTGATATAAAATATTTTGAAAAATAGGTAATATATAAATATATAGTAAGGTAAAAAAAAAAATTCTATTTTAATTATTTACTTTATATAAAAAAAAAAAAAACAAATTTTTTACAACATCAAATTCTCCAAATAATTTTTGTTATATTAACTTGAAATTTTAAATATTCAGATACCCCTATAGGGCAAAATATGACAGAGTAGTTATTCTGTTGCTGGCTTAAGTTAAGGCTTTCAGTTAGTTCCTTGTTCTTAGATTAGTGAGAGAATAAAGAATTGCAACAAACCTTATCAACATTTATTTATTATTAATTATCTAAACGCATTTGGATTTCAAATTTTCTGAAATTAGCTATAAAATATTTTCTTTAAAATTAAGTACTTGCAAATCTTTATTATGTACTTCAATTATACTTATATATAGTAATTACATTAATGTGTAATACTAATCACCTTATGATTTATTAATAATTACTTATTTTACATTCAATTGGTCAAATAGTATGTTATAATATTAAATTTGAATATAAATAATAAAAAAAACTTACATTTGTATTGGGTTCAGTCTTAATGTCTCCAGTAAACTGAACAGAAGTAGTTCTTGAATTTGCTTTATTTTCCCATTCATTATCTTCTGTTTCACTGGTTGGCTCCTCATCTGGTGGTGAGCACAATGATTGGTCATAGTCACCAGTGATCAAGCCTACAAAGAATGTGCATGCCATGCGCGCAGATGTAGTAAGCATAGAATGTGCTTAAATTATAATATAGGTTTAAGTACGTGTAGATTGTAGCACAACATAGATTACATAAATATTATGAAATTATCAACCTAATTATTTTAATACATTTTGCATCTAAAGAAAAGAAATTTGAAAATATATCAAACAGAACTACGTGAGAAATAGATTAAATAAGTAAAACTAATACTATAATTGCTCTTATTAAAAATATTACAATTTTTTAATGATTTTATAGGGCTATATAAAAATGTATTTTTGTTTATTTGTACATAAAACAAATTTAACATAATATTACAAAAATAGAAAATGTATAGTAATAATACATATTTGCAATGTTATGTTTCTGTAATGGTAAAAAAAAATATATATATCCGTGCATACATTTTACATGCTACTTTCTATAGCGTTTTAATTAAAAATGTATTTGTATATATATAATTAGATAATTATAAACCATACCATTTGCTTCTCCTCTAATTTCAAGTTGGGGCAACAAAAAACATGTTAGTACTTGTTCACCAGTTTTTTCATCTTCATCAGTTTGAAAATTGAGCATTGGTTGAGCTTGATTCTTCGAAAGCCAAACTGCTTTTAAGTTTAGGCTAGCCAAAGAAAATGGCAAATATTGTAAACTAAAAATAAATATCATAGTTTATTCAAAATAATATACCAAACAAATATCACTATTTGTATTACTTGTTCCCCGAAACATCTAATACGTGTAATTCAACACAATTTCCAACTTCATTAGGAAGATATTGTAATTTGTTATCTCTCAATGATAAAATACCCAATTGGCTCAAATTACCTAGAACAATATTATGCAGGTTGATAAGTGACACATTATGTAATTGAAAATAAGTCTATTCAATTTAACAAGTACAGCTGAAAATTAGTAGCATAATAAAATAATGTTTTTCTAAACATTTAAATAAATTGAAATAATTTTAATAAATAAAATGATTTGTGAATAATCAAAATATTTTGGATTTTAAATTTTTTTTATAAGAATAAAATATTCACTAAGAACTCTAAACAGGTGTCTAATACATTATTGGTTATCGGAAAGTTTTGCATTTTTTATCTACATTAGAATAATTTGTTTAAAATTGAAAACAATGATAGATCATTACATCTGAAAAACAATTTCAAATACATGATAAAATAATATAAATTAAATGAACATTATTTTGAATTCTATCAGGTTTTGAAAATATATAATTAATTAATTTTGTAAGCCAAAAAAATAACATTAATTATTTTAACAAAACACATTTTTTTTAGTTAATTTAAAAATAAACAAAACAAGCTAATTAATAAATTAGAGCTAAATATTTAAAAATAAAACAAAGATTATATAATTTAGTTTATTAAAAAATATCTAATTCTTGGAAATAGTGAAACATTTTCTATAATTTTTAATAAAATGTTATAACGCAATAACTTATTAAATTAATTAAATATTTAATCAAAAGCCTATATATCTCAAAAAATAAAAATATTTAAAACTTAAAAGTTGTTTGAATTATCTATCTTAATTATCTATTATAGTTTAATGATGAGCTATTAGGAAATATATAAATAGTATCATCTAATACTATTGTTTGTTTTTCAGTTGATTTGTTATATACTAAATTAATTTTAAACTAATAATAATGGTTTTTAGGTAGTATTTACCAATATCTGTAGGTAGACAATGAAGACTATTTCGATCAACATTAAGATTAGTAAGATTTACAAGTTTACCAATTGTCACTGGTAATTCTACTAAAAAATTTTCAGTTAGTATTAGTTCTTGAAGATTTTCACAGCTGCAATTAAAAATAGTTTTAATAAAACATTATATTGTTAAAGTCAATGATTAAATAAGTTATTTATTGTTTAAAATCAAAATTTTTACATTAATTATTTAAATTTTAAAATTATTAAAATTACATTTTTTATTTGAAAAATCAAAAATTTACTTACCACCCTATGCGGTCATTTAACATTGTTAATCTATTTTGGTCTACTTTTAAGATCATAAGTCGAGTAAGTTCACCAATACCATTAGGAAGGATTTCTATTACATTTTGGGATAAATGTAAATCAGTTAAATTTTCTAGACCTCCAATTTCTTCTGGAATATCTTCTAAACGGTTTTCAGAAACATCTAGACAAGCCAATTGCTTAAGATTTCCTATTTCCTAAGTAAAACAAATTATATGTTCTAATAAATAGAAATAATAAATTTGGGAAATATAGATTTAAACAGTATAAAATTATAATTACGGCAGGTAAATGCTGTAAATGATTATGATCCAGCCAAAGTTCTTGGAGAACCGGAAGATTACCAATGTGATGTGGCTGAAATATTTAGAACATGGGTAAGAATATTTTTTTTAAATAATATTTAGAAATAAATAATAGATTCTCACCAGATGATCTATTTCATTATCACCTAAATCTAATCGTTCTAATCGTGTTAATTGTGATAGTGATAATGGTAAAGATGTCAAAAGGTTCTCCCGTAGCTCTAGTGATTTCAAATTTGTTAGCCTTAAAAAAAAAAATGTAAAAAAAATTTGAAGATAATGTGGAATTTAAAAAATAAATATTAAACATTCATATGAAAAAAATGAAGACTTTAAATGTAGAATAATAAATAGCTTAGTAGCTATATATTTACAATTACAATAACATTTAAAAACTAAATGTGTTTTAACAAAACTTTATTTTATATTCATTTGTTTTATTCATTCAGTTATAACAAATTATGAAAAATAAATATATAAATAAACAAAATAATAGTTATTAT
Source organism: Sipha maydis (assembly GCA_034509805.1). Taxonomy (NCBI): domain Eukaryota; kingdom Metazoa; phylum Arthropoda; class Insecta; order Hemiptera; family Aphididae; genus Sipha; species Sipha maydis. The sequence goes on from JASXSY010001054.1 coordinate 174,605, forward strand.
ATAAAAATAAATAAATAAAAGCTTAGTCTGGAGTATTATTATATTTGTAAATTACGACTGGTTTTACATTAAAAATTCATCATCAAGTGTATTTAAAGTTAATAAAATTGCAACTAAATTAATTTTTTTTAAACCTAGTTGCAATGTTTTTAACTTTTTTATATACCTGATGATGAATTTTTAATTTGAAATCTGTCGCATTTTATAAATATAATAATACTTCAGGCTAAGCTTTTATTTATTTATATATTAATTTACGAGTATTAACCATTTGATATTTTTTAATTTTTGCTTGATTTTACTATATTTTATTAGAAAAATAAATTATGTATAATGGTAGAAAGTAATTATGATAAATAATTACAGCGTAAAGATATATTATAAGAAAATTATTTTATAATGTTAACTTTTTTTAAAGGCTTGTAATTTGTTTAAATCCTTTAAAAATTTTAAAATTATTAATATTTGATATTCATATGACTTATAATATTTAAACAAATAGTAATAACACAAATACAATATGTTTTATGTTAATTTATGTTAACTGTACATTTTGATTAAATAAAATTAACAAAGAAACATTTTAAATTTAATTCATTAAGATGTTAATTATATTATAATTTAAAGCTTCTTTAAATTTCTATAATTAAATTAAATTAAAGGATACTTGATAAATTAACTATACATTATTTATAGTCAACAAGAATATTTTAAATTAATTTCACAATAATTGTGATTAATGTTATAGGTTTAATAACTTACAGTCCAAAATCTGAAGGTAGATTACTTAATGACATGTCATTAAGTCCTAAAGTAGTGAGATTATGTAATTGTGAAAATCCTGATGGTAATCTAAAAAAATTAAATAAAAATAATAACAGTAAAATAATAGTATAATAGTATAAAACTACTTACTTAGGTATAGGATTACTACTGAAGTCTGCAACTTGAAGTAATCTAAGACTTCTGATTTCATCAGGAATATCAGGTATGTCTAAAATATTGAAAATATAAAAATAATGGTCCACAATTATACCTAATATATTTATTAATAGCTAATTTTGTAAAGATAACATTTTCTAAAAATAGAAAACAGTCCCATTGTCCTCAATTATTTAAAAAAATAAAATTACTAATTTAAATTAATTTAATCAATATTAATTAATTTGATAACTGTAAATATATAGTTAAATGACCAAAAATTAGATATAACCCATAATAAACCAATAATTTTCATTAGTCAACAATTCAGAGACTTAATTTTAAATCATTAAATAATTTGTATTCATCTATATGTGAAGATATATGTTATTCACATAATTACAAAAATTCACACGCATAATAATGACAACTAAATTCTTAAACTGTGTAGAGTTATCATTGAAACTAAAAACAATCCAGATACTATGGATATAAGTTGTCTATATATCTAATATCATATAAGTAATTTAATGTTTATACAATCTAAATATTAATTTTAAATTTAATAATTATAAATTTTACAATAAATTGACATATATTATAGAAATACTCAATACAAGTCTCAAGATCAGAGTAGTATAGAAAATAATGCATTAATTGGTAACGTAGTATTAATAAATTTAAGGTTTTTTTTAATAATGACAATCTATAATTTTGATACAATGTACTTATCTCAGTTAAATATATTATAAACTTAATTAATATAAAAAAAATATTTATGATAGTTTAAATTAAAACATGGTTAAATAATATAATTATTTAATAATCTACACTAGTGTATAATTTGAATGACTAATATAATTCTAGTATTAAGTCTGTTTTTTTTAAAAATATTTTTTAGTAAAATTAACATAAAAAATGACAAATTTTTAATGTAGAGCATGATAATATAACATTCTGATAAGCTCGCTATACCATTTATTTGTTTTACCGTTTCATGTAATTAATGGCAGTACATTTTATTTAATTACTTAGCACGCTGATGTTTAACTATTATTATTCATGAAATATAAAAGAAAATTAAACTCTATAAGAGTTGGATAAGTTAATAATTATAAAATAGATTTAAAAAAGTTATCAACTTTTTTTGTACGTTTACATTTTTATAAAAAAAATCAAAGTGAAAAAATAAACTTTACTATTATAGACAAATAAATCTATTTATAATTAAACCATATGCCAGAGGCTAATGAACATAAATAAATAATACAATTACGATGGCACTAAAATGTAAGATGATGCCAAACAATAATATGATTTGATTTTATGTTTTTTTTGTTGCCAACAGCTTTATTATTATATACAGGTAGAACGAGGTGATTGACCCTCATAGTTGGAGCCTACTACATAGAATATAATAACTAAAACCAGTTTCAATCTCTGACAAGGATGAGTGAAGTATGCTGGATAAATAGTCGCTCTATTAGAATTACCAATCAAATGAATACCTCCTGGAGGCAGATGACTGATTGTTATATTTATGGTCTGATTTTTGAATAGTAAATTGAAAATAATACGAATGATTATTATTTTGTAATTCAATCAAAAATTTTGAAGACAAATCGTAGCAAAAAAATAGAAAAAATTATGATTATTTAATTTTTTTAATTAATTTTAATTTAAATATTTTGATATAATGGCGCTTAGTGCATAAATTAGATACTTTCAAAAATGTATGAATATTTTATTGAATATTTGATTACGGTTTATTTTTAAATTTGTTTTAAGAGCAAATTTAAGAAAGAAAAAAAAATTACCCAAGTATATATACCCAAATAAATTTGCTCATAACATTTTTTTAAACGAATCAGACAATTTACGTTCGATTTAAATTTTTTTTATAATTTATAGGTTTAAGATTCTCAAAAGAATAAAACCTACATAAAATATGAGCATCGTCATATAAACACAATTTTATATTTAATTGTAATCGCAATTTGTAACTGAAAATTACTATACATCTTAAAATATTATTTTATAAATATCACGTTTTTTATTTTATAACAGGTCTTTATTTAATATTTTAGATAGATGCAATAACACGATTAAGTTGAGAATAGTTTACAAAACATACAAAGGCAAATGACCTGAAGCACCATATAATACCGCTAAAGCCTACACGAACCATTCTATGACTAGGATGTATGCATGGGTTCACATGAGAACGGTAGGAAGAAATATTATAATCGTTTATTACACATACATGAATGAAGTACAATAAAAACATTCAACATATATTTTAAAACATACATTATTCTTACAATGTGTTTTGTTAATCTATAATTGCAATACCGTAGAAGAAATTTTGACATATTTAAATTTTTAAGTATCAATAATAGTACTTGAATTTTAATTTAAGAAAAATAATAAATTAGTTATATTTAGAAACACGGTGGGTAACTAATAAATAGCTTTTTCCGCAAATCGTAACATAATACGAAACATTAACTTAAATATTCTACGAAACAACTCTTTAATTCTCTGTTTGAAAAAAAAAAGAAAAAATTACCGGATAAGTTAACTATTATTTTATTGAATGATAAATATATATATAAATATATATTTTGTATTAATAGATATGTAATAACTATTGCAATTTTAATTAACTTAACCGAACTAAAATTAATATTAATCTAAAAAAAAAAGACGTAGAAAACATTTAGATGTCAAATTTGAAACAACAAAAAACAATTTCAAGTAATGAAAAATATGAGATGACAGAGAAAATAGAATGAATTTCCAACGTAACGATAGTTTTTTTAAATTCGTCATTAGGATCTATTTGAGATTGAATTTCTTATTTTATTTACATTTCTTTTAATTTCTAAAAAATAGTTGACCGTATTAATTTTTCGATTTAAATCGATTATAATTGTAAAAATGCGGTCTCAAGTAGACGAAGTCAAATCAGTTTTTAAAATTCTTATCGAACCAATAAAACGAACAATAAACGTTGGAAATAGAATAATCAGAATTTTTATGTTATGCCTGTCATAAACAAAGGAATTTCCTTTTGTCATATAAATGAACAGAATCATACCAAAATATTTTAAAGAAAAAAATGTACAAATTTATAACAGATATACATAATTTCAAATTGTGTACTAAAATTAAATTTAAATACGCACTTTAAGTAAACATTTAATGAATATGCAAATTATTATTGTGTTAACCTACCAAAATATAGTTTGAAATAATACTATATAGAGTAGAAATAACTTGTTGTTGAACAGAATTTAAAATATTTCATCAATAGTAAACCAAACTTAATTTAGAATATTGTTTGAATGCATTTGTTTTTTGCTTGACGATATATATTTTAGATACAATCAATTCAATAGCTTACATTGGTGGTATAACCAAGGGGGTGGATAAAGGGGTTATAGTCCTCCCCCTTATGTGTATGCATTAAACTAGTATACTATTTGGCATTTAAATATTTTAAAACATTGGTACTAACTAAATATTGACGATTAACGGTTATTTGTCATTGGTAAATACATAAGCGTATCTTCTTCAGTGATTACTACTACATTTTTGGTGGTAATCGTGAACGTTTTGGTGATTCTCGTCTAACTTACATTTTATAATCACTAACGTTTTTATAACATGTTATGTCGTAGCAATAATACCGCAGTTGACAACCGTTAATTTTTTATTATTATTGTTATCTATATAAGAGATATAAAAATGTATAACATTTCATCAGTTGAGCTGGGCCGATTATCTTGATTTTTTTTTTTAATGATAGAGAATGTCGTGGAGCGGGTTTATAGGGTGTATATATGGACCTAACTCCATCCCCGGGAGGTGCTCAAACAGGAATTTTGAGATTTACGATAGAAATTTTTGTTTTTGTTTATAAATGGTTGCTATAGGGGTTATAAGATTTGAGAATAATATTTATTTATTAGTGGTTAATATAATGAATTACCCGACGTTGCAAGGTAACCAAAAAAAAAAAAAAAACATAAATAAGTACTTTGAATATTTTCTATTTGTTTGTGTCATTAAAAATGCCAAGAAGACGCCAGAATGCCAATTTTTGTCGTAGAACAAATGCAGCTACAAACATGAGAAATAGAAGAGCGCAAAGAACAGACGAACAATGCCAATCCGATAGTGCGAATGTTCGTGTGAGTATGGCGCAATTGCGTTAATCTCAATCATAAGAAGCACGTGCAGAACGGAATGAACAACGACAATTCGACCAAAGACAAGCGTGTCGATTCGTAGTTGACTCACGCAGAGCAAATGACCAACAACGCCAACAGGTACATCGAACATTTGTATCTGATTCATTCCTGCGTCCGATATTGAATATTATGCTCATTCAAAGGTAGTAATTTGTGCTATGGACAAAGAATGCACTGCCATGCTTTCAAATTCAAAAATGAGACAGTCGGGATGTGTTGCGCGTCAGGAAAGATGCAACTACCTGAAATTGAAACACAACCTGAACCATTGAACGGTTTACTTATCGGTATAGATCCAGATTCTAACGTGTTCCTGAAGTCAGAACATTCAATTCATGTTTTCAAATAACATCGTTCGGAGCAACAGAAATGGTTTGAAATACTAATGAAAATGGTCAACAATACAATTCTACACTACGGATTTTAGTACGTTAAGGTTAGGTTAGGATTATGTATTAATTGATTATATTAATCCACTGTATGTCAAACTTGGTATAACTTTGATACTTTATTAGATTTAAATCATACACTAAGGTACGTAAAACAGCACTAGGTCCGCAATCTAACGCAGGTAGATTGCTTACCTGATAATATACTGCTATGAATCAGAATTTTTATTCCGGAGAGAAAACTTAAGATAAATCTAAAACATCATCCACCGAATATTAAATAACGAATTGAACAAAGTTAGTCATATAAAGTTGGTATATTTAACGAGCAACGAAGTGCACGGGATCAGCTAGTAAATTATTAAAAATTTTAAGGGGACTCAAAATGTTATACTATACACCAGCGGTTCTCAACCTGGGGTACGTGGCATGATCTCAAAGGATACGCAAAAAAAAATTGAGTAATGGCGGAAATAGTGAAATTTAATGTAACTGAAATAGTTTGCTATTAACAAAATATTTAATAATTTAATACTTTCTTAAATGTGAAAAGAAGACTCCACTGGACTCTTTTAGTGAAATTATTTCAAAACTGCAGTTTTATCAGTACAAGAAAAAGAAAAATCTATTATCGCGTTTTGGGTTGATGCAAGAGAAGAATATCCTGAGCTATCATACAAAGCACTCAATGTTCTGCAACCATTCACAAGCACTGTGTTGGTGGAAAGGGCCTTTTCTACGTACACGTTCATAAAAAATAATTTTTTTTTTTTTTTTAAACAAAATAAATATATTTACAATCTATAATATAGAAATAAACCGGATGGGCCTCGCTCTGCTGTACACTTGCGGGTGAAGTGCGACTCTTCATAGGATAGGTCATTATAATGGATTTGTTAAATTTGAATTCAATGATAGGTATCATTGTATACGAAAAACGATTCTGAACGGAGATGATATGTTTGTCTAGAATATAATACAATGTTATTTATAAATATTGTAATAAGTATATTTTATTTTAAAACGAAAAATTTAGAAAAATCGAAAATTTAAATTGTCTATAAATAAGTCAAAATACATTGAAAACTTAACTATGTATAGAAAACGTCAATATAAAGATTTGGTGATAATTTCAAGTTGTTGCGGTTTTTCGTTTTTGAGTTCGAGCATTTTAAAAAAACCCGATATCTTTGTCAGTCTAGAATATTATACATTATATTATATTTTACATGTAATTCTATGTCAATATTCGCTGTTCAAACGCTTATAAAAAAAAATTGTGCCTATGGATTTTAATAATTTTTGAATGACATTAAGAACTACTTCTGTGGAATCTTATATTAAATATCAAGTATTTTGTAGGAGCCAAATTTTTTTTATCACCGATTATAAAAATAAAATGTAAAAAAATCGAATATTTTAAATGCCTATAAGTGGCTTAAAAATCAATATTATATTTTGAAAAAAATATGACATAAAGGATATATCAATTTTAACAGCTGGTAGAAATTTCAATTATCTGCGACTTATACTTTTTGAATTATAACAAATATTAAAAATCGTTTGAGAATAAATCGCTATTTTATGCAATTTCGTAAATATTTAAATTTCAAACAGTCATAAAATTTTTTCCTCTAAGTACGGTATAAATTTTTTTAAAGATTTTTGAAGAGTAGCTTATAGATAACCTAGTGTTAAAATTTTGAACCTTAAGTATGAACAGAAAAAATTTTATGAATTTTTATCTACAAAATAACTTGCAAATTTTCGCAATTTTTACATATTTCTTATAAATTGGAACTTTGAGCACTTATAAAAAAAAATTGTGACTTACGATTTTAGATTTTCTTTTATCAGTTAAGGAACAACTTATAAGAAACCTTGTATTAAATTTTCAAGATTTTCTGGCCGGCCAAAAAAATTTTATCGTTATTTTAAAAAAAATAAATTAAAATTTCAATTGTCTATAAATAGCTCAATAAAAGTCAAAATAAATTTAACGGTGTATAGAGAACGCTAATCTAAACATTTGGTGAAAATTTCAAGTATTTACATCGATTAGTTTCTGAGTTATAGCAAAATAAAACATTTTATTTTGTCGAAAACTGGTTTTGCGTAAAAACTCCCGTTTTTCCCTTATTTTTTTTTTAGGGTTATTCCCGTCGCATTTAAAAAATATTGTAAATTTTATTTTACTTTTACATTTTTATTTACTTTTGATCCCCCAAAGTGACAACTAGATTCATTTTCCTTACAGAAAAGTTGCTACATAAGCAAATCGAAGCATTTTTACTGCCAAAAAAGGTGTGGTCAGACACAAAAAAAAATAAATAAAATAAAAAAAAAAAATAAAAAAAAACACACATCATTGTAAAACCAATAGATTCCATCACTCCGTTCAGAATCTAAAAACAATAAGTAAATTGGATAATATTTTTTACAAGATTCGGAGACTTGAGTGAAGGGGCGTCCATCGACACTACTTCAAACTGTTATTTTTTTTTTTATTATTATTTAATTATTAACGAAGTAATCACGAGGCCAATTAGAATTAAAAAAATAAATATCGTAATAAACTGTCAGTAAGTTCAGACTTATGGCTTTATTTATCAAGTGTGGAGCCAGATTTCAAAAAATTAAGTTCAAGCTCAAGGTTCACATTAAAATAAAATTGTTTAGTTGATATTATTAGTTTTATATACATTGTTTGGCGCAAGCTAATTAAAATAAATAAATATTTCCTAATTTTCCTCAAAAATTATTTTTATTATTTTCCATTATTTATATTCAAAATTGATAGTTGGGGTACATGAAATAGTGGTGAGTGGTAAAGGGGTACGTGAATGAAAAAAAGTTTAGAACCACTGCTATACATATAAACCACTAATAAGTTGTATGTATAATTTGCTTAAGTCATTATTTCAAGGACTTAAACTGTTTAGTGTTTTAATAAAAGACCGAAGGCTGAACAATTTAGTATACTTAGATATTCTCTGATTGAATCAAACAAGTTAATAAATCACTTTATAGGATGAATTTAGCATCAAAATAAAAACCTGAATTGAGTTTCTATTGATTTAATTTAATTTTCAGACCATTTAAAGCAGATAACTTTTTTATCACAATTTAAAAATTGAATATTAATGAAAGAAATAAACAATTCATGAAACTTAAGTGAAAGAATGACTTTATATTTATAGTATCTAGTTATTCTAATTCATAATTTTAAAAATAACTCATTAACCTAATTTAAAAATTATATTGTGACCAAAGAAATATGATTGGTAAGCATTAGTAAATTAAAACACATTAATTTACTTTTTTATAAAACAATTAAGTACTCCTACTTGTTCAATAAAAAATTATTATTATTATTATATATATATATATATATATATATTTCCCTACTCTATGTCAAACATTTTGGAGGTAAATTAACCTAGAATTTTAGATTCTATTCAAAGAAATCTAATGAAACCAAATAGGTTACTTCATATAGGGTTTTAACACTGGAATATCTTATTTATCACAGTTATGGACGTTATATCGAAACATTTCTTTCGATACTTTTAATCGGATTGAATCGAAAGCCTAATATAGATACCTGCAAAATATCGAAAGAAAGTATCGATATTAAAAAAAGGTCTTCAGCTATACGATATAACTTTGCAAGTCAATTCTTTTCTTTTACCGGATGCACTGTATAGTGTATTTTCATATCTCATAAAGAATATTTTTGACAAAAAATCATGCAGTGTAGGGTTAACTTAATCATTATAATTTTATTGTTCTGTGATAATATTATAATTTTTACGGGTTTTCATAAGATTAAGTTATAAAAAAAAACATATAATCATGTAATATAAATATTATAAATATTTTATTTTTTAAGCAAACTGTGCGGACTGCGGAGTGAACCGTTGTTACTTTTAAACTTGTTTTCATGATTTAATTTGTTAACGTACGGTAGTAACCGTAATAACCACTTTTCGTAGTTTGAACCATGGATTCGGTATTTCGGTGTGATAATTTGATAATATCATTAAATTAAAAAATTCGATTCGATACCTTATATTTGTATCGATACGAGTAAAATATCGAATTAAAAGTATCGATACAAAATATACTCGTATCGAAAGAAATGTATCGATATTTACTCATATCGATAGAATCGCAACGTCCCTAATCACAGTATTTAATTTATACAGATGTTATATGAATTTAAAGTAAAAAATAAAATTATAATTACCATTCCTTGAAACATCTAATTCAACTAAATTCTCAAAGTATTGTATTTCCGGTGGTAAGCGGTGTATTTCATTGTCACTAAGACCAAGTTTCCGTAATCTTTGAAGTCTGAAGAAGTTCTATAAGGAAAAAAAAATATATTTATATAAATATTACATTGATTTTTTATTAATATGACAAAATAATTATTTAGAAAAATCGAAAACTACTGTGAGGTGTTTTCTATAGATAAATGTGCACAATAAATGGTTGAAAAATTATAATTTATTTACATGGTTAACACAAACATATAATACAGAAATTATTTTTCTTATTTAACTATTTATTGTAAATAGATGAAAATTTATTAAATACATTTTAGTCAATAAATTGCTTAAAATGTCCACCTTGATGTTCTAAATCAGCGGTTCCCATCCTGTGCACTGAGGTGCCTTTAGGGCACCGCGAACTCATTTAAGGGGCACCATAACTCATCGAAGAATGAAAAAAATTATTAAATTAAATATTAAAAATTTATTATTTATTGTAGTTGAATAGACAAAAAACTGTTTTACGTACAAAATTACTTATATTTATGCGAGGCAGGATTTTCGGCTTATACAGCTATTAAAACCAAATACGGCAACCGCCTTAATGTAGAACCTGATCTCCGTATCCAGTTGTCTCAAATTGAATCAAATATGGTCAAACTTTTCAAAAATAAGCAGCCTCAAATATCTCATTTATAATTAATAATTATTATTAGTTTTCACTACTAAAGCAGTATTTTTTCTTTTTAATTTCAACTATAAAATCATAATTTGTTAATAATATGTTCAATAAAATTATTTAAATCACTTATGAATGAAAACTAGTGTTTATTTGTATCGCATTCCTCGTGATATTTATAGAAGAGCACCTAACAAAAATTGTACAAACAAAAGGGCACCGCCGGCGAAAAAGGTTGGGAACCGCTGTTCTAAATGATTCCACATGCCTCAAAAGTTTTCTAGATGTTGCTACTTTTATTTGGTCTTCATTCAAATGATTAAATAGCACTTGAATTTTGGTTTTTAAATCTCAAACATTTGTTGGTAGAAAACCATGCCAAAATTTAAAATAAATCAAATTTACAGATATGAAATTTTAATAATTATAACAATTAGCAATATTAAAGAACCAGATTTTCTAGAGAGTTGGGGATTGTTATTGAAATTCTTGATATCAATAGCTCAAAAGAGCCAATTACAAAATTTATTTTACTTTTACTAGCCTCATAAATGTAATATTTCTGAAAACAAATAAATATTACATTACATATTACATCAAGTAAATAATAGTATAAACAATATTACAATATATTTGTATAGGTACTCATTTTCAATCATTTGACATATTTTCAATAGCAAAATAACACAATATTTGTAAAATGTGTAAATAAATGTATCCTTGAACCTGTGTTTACTGACAAATATTAGGTTTACAAATAAATTTTAAAAGATACATAACAAAATTTAAGCTCTTACAGAAATTGAAATTATTTCAGAACTTATATTTATACATTAGTGATTCACAAATGATAAATGTTTGATAAAATATTTGTACCGTTTTTAAAACTAAAAATGTACTTCTCTATATAAATGTATGGAATACTTAACACATATTTTATAAATTAAATAATTGATAAATAGGTAATGGACAGCTTTAAAAAGTAATAAGTATAATCATAACAAATGGTAATATTAAATATACAAAAATCATAAATCTATATACAAATAAATTATGTTACTGAAATTGAGGTCATTAAATTATAAGTGACACAAACATTATTTATGGAAAATGATGTAATTTCATAGAAAACCTTGGTTTAAGACTGGACTCTTTACATTATATATATATATATATATATATATATATATATATATATATATATATATATATTGTATTGTCTTAATTATTATCTATTGAGCCTAACATTACAATTTAGAACCTTTTTATTTTGTATGAAAAATATATATTTTATAATATTTATTTATAATTTAAGTAAGTACTATCAGACTTGGGTAAAATACTTAAAATAAATACAAAAAATAGTATTCTGAATATGTATTCTAATATTTTTAGTTTTTCACACTTTAAAAATTATATATGTTATGGGAAATTGTAGCCTAAATATATGTTATTGAATTGTATTTTTATATTACATAGGTAAATGTGATAATTTATGATTTACAACAATAATAAATATCTGATATTATGATATCTGACGTATGTATACACAAGATACGATGGAAAAGTAATGCGATCATTATAAAAAAAAAGATGATTTAACATTTAAAAGATATTCTGAATACTAGGTACTTAAGTTTGGGTACTATGTTATGAATAGTTATAAAAAAATTGTCACTGGAAATTATTGAAGTTGAATTTTATTATGGAAGATTTGAGGGTATATCTTAAACAAACAATTTTTAATATTGATTTATTTATTTTTAATTCAGACATATCATAAAAACAAAACAAATAGACAAATATTAAATATATTCATAAATAGAGCTAAATTTACATATAATAAAAATGTATTAGTAAATATTTTATTATATAATATGGTTTCATATCTATTGTTTAAAAATACATGCAAATTTGAGTAGATGAAGTTAGATTAAAACGAGAAAAGACAATATTACTCCATGAATATATTAAATTCTTACATAATATTCTAGTTTTAAACACAGCTAATAAATCAATAAATTAAATATAACCAATAATTCATTGACGTAAGAATAATAAATATCAGCATGTTCAAAATTACTTAAATGGTTAATAAAAATAAATAACATATTATAGTAAGCATTTGATAAATATTAGTTTATTAACTATGCATTGATAAATATTAAAAAAAAGTACACAAAAAGACCAGCAACAATTATTACATCCACTATCTTAAATTATAGGTCAGATATGTTTTGTTATCCTACATTAAATTTTTTTATTTATTTTTTCTAGATATTTGAGTAATGTTAAATTGTAATTATTATATTGTAGGTAATGAACAGAATAATATTTGAACTTCTTCTTTATTATTATAATATTGATAGATGTACGATTCACTTAAATGAAATAGGTACATAACATTATCAAGATTATCGATATAGATTGACTTTCTTTTCTAAGCAAAAATTAAAATTTTATTAGATATATATATATATTTAAATTTAAAATTGACAAAAAACACTATACCTAGATAGGCAATATTAAATGTTAAATATATTTTATTTTTTACATTAATTGTAGATACATAGTATGATTGTAATAGTATATGTATCAAAGTGATATACAGAAAAGATTGATTAGGTACAAGGTTTTGACAATCACGATATATGTATGAATACTTTATACTCATTGTTTATATCGTTAGGTATACCTATTTAATATTGTTGTTCATAGTAGCTGGTGAACATGTTTCTTTGTTTAAAGTAATAATGTAATTTATTTAAGTTGATATAATAATTATAATCAAATACAAAAAAATAATCAAAATAAATACCTACTAATTTTCTGTTGTTCTGCAATTTAATTTTAGGGTATAATTATTATTGCTGTTTTTTTTTTAATTTTAGGGTAATTAAATTGCAGAACAAAAGAAAATTAGTAGGTATTTATTTTGATTTATATAAAAATATCAAAAGTATTTGAAAATATATATGACTATGTAAATACTAATAATGATTTAAATTTGAATGACTAAGACTGATTAACTCACAAGTAAACTTAAAATTTGTAAAGGTATATAAATAACAAAAAAAAATAAATAAATAAATAAATAAATAAAAAAATAATGTAGGTAAATTTATATGTTTATTGAAATATGAGTTATATTACAAGAAATAGTTTTGTTGCGAATTAATAATAGTAGTTGCAGGAATAAGTGCTACAATTTTGTCAATGTCAATAACATACCATTACATTACATTTTTTTGAGTGTGCATAATATAATGAATTAAATACAAAATATAAATATAGGTCATCATTTCATTCAGGATAAAACACAAACCTAATTTATATCAAGATTGTGAATTTAAAAAAATTTGAAAAATTAAAAACTAATATTTTTAGGTACGTACCTACATATAGTTATGATACTTATGATTTTAATACTAAGAATTTAAATAGGTATTTCAGAATAGGTTTTAAAATAAACTTAAAACAAATAACAGTACAGAAAACCCATCTAATTTATTTAACTTTGTTTAAAGATTAAAATTTTACATTAATCTGCATAAAGAAATAAATTCTGAACTAATTTCAAACCGAAATAAATTATTAATTATATTCAATAATAATATCTACAGACTTGTTTAGATCAATATGATGACGTAGGTCAGATTGTAGAGCCATGTGCTGTTTCTATTGTATATGTTATAAACTATAATATTTTAAAGTACTTAAATATAAGCTTTAATCAATTATATCACACAAAATTTTATATTTCAATATTGATTGAAATTTTGCAAGTCAATCATTGTTTTATAACCTATTTATATAAAATAAATAAATAAAATATCTACCTATTTAGATATGTATTGATAATTATTATTAAAAACACTTAAATATTTTACTGTCAAAAACAATTTTTAAATGAAACAGATTTATAATAATTGGACATGTGCAACAGTTTGCATTATTATATTATTAAGTAGGTTAATATTTAATAACAATAATATTTAATAATATTAGACTTGTCACCAACAGTGATTTTAGTTTTCATAAATTATTAATGATGAAGTGCTTTAAAGGTATTTAAAACCACACAAAAGTGTTTTTTGATAAACATGAAAACATAAATATGCTTATTGGCAAGTAAAGGAATTAAAAAACCAATCCATGTCCCACACCTATGTAAAAGAATAATTAGATAGGTACTTGGTTTTGGTTTTAACTATCTACCTGATTTTATAATAAAATTAAGTAAATTAAACCAAATGAGCTCTTTACATTTAATGTATACAATAAAATTGAATTAAGTATGCAAGATGCTGTTCTTGTAATGTATTAGTACCATGAATAATTATAATAGTACATACAATTGTCATCGTAAATGAAGATTACATACTTTGGGTAGTTCACGTAGATGATTGGCATCGAGCAGTAACTCCTCTAGGCTCCTGGCATATCGAAGTATTTCTTCGGGCACTGAATTCAAAGAGCTGTGTCGCTTGTCCACACACTCCACCTGCCTGTTGCAGCCTTTGAATATCGGAATGCAACGGAACATGGTCGGGCCTAGGTCAATCGATGGGTGACATGATTACAATAATTGTAGAACTATACGGGTAAATGTTTCGCGTTGCACGGACAAGCACAGTGAAGACGTTATTCGTATAATCAATCAAAGTAAATCCATCGATATCGGAGGAGTAAGGAACAAACGTACTAGCCACTGGGAGGACGGGACACGGGCGTTATGGTTTCACGACGTGAGAGACGGATTGCACATTGGGCGGGTTCGGTCGACTACGGTAGTTAACAGAAAAAAAATAACGGCTAGAGAAACAACAACAACGACGCGTAACCGTCAACAACAATAATAACAAGAAGAACGACGAGGACGGCAGTGGCGGTCACAGCAACGGCCGCGTCCGGTGTACACGAAAAAACATTTGCGTGGGCGACGATGACGCCTATTCGATCGTGGCGACAGGTACCGTATGGGGAAAACGATCGGATAGGCGCGCGGAGACGGAATACGTGACGGAATTACTATACGTACGCGATCGGATATCCGTTCGGAGAACGATTTCACTGTTGCACTGGACACTGCACCGACGCGACCACCACCAAGAAGAGCACTGCCAACAACGGGCACGTAACACCGTCCACCCACCCACCACGGATACACGTCGCCGTAGTAAGTAGTATTAGTAGTAGTAGCAGCAGCAGCAGAAGTAATGGGGGGGGTGGCGGCAACGTAATCTCATGAAGTCACGACGATCCGCATTCCACAAAACATTCCGGTGCGAGCGCGCACAATGGGTACAACCTTACGGCGGGGCAGTACGGCGGGCGCGCGGTACGGCGAGCGATCGGGCGCGCCCGACTGACCATGCCCACCGGCGTTATCACTGGCCCGGTCGCAGTGTGACCAATCATCCGCCGCAGTCGGAAACCACCACGTAGTAGCGCGGATTCACTCGTTCGTTGATAACGTCTTGTTATTGTTGGTTTTGAATATAGAAATTAAAAACTATCTATTTCTGTGTCGACGGTTCGTCAAACCTTCGCGCCATGCCCTTCCTCTAGTATTCCGGTCGTCTGGGTCTCCGAGTGGCCGTGACGATGATGGCCGAGGACGGGCTACCCGGCCTGAACTATGCGGACATAGCCAAAAAACTGTTGAACGACCGTCTGCTGCTCACCGCCCTGGAACTCCACTATGAACTGGTCGAGGCTGGCAAAGAACTACCTGGACTACGGGAGTTCTTCTCGAACCCGAGTAATTTCGAACACTCCTCTCCTCAGAATGATAACATCAGCATCACTTTGAGCATGGGTACGGTAACAGCTCTCACCGCTCTATATAATGTGTGCACCACTCCCTTTGCCGCACATTCAATGACTTCGATATTGACTGCGTTTTTTTCTCAGCTCGATCTTCGAGTCAGGCCACCTTGGACTCACTGGAGATGACCAGATATTCCGAGGATGGTGATAAGACAATTAATGAACGAGTTGCAATACTCGAATTTGAATTGCGCAAAGCCAAAGACACAATAAACGCTCTTAGGACAAACTTGACAGTCGCAGCTGTAGGTAATTGTTTTATTTATTTATAAACAAAAAAAATTCATCTTTAGTTAAATTCATTTATTTTCAATTAATCATTGTCTTTATCAAAAAACTAATACATAAAGGTATTGTAATTATTAATTTGAATAATTTTTTTTTCTTAGAATCTGAAGAGTTTGCTGGAGAAGAACCCAAGATTAATCAACATGATGATAGAATCAAACCACATGAGCAACGAGTTCTTAACTTTTTAGTTAATGAATATTTAATGCAACATAATTATAAGTTAACATCAATTACTTTTGCAGATGAAAATGAAAATCAAGTAAATTATTATATTATTATTTTATTTATTAATACATTTTATAAAATTCCTAATGGTTAAATTAAAAATATTGATATGATTTTAATAATATCATTAATTTCTGTATAGCTATACTTGTACTAATGTGACATATGTTGTAATGAATATTTGCTTTCAAAAAATGTATTTTTCTATAATTCATATATTTATGTTTTAATTACCTATACCTTGATTGAAATTAAATATAATCCATATGTTTTTATTTTAGGATTTTGAAATTTGGGATGATGTTGGCCTTAATATATCAAGACCACCTCATTTATTATCAATGTATAGGGATCGAGCTAAAAGTTATTTGAAATCAGATGTTGCCTGCCAATGTGAAAAAATTGATTGCAAAAACATTTCTACTCAGGTATAATATAAAATTAATCGTTTATAAATTAATAATATTATAATAGCCATATACTTAATAAATTAAATTTGATAGATAGAAGAGAACTCTAATGATTTAATAAAAAGAATTTCTCAATTAGAAAACGATAATGAAAATCTCATTTCTCAATTACAGTTGTAAGTATAATTGTTTATTTTTAATGACTATGAATAATAAATTATTTAAACTAACAACTCTAATAGGCTCAAATCATCCAAAGATATATTTGAAATTAATACTGAAGTAAATAAAGAAAAGTGGTTACGACCAAGCAAAATATATAAACAAAAAGAAAATCAGGAATCATCAGTTTTTTGTGGTACATTAATTGATAAATGTTGGCCTGATCGACAATTGCCATTAATGTGTTTGGATGTAAGCTTGGAAGTTATAACTGATGATGTTGAACTAAATTTATATCCACTACTGCGATTGCTTGAAAATCAAAGATTACGTAACCAAAATGATGAAAGTCTCTTAGATTCTGAAAAACAAGAAGTAATTTAACATTTCAATTTTTCTTTTTTAAAATTAACTTGTTTAATTTTTAATTTCAGGATTTTATTATTTTAAGTATTCTTTTAATGCATATTCATCCAAATGCATCTGAAAGAGAAAAGTTGTTATACTCTCTATTTAATATGAGAAAAAAACCTAATAAAAAAGAAAGAAATTCTATTATAGGAGGTAGTTATAAAAAATTCTTATATTTTTTCTTTATTTTGATTTTTATATTTTGTATTTTTTTTTTATTAAGGTTTATCTTGGTTTTTAAAATATTCAAACTGTGATTTTTTTGAAAAAGAATTATTGCCCCAATTATGGCATTTATTAACAGACAAATATGTTGAAAAGAGACTATTAGTTGCAGAAGCTTGTTCTTGGTTTAGCCCTTTAATTAGTGTAAGTTTAAATTTATGAATAGAATTATGACAATTTATGATTTTAATACATAATTATTAATTATTTAGTGCGAGTCTAGACAATCATTACTCTCTGTATTGCAACAAATGTTAATTGAAGACATGGATGAATCTGTGCGTGCAGCTACTATTAAAAGTATTGCTATCAATACTGTTTATATTTATGATAGTGACAAATATGCTCAAGTAAGCTCAATTTATTAATAATATTGGTTTTATTATAATAACTGTTAAATCCTATATTATTATTTTATAAAAGTTATTTCATTTTTATAGTCAAATTGATTTTGATTATTTTTAGATTGAAGAACTTCTTTTTGTCGGCCTTAAAGATAATTTAAAAAATGTAATCGAAATTACCATAGGAGTATTGTTACCTGTATTAGCTAAATGGGCATTTGATAATGGCCGTTTACAATCAAATTGTTGCACAAGATTAATAAACTCTTTGACTACTCAAATTAAGGTTATTTTCTTAGACAATTTAAAATAATTATTTTATTCAATTATAAATAATCATGATTAATGATTTTTAGGTACTTAATTCTCAAAAAAAATCGGAAAAAAATAATCAGTTAGAATCCAATTGTTGTTATATGGCTAATGCTCTCCGTTCTATTCTACCATATCTAGTGCTTTTTGTTGCATCTGCCCCTGAATGTTTATCTTTACGAGATAAAGATACACCTAGAGGAGAGTTGAGTAAGTAAAATGCATAAATATGTATTATTATATTATTATTATTATTTATGATTCTATACAATGTGTTTTATTTTGTATCAGGAACTGGTTTTGCTGACATATGTATTGGTTTGTGTAACCCTACAATATTCTTTAACGATCCAAATTATACAATTGGTACTGTGATGTGTACATTTGATGCTGTTGTTGAGAACAATCAAATAACATGGCCCAGGCTACAATGGCTTTTTGAATGCATGTACGTTATAAAAAAAGAAAAAGCTTAAATGGTATTACTGTTTTTGTATTTCATACTTTATTTGATTTCTGTATTGATTAGGTTACCTAATTTAATTGAATCTTCATCCCTGGTCTCAATTGAAAATCAAAAACTATTGCATTCGCTCATGGCATTGTTCCAATCATTTTGCTATGGATTTGGATCAAAGTTCACTCAAAATAGAGTATGATTTACTAATTGCTTTTTGTATTTATATCATATAGTACGCATAACACTTAAAGTTAATTAACAGGTAAAACCATTATTTATAAAGAAAATCCAAGATCTTGAAAAATCTTTAGGAAAAATATCTAATACATTGCCATCAATGACTCTACTTTGTATATATATGTGCTCAATATTAGCTCCGATCTCAGTGAGTTTATTATTCAATAATTAAAATCATTTATTTTGTGTATTGATGTTCATTATTTTTAGCATGAAGATAGCGAACTGGAAATAACTCTTAAAAAGTATGTGTGTTCTTTACCTTTATGTGGGGTGCCTATCGATGTATTGCACTTAACGATCAGTCAATTAGCTATTAACCATCAACACTTACATGAGTTGATATTATCATCTCTTTGGGAAGGTGCTGTAGTAACAGTAAATATTTCTGTGAAGAATTTTGTACTAATTTATATAATTTCATAGGTGTAATTAGTCAAAAAGAAGGAATCCGTTTGGCTGTTACTAAACTGCTACCTTCGGTTATTCCACATTTATCTGATACATTAACAACTAATAGAATCGTGCCTGCTCTTATTACTTTGTCAAATGATTCTAATTGGTTTGTTTACAAATTTAATAGTTATTAAATAAATATAATTTTTAAGTCTGTTAAATATGATTATAGCGATGTAAAAATAGCTTTAGTTCCGGTTTTGGGACAGTTAATGATGTCTACCAATAATAAAGATACTATAGAAAAGTGTCGTTTTCAAATGAAAAGCCTTATGGATGATAGAGCATTGAGCGACAGTATAGTGTTTGCCACTGAACTCATAACAACTTTTGGTAAACTGGCTCCAAAGTCTGATCAAGCATACAGAGAAGATGGTAAATATTAGATATATTTAATATTTACTACAAGGCTAAAATTAAATATATTTTTACAGTAATGATGGTGCAGTTAAATATGTACTCGGGTGTAGCAGTAAGGACATCTGATATTACAAAGAAAGTAGAGCTGACACGTGTACTGTTAGATGCTTTCAGTACAGTTCTTTATGAATGCACCTTATCTCAAAGTGCTATTACATCATCTCTTTTACCTAGTTTAAGGTATTATAAATATTCTTTGTATACTCGAGCCACTGAGAGACCGCTTCTGGGCGGCGACCAAAACTCGTCCGATCTCGCGCATTTCCACCACTAAACCTGCCCGTACGCTAGCTTCCGTAAATGTGTGCCGCCGCTGCCGTACGAAAAACGGAATTTACTGCGGTAACTAGGTGGTAGAGTGGGAGAAATTTGGGTATGAAACCGTGGAGCTCAATCATTTGTATGCGCGAAGGAGTAGCGCTCTCTCGGTGGCCCGACTATAGTAGTGTGTTGAATTTAAAGTTATATTATAATTTGTTCTAGATGCCTGGATGAACTTTGCAATATTAATAATTTATCTCAAAAAGAATTATCAATTATGTTAATTAAAGAAGCTGAGTCAAGGTTACCATTACAATCAGAAAGGTAATGTAATACGATACAAATTGGGTTTTAAATTATTTAACTATTTTTATTGTACCATATAATTAATTTTTCCTTTTATTTACATTGTTAATATAGTAGTGGTAGCGGTCTAGGAATGACTCAAGATTTAAAACCTAAAATGGTTAAAATATTCCAATCATCAAATATTGCTAAACAAACTATGTTTTGGAAGAAAAATAATCAGTCTCAATAAATATATTTTTAAGACTGCGGCAAAAACTTAAATATTTCGAGTATTATTTGAATGATATGGCTCAAATATATATATATATAAGATACTTTGGTAAAAAACAAATGCTATTGTGATATTTTAAATAATTGTACTATTACAATATATTGTTTTATAAATATTTTTTATATATTAGATCACTATGTATTAAATGTGATTTTTAATCACCCACATTTGTTGTTGAATATAAATATATTTTAATTATTGGTAATTGACTTAAAACATTTAATAATAAATAATGTATATTTGCTACAGGATTGTTTGGTTATTACAATGTAGATTTTTTTTATAATAATAATAATAATAATAATAATAATAATAATAAAAATAATAATAATAAAAAAATAAAAATAAGTGTCCAATAACTAGTAACTGATGAATTCTTTGATTTTTCTAATTGTCATTATTTATAATTGATTCACAAAGATTATTACGAGGGTATGTATAATTATTTAAATCTAGTTAAAAAAAAAAGAACTTCAATCTAACCATTTTTAAAATACTAGATAACATAATTAATTTTATACTTTATACATATCACACAAACACAGTATAACTATGTTGGTTTATAACGAAAATTGTATTTTAAAATTGAAAAAAAAAAATTGCAACACACTAACACTTAAATATTGGTTATAGTCCACTCATTTTTGATTTTAAAATAATTTATGTATTTATTAAATAAAAATTTGACATGAGTTTATATCTATTTTTTTTTTAAAAATTTTTTTTTTATCATTTTAAAATACTTTTTTTAAATCGATATAATTATTATATATAATATAATAATACTAGCCAGCGAAGACCATGACTCCAGACTATCATGTAAACATATAAACTAAATAATTAATTAATAATTATTGTATGTATATAAATTAATTAAAAATTTAGTCAGCCTTAAGGTATTCTGTAAGAAGGATGTACTGAAGCTTTTATGAGACAATAGGATTTTTTTATTTTTATTAATTACTTAAATTTATTTTGAAGTAATAGAATCAGCCTGTGAAACACCTATTCTGCCAAGAGCTTGTCCCATTTGAATAGTTTGTCCAGCTTCGACGTCGAAAACGAAGTCTTTGGGTGCTTCAAATAATAACACAACAGTTGAACCCATTCTAAATTCTCCAACTTCTTGTCCCATTGACCATTGAGTTTCTAATGAACGATCATGTTGATTAAAGTCTTTTCTACGGCATCTCATATTAGTTTGTAGGCCCTATAAACATGAAGTCAATTTAAATAAAAATATTATCAAAAAATATAAATATTTTTTTTTTGATTTTACCTTGTCAGAGTGAACTTTGATGGACCCTACATTTGTAGCACCCACAGCAGTCATTGAGAAGAATCCGTGTTCCCATTCTCCAACATACACGGCTCTTTCATTCAATACAAATAAGTCTGGTAGTAAACGAGCTATTTTTGGATTGACACTTAATAATTCACCTAGAAAGAATTTTTAAATTAATAAATATTATTGTTTTAAAATTAAAAAAAATCTTAACATACCTTGAAAATGTCTTCGAAATTTGACGGTCCATTGAGCTGGCGAGTGAAATCTATGATAATCTCCAGGAGCTAAATAAATTACTAGTTGATACAATTCATTGTCTGAGTTATGCAACAACTTCGATCTATATTCGTTCCAATGCGGATCAAATGGCGCACATTCATTATCATTTTTATCTTGTCGTTCAACAGATACGGTTTTTTCTTGAGTATCATCGGACAATGCTACGTCTTGTTTTTTAAATGATAAACTGAAAAAGCTTACACCTTGTGAGAGGAAATTGAATATGAAATTGATGCAGTACATGTGCATAGTGAGTAGGCCATAATGATAAAACAGGAAAGTGGAATTTATCGACCAACCACTATAATTAGATGTGGAGTCCTGTTTCATCAGATCACATTTTGTGGAAGTATTTACTGGTGATGGTTCTAATTTTAAAGTATCAAAGTCTTCTAACCAAGTAGGTGATCCTAAAAATGACTTGATAGTATATGTAACACCTTTAACTTGTTCAACTTGACAAGATGTTACACGACCGACACTTACTATGGTTCCATCAGCAGGAGATACCTGAAAGTATTTAGAACTGATGTAAATAATATAATCATAAAACAACAACATTAATAAATGATCAGAACAATGATTTAATTCAATTTTTAACCATACAATAAGGAGAAAATTCTTACAATAGATCGATCAGTGCATATTGGTCGAGCTCCATCTTTTAATCGTCTAGCAAAAAATTTTCCTAAACTTTTATAAGATTCCATTGGTAATTCAATTTCTTCTATAATAACTCCAAATAATTTGGAGTATGCAGTATATAACCAATATCTTAAATTCCGTGGAATATAACATCCTGAAATATAGCCCCATAAACGTGACATTGCTCGTAATGGAATAGCTTTGTAAAATGACAGCTGAAAAATAAAAATGTACAAAGTTAAAATAAACTAAGAATTTAAAATATGCTATGATTTTAACTTATGCTCATTTAATAAATTTATTGTGATTATTATACAACTTATATATGGATATATTATGATAATATTCATTTTTATATTCATGGAAAATGTTATCCTAGTGTTAAATGATGCCCTGTAGAGTTATAAGTTGTTTATAGGTAATAAATTATTGAAAATGATACAAGGGTTCAAAATTGCTGTCCTCCTATTTCTATCTATGCATTTGCATCCAAATCATTGGCTACATCTATCGCAAAATGTAAGATTCAATTTAGAATTCCTAAAAGCTACACTAAATATTTGTTATACACAACATATAAAACTAATAATTTTAACTCATATAACATATAGATTAAAAGAATCAACATTCTTTGTACTTCATTATTTGAATCATTTTTATCAGAAAATAAAACTAGATTTTTAGATAAGAATTTATATATTTGTAAGTAATAGAGATATGTATTTTAGGCAAGTTAAATATGTTAATCAATCTATTGATGAAATAAATATTTTGATTATATACTTGAACTTGTTGTGAAGTCTACTTAAGATTAATATTTTCACATTGGAATTCTTTTCAAGTTCTATAAAAACTGATTGTAAATAATTATTTAAAAATTTAAATATTTTTTAACAAAATTTAATATTATGTTTTAGGGATTTAGAAGGATAATATCAAATAAAAGTTAACATAATGAAAATTCAAATAAATTGACATACTCCTAATTGCATCACTAGAGTATAATAGACAGTTGATTTATAGTAGTAATACACACAATACATCTAAATTACCATGTTACACAAGATTGATACAGATACAGCATAATTAAAGTATTTTGTAAACCAACCAATTTCAGGGACTATCCATATTTTTATTAATAATTTCTTCTACTGGGCACAGAAATATATTACAATGATCCAATTTATGACACAATATTAAATATTAAAAGATACTTTTATGAAAATAAAATTAACAATAGAAACATTTAAATATTTAATTTTCAAATAACTATCAAAAAATAAAAAATGTTCACTAACGTTGTAAATCAATCAAAGATCCGCAGTAATTTAAAGTTAAATTAAAATTGAAGTTAATTAAATTGCCTTCATTATTCTTTTTCTGATAAGTAATAGTAATCATAGCTGCTATAACAATTATAATATTATCTCGCAGTATTGAATACATATAGTAAATTCTGGGATGCTATTAAAAATATTTTTTAGATACATATAGTTACTGAATACTGATAAGTTACCTATTTTAATGTTAAGTTATTATTATATTATATTATATATATTATGTATAAGATTTACATGATTGTATAAATATATTAAGCTTGAACATAAATTATTTAAGTAATACATTTAATAAATAATCAAAATGATTGTTTATATAAATAAAGTTTTATTTATATTTAATAAATTTTATTTCAAAAAAATTACTGTTATATTGTTTTATTTTACATATGCAACAGTTAATTGCTAACAAGTGTTATTTTCATACTGTGTAATCAATGTAATGAGAAAACTTTATTATACTTTAAAATTAAAATGACAAAAAGAATTAAAACCCTATCAATTTTTGAAATATAAATTATTTATTTTATTTTTTATGTTATATGAAATTGTATTTGTAGAAAAATGTAATTACCCTTAAATTTCGAGTGTAGATAGGTTGTTGTTCGTTTTCGGGTTGCTGCTTGTTTAGACGGCGCCATTGAAGTACAGCTAGTAAAGTTAACCCTACACCAGTAGGAATTGGATAAATCAGGTTTGACCAACTCCACCATCGTGTGTTTTTTGCTACTACTTCTTTAACATCATTACTGTTACCTAAATTAAATAATTTTTTAATAATATGAATAAGAAAAATAATGCAAAATAAAATTAATTACAGAAATATAAACAAAATAGGTGAAGTTACACACAGGCGTACAAATATTGCGAACAAATATCAATTAATTCATAGAAGTATTGTACCCACAGTTCGTCCATGACGCATCTCCGCGTGTAAATGTTTAAATAATCGGGCGTCGGAAATTTATGCGAGTGAGCGCGCGTGTGGTGGCGTGATGAAAAGGTTTAGAGCAAATCAGTCTGCGTAATGACCTTAATAAGATATACGCGCTTAATTTTTTATTAGAATTTTTCTAATACATTATTAAAAGATTTTTAAAGAGGTAGTTATACAAAATCGTTGTCAAAATGTTAACTACAGAACTAATGTTTATATATTAATTATTAATTTTTAATATTAATTAAATAATTAGTCACAACAAATATATTATTGAACTCGATTTAAAAATATAAGTATTTGTTTGATCAGAAAATATTTTTATTACCTACAGTTATGGTATTAATTCTCCCGAAAACTTGACAATCAAGCTTAATTTGTTTTAACTGAATTGACCTTTAGGTAAAAGTATTCGCAAGGATCAGATATGTTAATGGATAGCTTATTTAGGTAGGTGTACACATCGTTATCAAAATTTGGAGTAGCTAAGATAATTATGAATTTAAGCAATAGTCACACCATTTTTGTTTTATAATTAATTGATAATTATTTACACATATTAAAGGCGTTGTCTAATTTTCTAAGTAGAAATGTTCAGACAATCCAGCATGGCTATCCCATAAAAATGTTTTTGATAAATTACACACTATATTTAATTGTGACAATACATGTTTATTGTTATAGGTACACGTGAAAAATACATTACCTATATATTTATATTAATAAAAACTCAGATTTATAGTACATCCTATGAAAAATCATATTCAGTAATTTAATATGAATTTTGAAATAATTTTGTATATTGTAATTAAAAAATACACGATATAAAATGAGTGATTCAAGAAATTAATTTATACAAAGATTTATTTTAAATTATAAACACTACACATGAAAATAATATAATATTAAGCTCTTATTATAGATTATATTTATATCAGTGATATTTTATTTTTTAAACAACAGTGTAACATTTAGGTTATTTTTATGAATACACCAAATAAAAAACCAAAATATTCAGCTACTAATAAAATGTATAATAATAAATATGTTAACAATTTTTAAAAATAATTTAAACAGATCAAATTGCATTATTAATGAAGGAAGTTTCATATAATATTAATTAATAGTTAATCAAAACAGTTATAACCAAAATATTTGAAAAATTACCAACTTTTAAAATATTTATAAAAAAAACTATTTAGATAAATAAAAATTTGGATCTAAAGTAATTCAAGTTTAAAAAACTTAAAAATTAAATTAACATATCTAAATACCTATTTTACCTATATTACCTAAATACCTATATTTAAGTATTATTGTTAGTTTTAGTTTGAAAAATAGTTAGTTAAATTTTTATGTAAATTTTAAAATAAAACTTGTTAAGAGCTTTGTTTATAAAACTTCATAACAAATTATAGATGATTAATTAAGTTTTTGAAGTATATTATACTGATGATAAATATTATTTTTAAATTATGATTATTTTCCTAAGTTAGATAGATGCAAAATATTGTAAACACATTTACTTACAAATGGTTCATATTACTAAATAAATAAATATAATTTAATTATTTATACTTGAAATGTAGCACTATAAGGACAAGATTCTGTCTTTGGCCTAACTCAAAGTATCTAAGCTTAGGTTAAAGAACTCTAAAACATACAAGATATTAAAACTGTACATTTTTATAATATGAATGATTGCTTTTTTCTTATATTGAAAATGCAGAATGCAACTTAAAACAAAAAACAACATTTATTTAATTCAAATGAATTTAATGAAAGTAGTTTTGTGTAACTATGAAATATATAACAAAAATTAGTTTTTGAATATTTAAAGTTTTAAATAAGGAGTAAATTTATACCCTCATAAAAGAATAATACTATATAATAATTAATGATAAATATTAAATTTATAAATTAAAATAGATTTAAAAAAGTATTAATATAGTATCTATTTATATAAATAAAATTAAGTTGTTAAGGATGATTTTAGTGTAAAATCTTATTTAAGTGTTTAATCCTTCATTAAACCTAAAATAATTTGAATATTGTTATTACAATTTTTATTAATAATTTAATAAATTTTTTATTTATTTTCTAAACATTATTAATTTCAAAATTATTTTTCTAAAATAAAAATTAAACAAGTACACAATTATTATAGAAATGTATAGACAATAAATTCAAAGTGTTTATGAATAATTAGTGGGTTTACATATTTTTAGAATTCATATTAATTAAAATGTGTAAAAAAGATTTAACAGCAAAAATAAATAAATAATGAAGTTGTTAATACATAACTAAAATAAATATTATTATCATTAGTTTTTTTTTTAATTTGATTTACGAACACAAATATAATAATGTGAAATTTTAAAAGCTTTTACTTTAAAACATGATGTATAATGTAATTGCACATCAACATATTTTAAAGAAATTAATAATACATAGAACTAATAGGAAATAATATTTTTATAGTCTTTCGCAATAACAATGACTATTATTTTATGAATTAACATTTATATAATGTGTAGATAATCAAGCATATGACCACTAATTAATATATCTAATTAGAAACTGTGAATGCATGATCCGACTATTATATTGTTATTATCACATTTCATGGATATTGTTCCACATTTCAGCATACACACACACACACACACACACACACACACACACACACACACATATATATATATACATATAAATAAAATAATTTAATATTTTAACTTAACATAATTTAGCAATTTCTATATTAACAACGAATTAAAAATATATAAGTTTTCTTTGGTAATTTGTACATAGTTTTCATTCAAAAATTGAGTAATATAGATGTTAAAATAAAAGAAGTATGATTAGATTTTTGCAAATATATTTGTACATATTATAAAATGCACACACATGATTAAATATGTTGGTTTTAATCAATGATGTACAAACAAGATGAGTGGTAGGAAAAAACAAAAAAGTAACAGACTTAGATATCAAAATAGGCAGAATAAATAATGCATGTTCATGATTGAATGTTAAACGAAATACATGCATCATTATTTTATAGCATTTTATATAATACAAATAAACGGATAAATATTATTATTGCTGATAGGTCAAAAATAGGAGTAAAATTGTCATATTTTATTAATAATGGTTAAAATATTTTTCATCTAAAAATATAATAATAATCTAATATATAATATCATTCTATTAACTAAGGGATGTTGGATAATGATAAAATATTTATTTTTTTAAACATAAATTAAATATCAAGTTGTATTAGTATATTTTATTAATACACCTTCATTATAAATTAATATGGATACTAAAAATGTTGGTCCGAATAACAAAATATGTAACATCAATTTCTACTATTGTCATTGAAACATTGAAAAAGCTATAACTATTGGATTATTTATACAAAAATATAGAATAATTATTGAAAACACTGCTGTTAATTTATTTGGTAAACATATATATTTTTTCAATATTTGAGAAGCTTCTTTACCACTACTATAGAAAGATTTGAAAGTAAGTGAATTATTTACCACTTATTATTAATTATAAAATCATAAGTAAAGTGCTACATAAATTATTTCATAGTTAAAACAATTATTGAAAATTAATATTATTATTTATGAATATAGAAAAAAAGTATAATAATTTTCATATTTGTCACTTAAAAATAGAGGGTGTTTTTAATAATAACTTTTTTTCACTATGGCTATTAATCAATGAATTCAAAATTTTTTCAAATAAAATATTATTACCTTGTTATTTTATTTTCTATTAATTATTAAGTTAAATGAAAATATAAGAAATTTTAATTATAATTAATAAAATTGCATATTTTTTATAATTAGTAAGTCACTTGTTTTCTTAACTATAAAATGTATATAAGATACAAGTAGATTAGACAGTTTAAGTTATTCAATATGATAGACACTTGGTTAAAATATTAATATGCAATTATTATTATTTAAATACTAATTTCATGATTGAAGTTTTCTAAAAATCTATTATTTTCTTTTAAAAACTTAAATTTATATGGTTCATTTATAAATGTAGAACCTATATAATTCTTTTTTTTAATTCTCAACAAATATAACTATATTAATCACTTAAGTGACTGATTGAGTACCAACAATGACTTTATAGAACTTTAAAATCAACAGAATTTTAAATTTTAGTGATGATTTACTATATCTTGATTTATTGCTTGATAATGCATGTCAAATTTTGTTAAACATGTCAAACTTATAAAAACCAATTATACAAGCAAACCAGAACGGACATAATTGTTATTTTATTTTAATTTTACTAAAATTATTTCATAATTGTCATATCTCCATAGATAATGGAGGTATATAATTTATGTGTTTGCTTAGGTTACTTAATTCAACAATTTTATATTATTATGGTATTGTGAATAAATTTATATTTGCTATGTCCTTCATCAATTATTATTATTATTATTATAGTTTTATTTTTAAAGAAAATTTGTTTTATTTAATAGCTTCTTTTTTTGTATATATATATAAAAACATCAACATATTAATAAGCAACAAAATTAATTCAGAGTCAGATAAATCTCATTATAATAAATAAATCTTAGGAATATTGCTATAAGTCATAAGGTCATATAGTTATCAAGTCATGTAGTTATTTAGTATCCTAGATAGCCATTTATTAGTTAAAGTAGAACATATGTTTAATTAGTACCTATCATTAAATTTTTGTCTGTTACATGTTCATTGCTGATGATGTTATCTAAGATTCACTGCATGTTGGTTAAAAACGTCAATTGGAATCATGACTTTAAACTGATTTTAAAATTAGTTTTTGTTATTTTTATTATTATAAGATCAAAAACAATATATATATACATATACAAAAACAAAATAATATTGTCAATATTTTTTTAAATTTGTCAACACCATTGTGAACAAGTTGATATGTCATGAATTAAAAATGTAATGGGTAATTAAAATTATATAAAACCATACCTAATTAAAATCATTTATAATTGCATCAGAAGTAAAATTGGACAGAGCTAAATATTGGTACTATAGCTTCAAATGGAATAATGCTGTTTAATAATTTTGATAAAGGATTAATGAAATTTATATTTATTTAAAAATTGGAAGCAATCTTGTGACAACACTAAAAATACATATAGTTTAATAGTTTGTTTTTTATTTTCTTTATAAATCAATATTATTAGATACTTATATTAGATATGAAATGAAATTGATATTAATTTAATTCAAATACAAATACAATAAGGAATTCAAAATTATATACCATTATGCTAAAAATACATAAAAACCCAAATCAAACATTTCAAAAAATCTTTAGTTGTAAATTAAATGATTATTCTAACAAAGAGTTTTATATATTATATTAGTACTGTACTTTATTAATATGAATAAGGGTAATAAATGCATATAATACTTTCATAATTTCACTTAATAACTTATTGTTTAATTACAAATTTAAAGTATTCAATTTAAAATTGATATTATATAATATAGAATATTCTTAATTGCATATATTTTAGTACACATTTATTTGGTTGAGTTATTAAACAATTACCTACTATTATTAATGAATTAAAATTTAAAAATATTGTTTTGGATTTATCAAAATTTTAATTAATAAATTAATGAAACATACTTAATCCACATAGTTTAACTCTGTAGTTGTACAAGTGGGAAAGTTAAAAATAATAATTGATACATTGTATTCCATTTTACATATCGATAACAGATTTCAATAGTTAAAAATATGTTTAATATGCCAAGAGAACAGTAAAAATATTTTCAATAAAAATCAGAACAATTTAATACATAAAATAATTTTAATACAATACCTAGTATATAAAAAATAAGATGTAATAAATAAATTAAAAATTATAAATTTAAAAAATTAAATTTTACACAATTGGTATAACTACATTATCTATATTCATCAATTATTGTTATCGTTTCATTTTTTACATATAGATTGCTAATAAATAGAGATTAAATTCTTAGAACTTGAAAAATATATTTAAAAAAGAAAAAACAACTCACTTGATTCAATCAAAGGATAAACAATATTGCCCATCAAATACTTTTTAACACATTTACATAAAATATGCCTTTCCCAGATTGGAGTAAATATTAATTGTATTAAACCAATGAGCCTATAGTATTGTCACTCGCCTCTGTCATACTATTAACGATTAACGAAATGGAAACAAACATGCAACGTGTTCAACAAAACATGGCAAAAGTCAACAAAACATTTATCACTAACCATATTTTTTTCTCAGCGACCTTTGATACTCGACAGTGCGCAGCGAAGTGGGGTGGTTCAGCAGCTTCTTCGTCGTCTTTAGGCTCCTTCCAAACATTTTGTGCAGGATTTCAATCAACTTCGACGAAATATTAAAATCACAAATGATCACACAAAAGGCCACCGCGCTCCATCGAGTCGCATAGTTAAAAGGACTTTGATATCCAATATCTCCCCGATGCGCTGTGAAAAGGCTGCGAATTCACCATCAAACATGGTAATCAATAGTCGTAGATAAGGAATAATAAGAAAATTAAGTGCCCCAACTTCTTATCAGTCAGATGTATTTCTGCACCACAACGCTGATAGTCAAGGAGGTTGTAAACTATTCAGCGGGATTCCGTATTTTAAACTTGTATTTTACTTGTTATATATGAGGAGTTGAATGCAGCAACGAAGTAACCCATAATTTATAATATTCAAGTTAATGGCGTTATTAGTAACTATTAGGTTAGAGCCACCTTCAATTAATACTCATTATATGGCATCACCTAAACCGTTTTTGTATTTTAAATTATAAATAATTTGAAGAGCAAGAACAGAATTTGTTTTGCATGTATCTCAGAATTGGAAAAGTTTCATTTAAAAAATAACTCGTTCCTAGTTCTTGTACTTACTGTAAAAAATAAAATTGTTCCCGTTTCTTGTACTTGTCTCAAAAAAGGAACGTGTTCCCGCTTTTTTCAATTTTTTTACACGATCCAAGCGGTTGTCGACGATGTTATTTTTGTGAACAACTTTTAAATTCAAAGTTATTGGTTTATTTTTAAATTTAAAACCTTTTTTGTTAGTTAACTGAACCCATATTGAACCTTAAGTGTTCGGCTTTAGATTTTTACTCATAATCAATAGTCAATAAATGCGCAAGAAAAAATAGCAAAAACTGGCGGAAAAACAGAAATTATTAAGGAGTCCAAATTTTTAACAAAATTGATTTGGTTTATTTATTCAAAGTTATAAAACCATGATATATACTATCATATTAACTTAATACCATTAAGTAATTTTTATGCACAGGGTCGTATTTAAATTTTTTCGTTGTATTTACTAGAACCTGGTCGCACATTGCCGTGCTCTCAGATATGTAATTTAATATTAAAACATTATTTTAACGGTTAGGTAAGTTTATTTCTAGCATAACGATAAATATTTTGCTTGTTTTAGAATTTTTTTTTTTCAAACTATTCTATGTATTATATGAACATTTACATTTTAAAATAAGTATAAACTAGTAACTTTATTAAATTATAGTTTAATAATTATACTGTTTTCGAGATTATTCATTGTTATTCAATTTTTAATGCCATTTAAGATGTACAAATTTATTAATTCATTTTTTTATCCAGTCGAATAACTCCATAAAAGAAAAAAAAATACTTTGAAAAATATTTTACACTCAACTTTGTAGTTATAGAAAATTATGAGTACTACCTGTTTTAATTATATAAAAGGTATTATAAATGATTAAATTCGACTAAACCTTAATCGTTATTTTATCGTTGTGCATAACATAATATACTTTACACGCATTTCGTTATAGTTATATTTAGTTAGCATTAAATTCATGGTGTATGAATATCAACTGTTAAAATACGTACAGTAAGGCATACGTATACCCGACTAAAAACATTTAGCAAAACAATGTATACTGACACAATAAAAAATGTACGTGCCTCAACAAACTTATACAAATAAACATACATACATACATATATGCATATATATTTATACCTATATACATGAATATGTTTATTTGTAACTAAATTAATGTGAGTAAAAATATGTCAATAAATGAATGCATTAGGTAAACAAAATTCGAACACATAATCATTATTATTTAATTATTATTATATCACTCTACATCACATACGTATATATATACATGTATAAAACTGTTATAATTAAGTACAGTGTAGACATTCAAAATGTGTATATACATGATAGTTAATTTTTCCTATGCGTACCTATTTTGAGTGTTCGTAAAGGTATAAGAAAATTTAGTCTCATTTAAAATTAACGATGAATATTATTTTTACCGAATTATTAATTTATAAGTAAAAATTAAACCATACACACGGTTAGCGCGTGCATCAATATTCAATAACAATGAATTCGAAATGTGTTCGTGTAAGTATAGGTATCCGACGTCATTTCCTAGCACCTTGCGACGTCCACCATCTCGGGTATGATAATATTTTTCTACCTGCATTGTTGTACAAGAGACTACTATCATATCGTTTACAATACACTTATAAATGTGTGTGCTAATGTGCACTCTTCTTTTGACACCTCGGTATCGGGCCACTGGCATCCATTATCCATCTTATTGTCTATCGCGCTGTATAAAATATGGCTATTACAGTCCCGACATTGTGACGCCACTTAATCGTTGACAACATAGTTATGCTGGAAATATGTTTATTGAATGGATGTATAATCTGGAGATATTCCGTCATATCAGGTTCCGTTTTAACATTGATTTTTATCGATTTTCTAGTGCGGTATTCGAACAGCAACGCAATAGTAGATATTAACTTAGTAATATTTATTTTGCTTGATGAAAAATAATGGATCAAAATACGAGTCCGTCGATTTCAGTAGTTTCTACCTTTGGAAAGAATTCATCGCAGGGCATTGTAGTTAATGGACTATACATAAACGTTCAAAACGAAAAATAAAAATATTATCGTACGCACAAACCTTGCTTAAAGGTAATGCATTCAACATGGTATTCTAATAGACAGTAGACACCACTAGTAAGGCACCAGACATATATATATATATATATATATATATATATACATATATATATACATATATATAAATCAAACGTTTAATCGTTTCAAGTTTTTATTCGTACTAACACAACCATGCATCAACAAGTATTGTATCACTCACCACTTATGGAGTTGTATGTGATTAACAAAACACATCCTATTTAAAACTTTATTCAGTGAACAATTTGATATAGACAACGATGATATAATAACTATAATGTAATATATAGTGCCGACTCAAGAATTTGCGGGGTCTGGTGCAAAATATTTATTTTTATATGAAAGGGTACTTTTTTTAGATACATGTGCGTATGTTATTACATGAAAATTAAATGAATACATTACATAATTCCATTAAGAACATGGTCCCTTAATATTTAATTATATTAAATTTTAATATAAGGTCTGTCTAACTTTATGATTAATTGCGCTTACGGAATTATATATTGGTTATGAATTATAAATTATTAGTCTGTATGTAAAATATCAAAGTAACAGTTTACTCCATATGACACGGAATCGAGAAGAGTAGCGTCTTGAAACGTCTTTCGTTTTGTGATTAAACATAACACCAAATTTAAGAACTTTCTTCGGCCATTCCATCTTATGGTTAGATCTCGCAAAACCAAATACGTAGCATCCCATATCCTTTGCAATCTGCTCCACGTGTCTGCACACAGCTTCTGCTACCACACTAATATAACTACGGTTTCGTTTGATTTTGGACCGCATGTATTTAAAAATCAAAATAAAGCCGTGATTTTAAAGAATAATAGGTATCTCTAAGACTTTTTTATTGTTGATGTATAATACGACTATTTCAGACAAGTAAGTACATATTTTTGTATTTCAATGAGTACATAATGAAATAAAATAAAAATTATTAATCTGTATACTAGCCGTATTTAAATTTGTATTTTAAGTGTATCAAAATGACCTTTCCAAGTATTTTAACAACCTATTCAAATTTATTTAATAATTTATTAATAATTATTAAATCTTCTTTTAATAAATAAGATACTAAACAAGATAAGAACATAAGACAAGTATAACAAATAGTTTTAACAATATAATAACTAAATACATTATATCTTTTTTGTTTTTTGGAGATGCGAACCTGTCTAAAAGTTAATAATTACCTATAATTTTTGCAAATTATTTTTCAACTAAAAGCGTCATTTATTTAAAAAGTCCTTCTTGAGATATTATACTGCACAGAAAGCTTTTGTTAATTTTCAATTTCGAAAAAGTTTTTTCTATACCTATGGAGGCCACAGGAATAGTGAAAATGATTCTTAATGTAATGTTTATATTAATAAATGGAATCACTAGATGATGAGTTTTTTCGTACTTTTTATCAGAGTGATTCCTTAATATGGTCCATTGACTGCCACGATAAACATCGAAAGGGATAGGATTTTTTTGTAAGATCGACTCTAATTCTTATAAAAAAGAGGTCAGATGGCTCGATTAACCTTGTGAATATAGAATAATCTTTGAGAATATCTGTGGCAATTGCTAGATAGGAAGATGTTTGTTGGTTTTTTTTTAAGTGTTTTAAACTTGTAATGCTTTTAATAATCTAAGATTATTGAAATTATCCTGTATTTATGATCCAGTGAGGACCTAATTGCCTCGGAATTTTTGATGGAAATCATATTAGATAAATATAATAGATAATATATCTAATATAATAAATAAATTCAACTTAATAACACGGGCTTCCTACATTACAATTATAACTAAAATATCAACATAATAATCATTATAATGTATTATAGATGAACACTACTTACATTATTTACAACACCATTACTACATCTTTATTGGTGTGTATATATATATATATATATATATATATATATATATATATATATATATATATATATGGTGGTTCTATGTACCACTAATCAGTTTTGAGTTTACAAATGTTGTTTTAAGAGTATTATACTTTAGTTTATGATGGTAAAATTATTTCAGTTTTTAAAGATATAACTGTAATACTAATACATTTACACAAAAGTGTATGTCAAAATAATATACTACATGCGATTGTTAATGATTTTAAAGAATTGTATTTAAGTAATAAATTTATAAAAATTATAAACGAAAGAAGTTTTTAACAAAATAAAGATGTTCATAGATCTAAAGATAATACACAAATACGCATTATAATTTATATAAAATTTTTTTTTTTAAAAAAAGTAATATAAGGTATGATCGATTAGTTCATCGGAAATATTAAAATTATATCAGCATTATTTAAACTTTTACTAAAACTTTTCCAATGTTTTCTCCATTTAACATACCCATGAATGCTTGTGGTAAATTTTCAAATCCTTGAGTAATGTGTTCAGGGTAAATAAGTTTGCCCTAAAAAAAAAAAAAAAAAACCTCTTACTATAGCTATACATTTTTAGTCATAGTGATAAGATTAATAAAAATGCATTTACTTCTTTTATGAGATTTAAATTACGTTCAATACCATTTTGCCATACATCACTCCATCTACTAACAATGAAACCTTCAATTTTTAGTTGTTTAAACACGATTGCTGGTTGCAACATTGGTACTGAAATAATAATTTGTATAAAATATATATATATATATATATATACAGTATTGTACAAAATTCTTTAAAAATATATTTTGAGTAGTACTTATATACTTTTAAAAAAATGTTTTTAATAAATACTACTAATTAATAAGCATTTTATTAGTATATATTCACATATAAAAATTCATTCAAATAATACTCAAATAATTTTAAAAAGTATTTAAAATACATTAAAAAGAGCTTTAATTATACAATAAACTTACATGCACTATAAAAGTAGTGTAGTAAGACAATATACTATCATGTTTGTAAGTAGTTTGTAAAATAGGGTATGTAACCGATAAAGTAAGTTTTTACCTTTTTATAATTACCTTTTTTATATAATTTGTTTTGTTTATATCTTATCAATAAATAATTTATTCAGAACGGTAATTGTGTTTAAATTTTTTAAAACTTATATAGAATATTGAATTAAAAGAAAGGTATTTAGTACAATTCTTCATAGAAAACTTAAAATCAAAGTATTTAAAATAGTTGTTTCATAGTGTAATATGTATTCAAATACTATACATAAAGAAAAGAGAGAGAGATCATGTATATCAATTTAAAAGAAAATTAGAAAAAACAACTATAACCGATTTTTACGATTTTAAGTATACCTTTTGGTAAATCTTTTGGATTGGCATTGTAAGATGAAATTGAACCACAAACAGATACTCGTCCAAAATTTTTCATTCTATAGATTACTGAACTACTGAACTCGCCTCCAACCTTAAACAAATCAAAAATAATTTAACAAACTAATTAAAATGTTTTAAGTATAGGGGTGTACAGAGTTTCAATTAGGCGTAGCAAAGGAACACTTTCAGCACATATTTTCCCAATAGATACATTGTATATTTGTTAGCACCAACAATTTTAAATGTAAAATCGAGTCAAGGTTAATAAATTATCTATTAACGTATTATAAATATGCAAACAAATTAAAATAAATCGTGTAGTTCATCAATAAACTTAAAACTCTTTATAAACGTCTATAAGAAAAATCGATTTCTCAAAAATAACAGATGCAACCTAAGCTACATTTGCTAGTCCCGTGCGCACGTCCATGGTCCTAGGTTACTTTTTTACGGTCCTTTAAACTTTTTGATGAATAATTTAAATATTACTTTAAATTTGAAGTAACCACCTATTGCGAGCATTTATTTTTATTTATATAATATAAATTATTTTATATATTGAATATTTAATAAATAGAAAATTATGTGTATCTTTATTAATGATTGTGTCCAGATAAAAGTTAAAAATAAATTTGATTTTATATCAATATTTTCCCTAGCTATTTGTAATTTATATTGATTTTCATAAGTATCATAATCCCATTAAAGCTAATATTATCTATATCTAACAGAAAATATAGGTATAGTATACGTTTTATATTGGAGATTTGCATTTGATACATAAATATTATAAATATTACGTAGGTACATTTCTTATGCTAAATATGAATTATGAATGAAAATTCAGAATAAAAATCAAGTTTCTACTACATTAAAATAAAGAAATAAGTATAATTTTTTGGACAAATAAATGTAATACAAAAATGTATTATGAAGTCACTAATAAATGTTAGTTTCATTACATTGAACTATTTGAACGTGTTCTAAGATAACCAACAGGGTATAATTATCAAATTATAAAGTTCAATGGAGACTCTAAGGTATTTGATAATATTTTTATTACAAACATAATATTATATAGGTACCTATGTGTAATAATAACACACTGTTATTGACTTGTGGTTTTACATATTATAAAAATAATAGGCACTTTCATTTGATTTAACATGAATACATCTACTTCAACAATAACATGATAAATAAGTATATATTGTAGCTAATATTTAATAATGAATAATGACTAATTTAGTTTCCTGTTTATTTTATGTTAACTTTACAATATTTTACACAAATAAACAATGGTTATAAGAAACTTATGATACATAATCAATAATTGAACGTATACAGAATTACGTTTTCCAGGTAGGTATCTGTTAAAATACTTACATTGTCGAAGTAACAGTCTACACCATGTGGCGCGGCTTCGAGAAGGGCAGCCGTGACGTCTTTCGTTTTATAATTGAACGCTGCGTCAAATTTGAGAACTTCCTTCAGCCATTCTACTTTATGGTCAGATCCCGCAAAACCAATTACATAGCATCCCAAATTCTTTGCAATCTGCCCTACGTGGCTGCCCACAGCTCCTGCTGCAGCACTAATAACCACGGTCTCGCCTGGTTTTGGATCGCATATATTTAAAAATCCAAATAAAGCCGTGTTTCTATAAAATAATACACCAAAGCCGTTTTTATTGTTCATGCGTAATACGGATATATTAGGAAAATAAGTAAATTTATTTTTATTTCAATGAGTACATAATGAAATAAAATGAAAATTATTTTCCAACATATTCTATTATTTATCATTATACTTTTTTGTAATAATTTTACTGAAATAAAAATAAATAAATTTGGAAATACATTTTAATCGAATTGCATAAAAATACATGTAGTTTTTTTTTATAAATAGGTATTAAAAAGTTGAAAGAAATTATTAAAATTACAAATTTAATATATTCTATTTGAGCTGTATGAATTAAGATTAAACAATTGCAACTGAGTAAGAACACAGGAACGTTTAAGTAGATTTGTTCTTAATAAATTGTTTGCAATATAACGTGTACGAGTATAATATTTACTGTGGAAATTTGATAAAAGTATTTTATTTATATATGTAAAAATATACTAAATATAAAAAAAATATTTTTTTAGTTTTCAATACTAATATTGTATTTTTTTTATTATTATCTAAAAACACTTCCCACTAGTATTTGCAATTTATCTGTTTGTACGTGGTTTTACTTAACAAATCGTGTGTAAGATAAAAATAATAAAATATATTATACATGCGTATTTGTATAATCAGATATAACTCTTGTGTGTGTCACATTATTCTAACAATTATTATATTCGTCTTTAAGAAAATCTGACATCTCAGATAGAACAGATGCAACCTAGGCTGCATGTGCTGCATCCTTGCGCACGTCTATGGTTTTAAGTTACTTGTTTACGGTAATTTAAATTGTTTGGTGAATAATTTAAATATTACTTTAAATTTTAAGTAACTATCTATTACAAGTATTAATTTTTATTTATGTACAATATATACATATATAAGTACAAAAATATATAATAAATATTAAATATTGAATAAGCAAAATGTTTACATGCAAAATTACCCTGGCATTCCAAGTACTCCAAGACCAAGTGAACATGATAAATTTCCAAAATCTGGGAGAACATAAAACGTAGGCATTTTGTCTTTTGCTAAAGTACTTGGGTTGATAATACTATGTGTCCTCCAACCAGTAGAACAGAACACTTTTTGACCCTCTTCATAATCTTTATTGTTCGATTTGATGATTCTAAATGAAAATTAAAAAACAAAGAATATACAATAAATTCAAGTTATTTATAATATTATATGTTATATGATAAACCAAATAATAATAAATTAATGTTGATCAATATTTTAGCGTAGTATATTAGAGTTGTAGTTTATAACTTTTTATATTAAGATGAAGATGAATTGTTACATTTTAAGTCGGTTAAAAATATAATATAATAGATATTTATATAAATTATTTATTTTAAACGTTGTTGTAAAATGCATTTACTTGTTTAAAATCGTTGCATTTTAGTATTTTACACAAGTTAAATCTATAAGGGTGTTGATACGTCATGTGAACAAATTTATTGAAATAATTTGAATTATTTTTAAAATTCTCATATGGGGGTAAGCCAGGAAATATACATAAATACAGGCTCATAGTAACGTTTATTTTTTATTTGATACTGATGTATTAACAATTATCTCTAATATAAGTGAAGTGATCTAAAAGAATGATTATTATGACATCTTCCGATTACTCGATACATCAATCCCTCGTTCATTTCATACATGAACAACATACCTGTACTAGTATGTATAGTTAAGTATTGTAGTTTTATCCAATTCTCAAATTTATTTAAATAGATAAAATTAGTTTTTGATTTTTAAATGGTAATCTTTTATTTTGGTTTTAAATTACGAAAGTTATTATTTTGAACTTTAACTGTAATAAAAAATAAGTACAAGTTGATTACAAATTATTCTTTAATTATATTTTTAATTTTAATATTATCTATGTAAGTAATGCGAAAAGCTATGGGGTATTAAATTTCTTATCTAGTTCTAGATTGTCATTATCTTCTTTTCCAACCTTAACTTCAGTTGAATATACGATTTAACTGTTTTAGACTATCACTAATCGCTGATAAGTATCTTGTAAATCATAAATTCTATGTTTTGGTTGAAACTGAAATTGAATAGTTGATATATTTTACTTATATTATCTATTATAAACTAAATAAGATAGAAGGGTAAAACATTGATATTATCTTGGAGTATCTAGTAAACGATTGAGATATATATCTAAATTATAATAATGTTTTGCAAGTTTATAATCTGATTAATTAAAATAATTACTGTGTAAAACATTTCGATAAAGACAATTTAAATTTAAAAAATCTAATCATTTAGTCTATAAAGTAATATTAATGTTCCACATAGCAAATTATTAACTAATTTATTTATTCCGATGTACAATTAGCATTTATAAACGTCATACTGTTCCTGTATTTTTATATTTTAAGCTTATGTTTTAATTACTATAAAAACTTCTTTTGAGACTTTTTAATTTAACTAAATTACTAATAAGATATTATTAATTTACATTCTTTTCACCTTAATTTTATATGAGTTTTAGTATCAATTTTATTAATAATATAATTAATGTTAGAATTGTAACTTTTAGAATTATCGTTGATGAGATTTATATAATAAATTATAATTAGGTTAAGTAGGTTGATAGATTAAATTTCTACATAGCTTGTAGTCACCAAAATCAAATAATAAAATACATTATACAATTTATTTAAAGTACTTTATTATTATAATTAAAAATAAAATTATTATTATTTTTTATATTACAAATGTAATTGAAAAGTGTACCTAGTTAAAGACATACTGAATGTGTAGAATATATATATATATATAACATTTTAAGTTTAAAATTAAGAATTAAAAGTATTTTATGTTAGTTTATTGTGAGTAAAATTATAATTTTAAATATAATTTTATCACTAAATTGTATATTTATAAATTATAAAGAAGTTGTAATAATATTTAATAGGTACATGTATATAAATGTACCTTATTATATTATATATATATAATATTATTATATTATACATTATATACATGTATATTACATGTATGTTAATACATTGTGAATGTGTTTTTTTTTATTTAAATTTTTTTTTTTTTATCAGTAAAATGAAGGAATTAGAATTATAATCATAACCCAATATGCT
Source organism: Sipha maydis (assembly GCA_034509805.1). Lineage (NCBI taxonomy): Eukaryota > Metazoa > Arthropoda > Insecta > Hemiptera > Aphididae > Sipha > Sipha maydis. The sequence goes on from JASXSY010001054.1 coordinate 217,385, forward strand.
ATAGACTTTGTATACACCTGATGATAAATTTTTAATTTGAAACCGGTCGAATTGTACAAATATAATAATACTCCAGGCTATGCGTTTATTTATTTTTTTATTTCTATATGTTAACTATTTGTTTATTTATTTATATATACCAACTTGATTGCATTACATTGAGGATATATACTTTTAGAACTAATTTTTTATGTGTAGTAAGTAAAAATGCAATTATATTTTACATTCAGATAAGTATTTTGTTATCATACATAGTAAGGTAGTGTTTTGTGTTGTGCTATATTGCATATTGGCTTATCGGAATAGTATATACATTAATTACATTCTAATTTAATTATGAAATAATGCCAAAGTATAAGTTTGTTGTATTAAACTTGAAACTAAATAAATTTCTTAAGCCTCAAATCGTAGATTTGTATATCCCTGATATCAGATGCAGACGTGCAGAATACAGTTTCCTTGAACCGTTTTATGCCTTAGAGGTTCAAAAATATTAAATTACCGAATTGTATACATATTACCCCATAAAATTATATTTATTAAATAAAAACAAAAATTTTTTTCTCGTTTATCATTAATATTAAATAACAGTTTCTCAATAATTATACCATTATTATTATAATCGTATACGAACATTTTGTCAGTTTATCGTTATAATTGGAGATTGTAACTATCAACGATAGACCTAAAAATTAATTCATTTCTGTCGTCAACGGGCATCTGCAGTTTCAAAAGAAATACGTTATGTTCAATAGGCATGGATTATAATCATAGAATTATGCAGCATACAAACTACTAATAGTATAGTATTTATTACGCCTTCGGTACGTGTCCAATAACGTATAATAACAATGAATAATTAGTAGTAAAGTGAATAAAAGTGCATTCTTGTCTTGGGTCAACTCTAAATTAAAATACATTTACAACCTACCTTATTTATTAATCACTGTTGAATTTCAATTAAGCCGAATTGAACAAAACTTATTCTAAATAACAACCAATACCTACAGTTTTAATTGAAGTACTTAACAATTGAAATAAACTATATGACGGTATGCGCCGGATATTATATAAAACTTGGAGAAATAGTCGAATTAACTCATTCTGCTTCTGAAACTGAAGCTTGCGTACCCATATGAATCAAATTCTGAACGATTTGACATAATATTTTTAACACTTACTTGGCAATCTGTGTGCCCATAACAGTTGCTCCAGGTGATACATGATTCGAGTAAGGCCTGGAAAAATATAAAAATGGTTTTTTATATAAGAAATAGTATTCAAAATTCTATATTTATAAGCTTACCTTATGTATGGATCGACACTAAGCCAGATCGCTTCAACTAAAATTTCTAAAAATAAAAATTACAATTAATTGATTATAATGTAATTTTTATACATTTTAATGAATGGTAATTGATACATCATATAATTTCTGGTATTATAAATAACAAATTTTAATTACCTCCTTTTTTTAATTCACCAAGCTGTTCTTCTACTAATTTAAAATTGTCTTCTCTCGGAGCACCGTTAAACGATTTTTCTAAAATGAATTTTTTTGCTACTATCATTTTTCTCTATTAAAAAAAAAAAGAAAAGAAAACGTGAAATAAAATTTTTTGTTAGAAATATTTTTAAAACGTTGTGCCCGTTTATAAGTCGTGATTCAACTGAATTATCATGTTGAGTAGGTAATTATCAACATTATGAAATCATAACTTTGTAACTGACCTTCATGAATGTCAATGATACTTGATAGTGAGTGAAATATGAATGATTTTAATGAAAAAATATTATCATTGGTTCCAGTAGGTGCACCATATATTTCAACTATTATTAACTAATTATTTTAATGTGTCTTGTGTTATATATTACAGAAGTATTAAATTAGTATCCAACATTTCGCAAAATATTTTTTTCAATATGATAAACGTTACTAAAGTGGTAAAAAATAAAATAAATACTAAAAGATCCTAAGTATTTTCAGATCCTAATTATAAATAAATATATATATATATATATATATATATATATATATATATATAATATAATAATACAATATTGTATATAATTAATATATTGCATGGGATATACTATTAAGTCACAGATATGTGTTAGCATACCTTATACCTTCGATACTAATTTAAATAAATTAACATATTTAAGAAAAATGAATAATTTGTGAATCGCAATTGCATAATTTTATTCAATACCCAATGAATTCACCTGTAACAAAATTAGTGATAATTAATCTACAAATGTATTATAATAGTTGTTACAAAAATTAAGTGGACTCCATCCTCTTTTCAGTTTTATAAAATTAATATAGTAGGGTACATATTTTTTTTTTATGTAAATATGAAAAATTTACCATTTGATTTGGTCAATATGATTTTTATATGTACATAATTATTTTGGTGCGCTCGAAGATAAACGAGATCGATTATTTAGCAGTTAATGATGCTGTTGAGTATACAGTGAGATATTTTCACTCATGTATAAATAATATTGTACGAAAAAATTTAAGGGTTGAAGTTAGTTAATTTTTTTGTAGTTTACATTGGGTACGATAGAGCAAACAAACGGAGAACAATGAAGAAAGATAAAACATGTACAATAATGAGCGAGTTGTTACAAGGATTCGGATTCAGATGATAATGATGATGATAAACGTGGAGACAAAAAAACATCTCGTGGAAGGTGTGATTTTAATCTGAGGGTGTTGTTTTTTCCCCAACTTTACAATGGATGGCTGTTTCAGTTAAGTTTAGCTTTGAGTGGATTTTTTTTAATTGGCCATGATCTAGGCACGGTATACCGGTATCGTTATAGAGTTGTTTGTTATGCATGGATCAAGGTGCTTTATAGGTAATTCTAAGATAGTTATGTATTATATATTAATATTATTAAACATAGATACAGCAAAATAGAGGATATATTACAACACAAAAAAATTTAAAAAATAAACAATTTGAATAGCTATAGAAACAATCAGATTTATTCAACGACAAATAAATAATTAAACGTTTAAGATTTTACAACGGGATATAGTTTTTCATTGACAGTCAATAATAAATAGTAACTATTGATGAGTATCAATATATCCTGTAAAGATTCTCGAGAGTAAAATATTGACATTGGTTAGATAATAAATTACATTTTTGTATTTTTTTTTTATCTATTATTTATATATTTAGCAGCTATTAAAGTCATGTTATATTTTTTCTAGATTTTGTTCCAATTAATATTTTAATACAATGAAAATGGTGAAAAATAAATGCAATTATCTTTCTAAGATAATGTAATAGGTATATATATAATAATAAAACTAAAATGTTTAATCAATAAGGAGTTATGGTAACAATACAAACTCTTGTCAATAAATTACAATATTATACTCAAAATATTGTAATACAATAGCAGAAAGATTTTTCAAAAAAAATAAATTATTATAATGCGTTTTCTTTAAAAGAAATCCATTATAGCTTAATGAATATTTTTATAATTTTCATTGATCATTTAACAAGAAGTGATGTTATATTTTGATTCAAAGCTATAATTATATTTTAGTAATTTGTACAGTGTTTTTAAATTATCATATGTAAATTTATAATATGTTGATACTTCGGTTGAACTTTGCACACCTATTCAATGGGTTCATTTCTGTTGCAGCTTAAGAAACTTTATAAATAATTTTTTGTGTACCACGATTAATAAACATTATTTGTAAATATACTGTATGGTATTTCAAGTATGTTTATCAATTTAGAATAAAATAATATATTTAAAATTATTTATTAATTTTTTTTTGTTTTTAATTACATATTGGACATTAAACATTTTTAAACATAATATCTATCGTTGAAAATATAGTTTCAAAAAAAAAAAAATGTTAAAGTAGAAATGTTTGAGCTGTATTATGAATAATATTAATTTCGATCAAATTTTAATTTATACCTAATTCTAAATGATCGATTTCTTGTGTATATATTAGATTATACTTTTTAATTATACGCTTCATAACTTCTCGGGTGATTTATTATTTAAAAATGAATAGTAAAATTATAGAGAAAAATATAAAATTAAATTTAACTTTTCAGAAAGACTATTTTTACGTGACTTTTATATAATTTGTGTTTAGAGCATTGTATAATTTTTAATTTTTCTTTTAATTTAAGGATTTTAAGGTTAGAATTATTTATATCCAATAATAATTGTATATCGATCAAAGTAAAGAGTATACTAAAAACCATCCGGTTAAGGTTCTGTCTACAGTTATATATTTATAGATTGCTATTTTATGTTTTATTGAATCCAGATATATATAATTTACTTAAATTTATTGAAATTCTGAGGTATATTTTAGAATAATTATCTTAAATACATTTGTTTTGCTAATGATAGTTTAAAATACAAATCCAACCACTGCACACTCATATTTATGTCATTTATTTGGGGTGGTAGAAATGGTTTTAAAAATATTCAAATGTGTTTTTTTTTTTATTTATACTTTATCAGTTTATAAGAGAATTTAAATTAAGGCAAATAATTTCAAATGAATTTACATTAAATTCAGTTATTAGTAATATAAGATAATACGTATAATTAAAAAAAGAAATGTATAATATGATATTGATTATCATTCGTCTTACTTTTTTTAATTTATCTATAAAAATACATATATATATATATATTACAAAATATTTAATACATAATTTCGTAGATTTCTGTCGAAATTAACTCGAAGTCTGAATCCTCTAAAAATTACCTCAAAATATTGATATCGTTTTCAATAATATATAAAGTAGGTATTATACATAAATATTAAAACTTTCACTGTATCGGGAGACAAACATAAAAAAAAAAAATTAGCGTTCTTCATTGGGGTATGTTTGAATAAAAAAAAAAAGTATCTAAATTGGCATAAATAATTATAGTTTTTATAAACATTGTTGAACAATCATGAAACGATAAAAAACTATGTCTTACTATCGTCCGAAATTCTCTAATGCGGCAGAATTCATCGATAGGGAGGGGCAGTAATAATCTATTAACACATCTATGGTATTGTATTTTACAGCATAGCAAGGGTGAATTTCTGAGTTCACCGAATGATTTAAACAGTGTATATAATTTATTGGTTTCGTATAATGAAAATAATCGAACTTAAGTTTTATATAAAAAATGTTTGTAGGAAATGCTTAAATTATTGATAATACATAATACATACACAGACACACATACACACACACGTACTTATATAAATAAATTGTCTAAGTCATATACATAATTGGTAAAAAATAAAAAAAATAACAAATAATAATAATAATAATAAAATGTTTTGGCGGTTCAGTTTCACCGCGAGGAGATGATAATGGAGTTTCATGTCATCGTCGTGGTATCTTTTTTAGATTGCGAGATGGTCGTCCGTCGTCGGCATAACTCTGTTCAACGGGTTGGCGGTGGCTTGGTAGTTGACCGAAATCGATATGGGGTGTACGATGACGGAAGAACGGTTTTCGGTCAGCACGTTGTCCATCATGGGCGAGATAACATCTCTGTTCACCGACAGCGGGATGTAATACGATCCGTTCGCGTGGAGCGCGAATATAGGCACTTCCTGTCTGTCTTCGTTGCTGTCCGAGGACTCCTTCCGGCGACGTTTCTTGTCCGGCGCGTAATAATTGGTCAGGTCCATACCGCTGTTCTCCGCGCTGAACCGTTGTTTGATGTCCGTTTTGAACTTGTACATGGACCCGTTCGACGAATTGGAGTCGGTCACGTAAGACATACTGCACCGGTCCGCCAAATTCTGTACAAGCACAAAATTCGTTAAAATACTTATAACAATTCCCACACAATAGGGTTGCGATGATTCGAACGATTATTGGGGTAAGAGGTTGTTCGGATTTTCTGCGACTTATGGAAAAAAAAAAAAAAAAATGTCTTGCAATTTAAATTCGGAAATCTATTTTCATCCATACATAATTGAAAAAGACGATGAATACAATTGAAATTATTACTGTTACATTTGTATATAATATTATACATCTACATATTCATTCAAAATATTGAGTTATTTATTTCGAACACGTTTACATATTAATATATATCGCAAAAACGATAATTCTTAAGCCCATTCGGATTATTATGACTCTACTGTATATTCGTCCGACGTGGCTTTTGTTACATTACAAATGTGCACACTTGTACACACAAAAAGTGTTTTTATTTTATTATATAACAATCCACGAATGTTCAGTGGTGCTCCCGAAGTTATTTTCAAGTCACAGCGGGCAAAACGACTAATATCTAATTCGGTTTCCTGCACCTTTTCCCGAAAACCCGTATTAGAATCAGTAAAACTGATAAAAATGTGATAAAACAGACCAGTTCGAAATGTACCCTATATAAGAAAGCGGTATCTTTGCGCATGAAACGATATTTGTGTGATTATACCATATAATATATACCTGGTCGTTGGACGTGCTCGCGGACGATTGAGATTTCAAATTCCTCAATAAACTGTGTTGTTGACTGGTCTCATCGAAGTTTCCGTCACCGTCTACGTCTAAATTTATTTTATTATTCGAGTTGAATCTGTTTACTTCCAGTATGATCTCGTCTTTCATTACCTCACGGATCACTTGTTTCCCTGGAGCAAATAAAAACTATAAAATTAATAACATCACAAATAATGAATATCGTAATGAATTCATAACAGTATTACACGCACCTTTAATGATTTGAGCACAATGGTTTTGTAGATGATTGATGAGCGACAAGCATAGCCCGTGGCCAGGTGGATATCCATGCCCTTCGACGAGATACTGCATGGTCTTGGTTAAACATTCGAAGAATCCCATCTTATATTGTTCGGCTACCAAAACTGATTTTTCCGTTTCATCGGGAGCTTTCTCGGTTTCTTGAGGTTCTGCGGAGCTTTTTGTTGACTCAACTACACAATATTATAGAACCGTAAGATATAATTATTTATATCCCGATATAGTTGGTCTATTCATAAAAATGTACCCGATGGCGAAACATTCGACTGAAGATACTTCATATGTTTAATCGCCATTTCAATTATTTCTGTTTTTTCCACTCGTCCTCGGCCTTTTTTCATATATTCAGCCGGTATGAGCCGTGACAAATCGGCAAGGCAATTATTCATCCGATCACGTCGTCGTTTTTCTATTACTCGATGTGACATCGGGTCCTGTATAACATACAATGTTGTTATTATATTTCTTGCGTACATATAAGTGTATAAATATATATAATATACTCAGAATCAAGTTAAATATACTGATTTGGTCGATTAGTCCAAATACGTCAGCATGTGAATCAACGGAAATTTAGTTTTCGCATAGTTACAATACAATTTAGTAATCTGAAATACTTAATGTAGGATATGCAATCAATTAACGTTTTATAAAAGTGAAATAAGTAAACGTTAATTATTCTTATGTTATCTGAGTTTTCTTTAGCCGAATTTTTGATTTTATCTTTAAAAAGAGAGAGAAACTAATAATAAGTATTTTTAACTTGTTTTTTTTAAGTATTGTATGAAACTATAGGTCCATTTAAAATTAAAATAGCAAAAAAAAAAAAAAAAATATGAGTTAAAAGAGATATTATTTTCATCTCTTTATTTTATCACTTATTTATCAATTTATTTTAATAATATAACAAATTACAAAAGTGTAGTATCAATTATATAGATCGTGAGCTTCCCATGTTTTCACGTACGTCAAAAAAAGAGAACGAATGAAAATGTACATTTTACATTATTACAAAACACGTGCGTGGAGAAATCGAAATTTTTACAACAAAAATTGCCTTCCGTAATTTAAATAAGAAAACAATTTGAATTGATTATGATCACGTTTTCAACATTTCGAGGAACGTACTAATATCGTCGTTGTAAGAACCACGTGATGAGCAAACGAGTTGATTGGGGGCGATCACGTTGTCACGCTGCTGTTTGTAAAAGTAGAATTGTTTCGTATTATATGCCGATAATCACGTTATTTCGGTACAACGTGATCGGGACAGGTTGTTTAAAAACACATAAGGGTCATAGAGGTTGATAATCAATATGTATGATCAATGTTCAATATCTACCAACTGATCAGGAGCTTACTTCAATTAAAAATTTGGATGTTTATAATATATTTATTAAAATATTATGTACTATATTTTAATAAATCCGTGTTTAATTTATAAAATGTACGCTATTTTGGATGGTTCATAAAGCATAATTTATCTGAAAATTCCGAATCATTATTATATTTTTAAGCTTTTGAAATAGGAACTTGAGTGAAAAAAATTATTTAGTATTTATATATCAGTATAATAAAAAAAATATTTTAATGCTCTACATTTTTTATTTACCTGATACTTCGATAAATCTACTTATACAGCAGATTTTTTGGTAAATTAATTAATATCAACTAAATAAATGTATTAAATTTTAATAACAAATTAAAAGTTGAAAACGAAAAATTAAATAAAAGTTATTTACCTTTATTGAAAAAATTATTTTTGTTTGAATTTAGTTGTAATATAATAATTTAATTATAATAACAGTGAAAAGTTGTATATATAAGTAGTGTGTGTCCTAATTTAATTTCTTTGTACATATTTTTTATGTAAAATTTACTTGATGATACATGATTATTTACTATAAATTGTGTTGATTCAAAGTTATTGAAATATCAATTTGAATACTATTTGAACGCTAGAGAGATATTAAATACGAGTACAAATAGAAATGTATTGTTTTTTTTAGTATTTCTACGAAATCTACGTAGTATAATATATATTGAATTACAGTATTGATCTATTAATGAATATATTTTTAAGAATTTACTTTTTACCTTTTTGGTCATATATACTGATAGGTGTTATTTTTTATAATTTTTTATTTGTGTATTAGGATTCTTATTATCTACGTGACATAGATGAGTTGATATTTTTTGAGAAACAATATACAATAGGATAATTTATTATTCCAATCATAATGTAAAATCATTTTTCAAATGCAATGGTTTATAAACACTTTAAATATAACACTTTACAGGGTAATAGTAATTCTCGACATATACGAGAGCCGTTGTCTTTAATTCTTATTCTACTCTCATAGACTTCCACAGTAAACCAGTAAACTAACCATCATATCGTGTTCAAATATCGAATTAAAGATTTTTATTCCATTAATTTAAATACTGAAAAATATTCAAGTAAAATTATTTAATTTTAGAATTTATACTTTATCATAAACCGTTAAATTTGTAAAATGTTTAAATATTACTACTTAATTACTTATTTAGCTAGTAAGTAGAAATGCTTATAAATAAAAAAAAATTTTATTAACCCAAAATATTGTTGATATAATACATAATTTTATTTAATTTTCAATCAATTATTTTCGTATTGATTTCTTCACAATTTGAAACTAAGGATTTCAAAATGTTGTTTCTACGGAATGGAAAAAATAAGAATTTTCGAAGAACATTACTATAAATTAAATGATGTTACATGATTATTATGAAATTAATTTTTTAATTCGATTGTTGCGTTGGGCTTAAAAAACAAACAAATATTCAATGTGTACCATTTGAATATAATATATATATAGATATTATATAGATTTTACGGTAATCAAGCTTATATTAATTTTCAATAGTAAGTACCATAAAAATCTAAGTAATGAAATTTCATGCAATTAGATAAAACATTATAAAACGTGTTATCTTAACATTTATTTGTGGTTTATTATTTATAGTAGGGTTTTAATAAATATTATTGTTAATAATCATCTGTAAGATTGTTCAAGTATTTTAGCAATAAAATATTTTACATTGACTTGTAGGATTAAATAGATATACAATATAATTTATATTCATATAGAAATTAGCAAAAAATAATGGTCTTAAATATACTCATAACTGTTACTTATTTATTATTTTTATTACTTATTGATACTGAAGTGGTATGAAATATAATAATATGATGTTACAAAAAACACTTATCAATATGAAATTCTCGGATTGAAAGTGATAGAATTGTTATAATAATATGAATGGGAAGATCATATTTAACTTAAAACTATGTATATTGACCATTATAGTACGTATTTGTTTTTATAGATTTTTCGAAGGTACCTATTTCCAATTAGATGTAATTGACGATGTAATGCACAATATTCTACCCAATAGCTTAATAATTGTTATTGTTTATGATTTTTTTTGGTTTAAACGTAAACTGTACGAGATACAAGTTTACATTATGGTCTATATGTTTCCAGTAATACATGCACGAGTACGTGATTATAATATTTGTTGTTGCTTTTCTATTGATAAATCGACGACTGACTATCAAAATATTATAAAATTCAAGCTGTAGCCAATATATTACTCTTACCATTATGTTTGTACAATAAAAATAAATACAAAAAAAAAATATTCCTACGTTTAATGGCACTTTTATAAGCATTTTATTGAATTTAAATTGCAATTAATAATATCATTCAATTTTACTTTAGTTGGAAGTATTCGATGATAAGAATAATAGTTGAACTGTGTAAGTTTTAAGTGATTTACTCCATAAAAAAAGGAATAAAAAATAACTATATTCAAAAAATGTTAACAATCGATAATTCAGTTGAGTGTTATACAGGGCCCACGAAGATATTTGTTATTGATTACAAGAAATGTCGTTCTTACTATAATAAGTAGTTTTTTTTAACGAACAAATAAGTAATCCGTAAAACCATCTACTTTGTCTGTTGAATGTTATATTTATGAAAACACGTTTCATAATATTTTAAACACAAACGGTAATCAAATTCCTTATTTTTTTTTTCCATTGTTGCATATAGTGACGCGACGCGACGTTAACGGTTTGCATTCAAAATGTATTACAAGGACCGAGAAGCTTTCCACGTGTTCAGTGTTAATATATTAATGTTTAAAAAGGGAATAAATTGAACAGGATTTGCTGAATAACGCGTTGTTTAATATAGATCATTGATTGTACATATTTTATCCGATTGCGATGGTACGATGGCCACGGAGGCGTAGACGGTGACGCACGTACCTCTTTGCTGATGTTCTTCAACTGGTTTTGGTGTTTGGTTCTTTCGGCCTGGTCTTCGACGACCGTGTTTTCGTACTGGCCCATTCCCCTGTGTCCTTGCGATACGGGATGAGATTTGCCGGACAGTCTGTCCTTCATCGCACTTTCGTGGTGCGTGATCATATCAGACACCATCGATGACACCTGCAGGAAACATCGGTCGTCAAGTATGTTTTCGTATAACACACACACACACACACACACACACATATATAGGTACGTTTTAACGACGTTCACCATAATTTAACTGCGGTAAGAAAGCGAAAGGGGGAAAATATTTGAATATAAAAATGCTTGCCCGCATTCAACTCACCCAGTTGTTTTTGCAATCCACGGTTAACCAACTGCGAGTACACCGTCGAAATGGTATATCACTTAAGTCGCGAAAGAAAATCAAACAATCACACAGCTCGATTGAGTGAGTGATTGAGGGAGTGAGAAAGGGAGACAGAGTGAGAGTGAGAGTTGAGCTGATGGTATAGTATTATGCGTATGCGCGTTAATCGCGATTTTTCTTTTCCTTTGTATATATTTACGTACGGGATGTGGAAACGATTTCGTCTAGGGCGAGGAGTAGGTAGGCGAGAACAAGGAAAAATGTTCGGAAATCACGCACAGTTCAATCGTGATGTTGACGATAACGAAGAAACGCAGAGGACATTGGGCCCATCACGCGACCACGACTTATAATATTATTCCACCGTTAACAACGGTCAATATTATATACTGTTCAATCGAACCACGTACGGCTGCCGCAGTCGATCAACGGTGATCGCCAGTGAACACTGTAGTGGAAACAATAATTTCGATTAACGTTACTTCCGACGAAACGATCGACGGGTTGGGGGAGGGCGAAAAAAAAAACACACAGAAAAAAACGATTCGAATGTTATTAATTAATACGGTTCTACAGCACACACACTCATCTGCGACAACGGGAGACGGAGACAAACGCACGGTCGTGTTCGGACGGCGTGCAATGACGGTATGAACGGTTACTGGTTGGTTACAGCAGCAGTACGCGGACGAACGTGCTCGAGACCGGTAGCTCGCGCTGCCGCCGTGTAAGCTGCCTCGCGCGCGAAACTGCTTCCGATCGGCGGCGGCCAGTGTTGCCCCTCGAACACCCCCGCCAGAACGCCGTCGCCGTTTCACGTGCCGCTGCCCCGCCAACGTACACGTTCGAAACACTGTATCGGCGATTGATAACAATATTGTACACTTATTAATTATTATGATTATTAAGAATATTATTATTATTATTAATACTATTATTATTATTATTATTATTATTACTGTCGACGTTGGCAAATAGCAGTGGGGCCCGCGTAACAAAATAAACAATAACTATTATATCATGTACGAACACGAACGTGGTAAATATTGTATGTCTATGTGTGTGTGAGTGTGTGGGATGTATGAGTGTATGAGTGTGTGTGTGTGTGTGGATGTGTGAGTGACACAACCTGTCCGGCGCCAGAGCACATTGCGCTAAACGTGACGACTTCGTTGCAACGCCGCCGTGTGCACGGTTATCGCGTGTCGCGTGAGATATACATATATTGTATGCATAGAAATGTTATTACAAAGTGTCACGAACTCGGATTGAGATGTTTGAGATCTTAGAGCCAACGAACTATTATTACACGAGGCCCCGTTTAACGGAAACAAGAAAAATATTATTGGGATTTATCGAAAACGCATTCGTTAAGCATTAGATATCTCCTGCTTCGCTGGCCGCGGTTATGTTTCACCGCTTGCAGCATTCCTGATTCCTCGTGGAGACACAAGTATAGGTGTTGTAAATCCATACAGCGCACTGATGTCTATTAAAATTGCGATAATTGAAAGATCCGAGTTCTCAAGTTCAGGAGGACCTCGTCCATCTCTCGCTGCAATCCTCTCGAACTGGGACGTGCGCGTAAGTCGGTAGTTTCGAAAGCACTTAGACCAACACAATTAATAACTTCTCAATAACTCTCTTAATACCTTTAATGAAATTTTTTAGAATACGTAAACATAAAACGCTATACGTAAATATTAAAATATTATAATAAGAATTACACATAAATGTAACGTCAACATTAAATATGAACAAATAGAAATAATATCAATTTTATTGATTACATTATACCATTTGTTTATATTTAAGAAGAGATTAAAATGTATCAAAGTTCCAATGTTCGATGGAAAGGATAGATAAATTATAAAATTTACATCTAAGACTAAAAACCAAAGATTAATATGACTCCGCAGAAGGTGCCACGACGTACCCGTGACCTCGTTCGTGCACACCCTCGTGAACAGGGGTAGGCGTGGATGCTAACGTTATGCGACGACAACGTGCTGCATTGCATACACCATGTATGACAGGAGTGGGTTGCACGCGTATTGTAGGAACACACGAGTGACTCCGGTTAGTCATATAACGTGTTGCCAGCGGGTCGTACATGTGCTTCTCTACACGGCGATTTTTATATGATTCGTATATATGTATTATATATTTAATATGTACAGTAAAATCAATTTCATGTTTGTACTACCTACGTGTATAGATCTACCTCCGGACATTTCTGAAATGTCGTCGCTTAGGAACCCTTTTTATACGGAAACGTACGTTTGAACATAATAATTAAATGTGCCTACGTACAAATTATTCGAAATGCAATTCGACCACAAGTCGGTACGCTGATTTTTTCAGTTTAAAAGTTTTTCCAACTAAGTTCGATTGAGATGTAAACGTTTTTATTTGTATTAGGGAAAACAATTCAATGATTTTTTTTTTTTTACAGTTTAGTCGTAACTTATATTAGATTCCTTTAAAATATTTATTTTTTTCCAATTGCGACCATGGTCACAGCGTAAATACAATAATGATTTAATGTCAGCAAAAAATCTCATATGAACATTTGAGTTTAATTCGGATGTTTTCTCATTTTTTGTTCAACTTTCGTTTTCATGCATGTATATTATTATTATTGTGTGGTTTTGCATTTTGCTAACAGTTAATTTAGTACGATATTACCCCTGAAATCGTCAATCGTCGCCGTCAACATCACCGCGTTATTTTTACACCCAGCTACTGCAAAGTTAAAAGCGAAGAAATCAAATCAAATCGTTACTGCATTTTTATATGCTGTACGTGCGGGAATAGTCGTATCTTTTCAAAAGAATAATGTATCATTATATATTTCGTGTGTATAGAGCATGCCTGTAATATTATGTGCGTGATGCGTCGTAAATAGTGCACGATGTAAAGCAATTCTATATTTCATCCACATCATTTGGATTCTTTATGTAATGTTTCAATAAAATTCATATTCGTATTGGTATGACTCATTAGTTAAATGGAGAAATATACAACAAACATTAGAAAAAAAAAATGAAGTATACCATACGAGATGTAAAAAAACAATTTTAATTACAGATTATTAATTGCTATCAATATGCATACCATAGTTTAAATCTTAAAGCTATTATAGTTATTTCTGTACTAGAACACAGAGTTATACGCTATTATTAAAAGCATCGATACATAATAATGATCTCCCTAATGATATTTTTATAGATTTAAGGTGAACTGAAATAAAGAATTTAAAGTGTTTAATTAGATAACAGATAAAATACATTCTTTAGGTGCCTTTTAATCAAACGGCAGGTCTGTTGATAACGTCTACGACGTCAATCAATATCCAATCAACTTCATGCACTTGGTAGGTAAATTTTACTTATTCTATAATGTCCTATTCGTACAGTCGAATACAATTAAATGTTTCACCTATTAGTATTTACGTATAAAATATATTTCAAAAATACTGATAAAAAATATAGTAGCATTTTTAATAGTGTCACGTGACACAACACAGTGTTTATAAAATATTAAAATTAAATTAATAATAAAGATTAAAAATGTTTTTATTATAACAATAAATGAATAATGATAATATTAATAGTACATGATATGCTCGTTCAAAATTGATGGAAACCTAAAATATTATATAATGAAAGCGAAAAATATAAACAAAACGTAAAAGGCCTAGAAGACGGCTAAAAGCAGACAAGCGTAATTGACATTCGCGGACGCATCGCCGTTTCCAAAACTGGTTTCGAATTGATAATCGAACGTGTGGTGATATCAAGGCAAAGGGATGTAACGGGTGAGATCATGGTATTCATTTGACATGATCGTGTCAACAGAATTGTTTTTTATCGATAATATATTATGAACCTACGAGCATTCCAAAATAAATATGTTAAATACTGTTAAATTATTACCTATATTTTCTAGAATAGATAAACAAATAAAATTGTTTTAAGAGTAAAAACAAATCTCATAAGCGTTTCAATGTTAAACACTATGTTTATTTTCAAACTATCTAGATCCTTACAATTCGTATTATTTTTGTTTTTATTCGTAGTTATAAACAGTTACTGTTATTTACGAATTCTCCAGTGTGTGCGTTTAGTACAACAGTGCATAACGTGTTTATTAGTTAATTTTTGTGATTGTGTATGCCTTGAAAAATCTATTTTGAACGTTCAGTCGATAGGTTTTTGTTTAATAACATCTTCTAAACCTCGAGATATAATTGAATAAATGAATATGCTTAATTTTAAGAAGTGTCGGTAGCTGATTTACGTTCATTTTACCATAACAGATGGGTATAAAAATGTGTACTGTATGTGTTCTATGTGACTTATTTATGGTTGAAATTAAGATTTTATCATTTATTATCACTAGTAATTTAACATGAAAACATTAATTACTTGTTAGGTTAAAGGTTTAATTTTTTTTTAAATAGTGAAATTAAATCCACAGTCATTATATTATTATATAATATAAGTCGTTCGGTTAAGTTATATTTTATATATTATAGTTTACAACTTAATGTTATTGCCAATTTGGTAAGCACAACGCCATTGGATAATTGTTTAACTTACCAATAAGTATGAATTTGAAACATACGTTTCAATAAATTGTTTTTTGTTGTAAATTACTGAGAAATATTTCTACTAGTACAGTGTTACACATAATAATAATAAAAAAAAAAAAACAATTTAAAAAAAAAAACTTTAAGACGGAAGTTTTCTAAGATTCGACAAGACATTTAACATAACAGACACGTAATATTTTTGTGCTACGTATAATATAATGCTAAAATAGTAATAGCAATAATCAACAACTTTTCATCGGAGAATATACTTAACAACGGATTAACATATTTATTTAAAATTAAAATTAAATGGTTTTTATTTCATTTTTGATCGTTTAATTTTTAAATTATTCATTTTTTTAGTTCAAAAATAAATATTGTTTTGATAAATTGTTATGTCATGTACATGGATAAATGTGTACGTACGTGTTGTACGCTTGTATTTTATTATAAAAAATGCATAAAAATACATCATTGGAATTCTTTATCAGATAATTTACATATAGGATTTCGTACATTACGAAAATATTTAAAACATGTTTACTGTCAACAAATTTTCAAAATTTCTCATTATTCCCATAGACATTTGAGAATAATCTACATGTCATATAAACAACGTAAACATTTGAAATTTATTCGAATAACGTAGTGCTCAGTTACGAATCTATTATTACAATAATTTTATTTATTTTTATTATTAACTACTACATCCAATGAAATTTATGATATTCACAATTATTGCATTATGTTCATTGTATATGATAAAATAAAATAATAATGTTAATAATGATAAAATTCCAATAAATTTACTTAGTTGAAAACAATATGTAGTTAAGTATTATTTGTATTTTTATTCAAAATCGACGGAAAATGGTATCTTAGCTACCACAAATTAATTTATTGCTTTTTGTAACAATTTACAATAATTTTAGGTACATAATATTTGCATTTGTTATACGTTTCTACATCAAATCGAGTCTAATATCATAAATGATATATATTTAATATTATTATGCTAAATTCTTATGAGGTGTAAAAGCGAATATTTGTTGGCATAATATAGGGGATTAATTTCCTACTATGCAGCTTTAGAATAATTAGCACTCGTCGAAACGGCTTATCGTGGAGAAGCACAACGTCTCTTATTTTAAACGTATAACACTATATATGACATGATGATACACGAGACAAAGAGTGAACATATAGCCACGAATTGTTTGTTTGTACATTTGATTGTAAGTTAACAGTAGTTCAACTTTTCATCCCTTAGGTTTCGAAATTGTTTTTTTATAGGTAATAAGTATATCGATTACAAACGAAATAGACAACGGTTAATTTTGAGTTGAGAGAAGTAAAATTTGCTGTGATTCGCATCTTCGATACATACGTAACATCTAATTGTTATTCGTATCATTCGTGTGTTTATCATCATTCATAAAGTGTTAACTATTGCCAATAGTTGAAGTCCCGCAGATACAAGATCACTCACTTGCTTAGCTCCATTGATAATGGTGTACACCGTAATTACATCACACGTATATGTACCACAGTCGTGTAGATGCGTGTGTTAATAATTAGGTCTGTGTGCAATATGCGTGCGATTGTGTTCACAACATTATGTTCACAGTTTAAACTGCACGAATACGATTGAATACGTTTGTAATATTTGTGTGTGTGTGGGAGCGGGGCGGTGAAGAGGTCCAAGGCAAAACATAATGATTTTATTGTTTTACAGACATACACGATGCACGTGTCTGCAGATGAATAAATCGTTTTACATTTATTCTTGAAATTATACCACGCCGACGGGCGATACAATATAATTTCTATATTATATAAACATATTATGTTTCTGAGTTCCGATTAACGGCTCACGTTTACCGCGTTTACGTGTGCGTTGTGTGCACGGCGGCGGACGGCCGTATAAGCGTTCCCTGCTTTGCCCACACCACCGCCGACGGTCGGTCGGTTTTTACTCCATAACGACTTCACGATTGAGAGTTGAAAAAAAAAAATTACATATTTCTGTTTAATCCACGTGTAAATAAATATGTATATACATACATTCACGACGTAATATACACGAGTAACGTACACGTGCTCACCGCACACTGTACGCATCGTGATCACCCGTTACCGTCAACCTACCGTTCGGCTCATTTATTCATTTATGCGAACGCCTTACGTGAGCGCGACGAATTTTCATAATTTTTCGAGTTCCGACGTAGTTCAAGTCAAACGCGCAATGAATCGATTTGTATATTGTTCATCGATTTACTGAGCCGAACGAAATCGAATACACAAGTTTAGCAGAAGTCACCATTCGCGCCACTGTATAATGTTTAAAAATGTTACTTTTTGTAGCCAATCGAATCGTTATCAACACGACATTAACGGCTTACACGACGTTGTCAGAATGTAATTATTACATATAAAAAAAAATAAAAATAAAAAATAATCTTCAGCAATACAGTAAAACGTCATGGTTTTATGATGTCGTTTTATATACCGTTCCTGCAATCTTTAATTATCAAACACTTTTAGGGATATACTAAATAATAAAAAAAAATAATAATAATAATAAATGACTTTTCTGATACGTTTTTATTCAGACAATTAAGAGAATATTTGTGTTTGAAAAAAAGTGTAGAGAGATTTTTTGATTTTATAAAAATTAGAACATCCCAGAAAAAAAGATTATCTGTGCAATGGGTGTGTTGTAGGTCACATTCACTCGAAAAGCAGTCCTATAAATGTTCGGGATATGAGGAAAGTAAGTATGGGGTGGATAGTATCTGTAAATCGTAAGCATTATTTCGTCATCGTAATGGGGTTGTGCAAAGATAGATTATTTTTTCTAACACCCAGCCGGGTACACACGATCCGTTTCCGTTTCAAACACTGCGGGCCCGTGATGCGCCGCACTGCTCTCACGAATGACGTCGAACAGCGACCGTTACACGTTTCAACGTCCAACAAGCTGCAAAGGTTAACGGAGGTGGTTAGAACATCTCGCCGGAGCGGGTCGAATAAAAAATCATACGCCCGCACCAAAGGTATAGTTCTCACTTCACTCGATCGACTTCGCGTAACTCTTTTTAAACGTTCTGGAACGTATAACTTGACGTGTGTAGAAAAATTAACATCTCTTGTACGGACCAGATTTCGTTTTATTTTTTATCTCCCCCCCCTGACACACGTTGCGAAACAACACAGCGCTGCGTTGAACGATCGTCACCCAAATTGTTTTTACCGGCGCTGATGCGCGTGCAATACTCCGCGGTACGATATAATCACGTACGCACGTCGTACAATACGTGTTTCAATCTGTACAACGTGGTAACATTAAAGTAAACATTACGCCCTATTCGGTTGTCGGGTCATGCGCTGCATGTGCCGCATTCACGTGATTGAAGCCGGACGGTGATGCGGCATCCACGGCGGAGGCGGTGGCAGGGGAAAAATATGCTTTCACGTAACGCGTTTGTTGAGGAAAAAAACGCGTAGGCATATTGCGCGTGTGTGTACGCGAGTACATAATCGTACGCGGTGCGATTATTACGTTATAACGACGACGACGACGACGACGACGCGGTAGAACAATAACGCAACGTGCTACGGCCACGCCGCCCGTTTCGCTATAATTTACGCGCGGCAGATCACGTGCGTAAACGTACAACACTGCCCGTATACCGTGCGTTATCGCGCCTACGTTAATAATTTATACACCGTGTTGTACCGTTACCGTACGCGTGCGGACCGCGATTCGGGCGAACGCCAGGACCCCGTGCTCGCGTGTCTTCGGGGAAACCGATGTGCGAGTACTGGGCCAGGACCTCAGAACAGAAGGACGTCCATTCGCTCACGTGTCACGTCCCCGTGTCTTCCGACCCCGCGCGATTCTCTCGCATCAGAAGTGGCAAACGACCAGTGCACAGGCACGATCGTTGCAATCCCGACGTTCAAACGTGATTATCGCACGCGAAAGTACGTCGTACGTCCTGGAGTGATTCGGATGGATTGGCAAATATTGAACATGTATAGCGATTGGCAGATGCGAACGTGGTGTATGCCGAGTTTTAATAACGATGTAGTCAAGTCGGTCGATTGCGTTCAAAACGATCAAATAGTTTTTTGTTATCGACAGTTCATTCAACACCATAGTAAATTACATCGGCTTCTTTCCTTTTTCTCCATCCCCCAAACATTTGATGTCGGCCACCCTTGTCCTAAGCCCCTACTCATCTAGACTTTTTACATCCTCTATACACACACCAACAGCTCTCATATCATTCTCGATTGTATCCAATCACAATTTTTTTTGGTTCTTCTCTTTTTCTTTATCTTTTTTCTTAAACGTTCATTTTCATAACCACTCTTACCGCATTTGTTTCCTCTAGCCTCATCACATGCCCAAACCATCTCTATTTGTTATCTCTCATCTTGTCCACACTATCGACGCTACACCAATACTACATCTTACATATTCGTTTTTTATTCTGTTTTCTATTGTCACTCCACCTATCCGTCTAAGTATTCTCGTTTTTGCAACACTCATACTCTGTTCTATTTTCCAGTCAACTGCCTAGCACTTTGAACCATATAGCATAGTTAGTCTCACTACATTCCTGTAAAAATTACCTTTCAGCCATTTTGGAGTCACATAAAATAACAGATCATCACATAAAAGGCTCAACGCTTCTTTCTATGTCTTCCAATCGCGCTCAATCTTGTTTTATATTCATGCCAAAGCCCCCATTATTTTGTACAAATTATCCTAAATATTTAAAGTTCTCAACTTTAAGTATCACATCGCTGTTTATTGGCATTGGTCTCACATACCCTCAACTTCTTGGTATCTTCCTCCAAAATCATATTTTATATACTCTGTTTTATTTCTACTGATTCTCAATCCTTTTCCTCCGGATGGCTAACATTCACTCATCCAACCTATTATTAACTTTATCCAGATTTTCTCCTACCAAAACCATATCATCAGCAAATATCATACACCATGGTATCTCGTTCTATATCTCTTCTGTAACTCCTTCCATTACCACAGAAAATAAATAAGGACTTAGAGCCGACCGCTGATGCACACCGAATCCTCCGTTAAAATTATCTGTTACGCCACACAAACTCTTAACGCTAGCCCTCGAACCTCCATACATATCCTAATTCAAATGTACAGCAACAGTAAATTATGTATTAATATAATTATATCACGTCTGTAGTGATTGGTACGAGGGTTGTGCCGAATGTCGTCGGCTGAACTTGTTCGAGAGTGATTTAACCGTGATGTTCGAATGGCATACAGAGTATTTTTTTCTACCGAATTCGAAAATTGATTATTATTTTAAGCGCGCGTTCGAAGAACTCCGTCGCGTAATCGTGTTGCGAGACCGTTGTTCGCGCGCCCGCGTCACGTATAAAAAAATAAATAAATAAATAAATAAAATAAAAAAACAAATATTCTACGTAAACAGGAAGTAGGAAATGGAAACGAACGCAGAGCAGTGTTCTACTGCTGTGGGCTACGGTGCACAATTTCGATCAGAGTTCGACGCCTATGGTAGCACGAGCGTTCTCGTCGACGTGCCGCCGCCTCGGTCGTTCACACGCGGCGTTCGGCCAACGCACAACAACGCGGTCGTAGACACACGTAGACGCTCACACGCACGTACGGCACATTATTATGATACCGACATATTTATACGCGTTTACGTATGCGTAGAAATAGACGTTCGACGAATGTTAGGTACGTGTGTCTCGGAAAAAGATATTCCGTTGGATAGAAACAACGAATAAAAAACAAACCCAGGTCGGCGGCCATCGGAAACCCGCGCGAGTTTTGTAAACACAACGCATGAGTAAAGGTCGTTCGACTGTTGTTTTCGGGTCGACCCCGTACGAAACGGAAAAAGTAACACACATATAATGTTATAATTTATAATATGTATATATATATATATATACACTTACGACAATTAGGCGGACTATTTTACTGTATGTATGATGTGTTTACGTACGGGTACACCACGTGTACACCTATTTGGCCTACGGGCTTGTAGTGCAGTGTGTTATGCTAATCGGTGGAGCTTGCAAGTCCTATAAAAATACAATGTTACGAATTGTATAGGTTTGTGACGAAATCGCAACATGACGTAAAACACGTCCATTGCCCTTCAAATCTATACCAACGTCGGAAACAAGAGATAAAAGGAGTACATTTTTTTTTTCTTCAAGTTTGTTTCGAATTTTTATATTTTTACTCTTTTACTATCGTTTATTTTGAAGTAGTACGTTTTCCTGGTTATAATTTGGTGTATGATATTAGATAAATATTATATAAATATATTTTATCGAAAAGAAACAACGGTTCAAAAACAACCAGGTTGGCCATCGGCAACCCGTGCGCGTTTTGTAAATATAACGCGCGTATAAAGGTCGATTAGTTGTAGAATGCTTTTTATCAACATTGTTCAATTTTTTTGCAGTGTATCAGAATTCATATGATTATCACTTTTACTTGGTTCTTAGACCCGCTAAGGTAAAGGTTATTGAGTACTTACAAATTTGCAATTATACTGTTTGATATTTAATTTTAAAATGCCTGCATTCCAATAAAAAATTTCACTTCAGATAAGTTTAAGATTAATTTTGAATTCAAATTTGTGACCGAACTACTGGTATTATGTTTTACATTACACTTTACGAGTAAGACAATAGTTTCCAACGTTCATCGTAGACTGGTTCCACCATGTAATAATAGTGTAGCATTGTTTATTGCCATTAAAGATTCTATATTTTAGGGCTAAACAAAATGTTGTATCAGAATAATATCTGTATAGTACGTGTATAGTACTGCCGCAAAATAATTGATATAGCGCTACTTCTAAATGGCACTCCAATCGCAGAGTATACAACTGATTGTCGTAGCCGTCCTTAGGTACTTATTTTTAATAACAACCAATATTACTAAGTCACGTGATTTTCGTTTTAAATCGGTATGTTTGTAGTAAAATGTCGTTTTAATGTCACTACGACGATAGCACTGAAAATGTTTTATAGATTTAACACGCGTTCCGACGAATTATTATTGTCCGTTTATGTCCGTACGTCCATATTATCTGTTTATTTAATCTGTACAAATGTTATTATGCGTTTTGATTGTACTGTTGGGTCTTGCCCGTTTGAAATAAATAAATAAATAATAATTTCGTCATCAGTTATTCGAAAATGTTACCCAATACTCTAATATGAAGCCTTATAAATTTTTAATCTGATAGCCGACTTTTCGTATATTTTATCTTAATAAGCGTTGAACTACGTCCTATTGTATACATAATCATTTCTAAAATTCGTAAATTTTACGTGTATTGATATGATTGCATTTATGCACCAGTGTTAATTTTTTTTTGTTGAACGAGTTACATTCGTCGTCATCACTTTGGCTCATTCCATTTGTGCCGAGGACGAGACATCTGCACTAACAGTATAACATTACGTATCATTAACATGATGTATTCAAAGTATGACATTTTGTGCAGACCCGTGCAAATAATTAACAGTTATATATGGGCGGATATTAATACGGATTTAAGATAAAACAATATTCAGAATTATATTTTAGAGTTGGAAGAAAATAATTACTTTTGTATTTTAGGTGAATTTGAAATTTTTTCTAAGTATAAAAAGTAATGTTCTCGATGAACCCAGTAGTAAATTATGTTAATTAATTATATTATTGAGATTATTTCGATTTTCATGTTAGTATATTGTATTATCAGGGTTTAAATAGTTTTGATGTGTTATAATAGATAAATTATAATTAATGATGTCGAGGACTTGTTTAGCTTATAGTTATCTTTGATTCTTGTTTTCTTATTGATTTCGATGATGTCAATTTAAATATTGCGAACTGTTAATTTCAGATAACAGTTGTTTTTTTAATTAAATTTATTTAAGTATTTATCTGTTCATATTAAAAATAAATTACAGTATGTAATATAAAGTTAGTTCCACAAAATATAATTTATCAATCACTATTTAAACGAAACGGGTGTATCCTCTTGTATGTGCAAGGTGTGAGTGGATTCTAAAATAAAAAAATTTAATACTGTAACACCTTTAGCTATGTTGTGCGTAACTATGCGCTTAAGCACGTTTCTGTTTCTGCTTTACAGATAAACGTGCAGGTAAACGAATTCTTTTATGTAATTATTATCATGGTGAATTATATTAAAGTCATAAAATAACGAAAATCGGCTGCAAAACTGTTATACATATGTATAAAATATGCTATACCAGTTTCTATCGGGCTACGTATACATTTTTTCTCTGTAATTATTGTAATATGTATGTTTTAGCACAGTCGTGGTTTAATTAAATATATTTTTCGTTATTTGTGTAGATGTATACCTGTTCATACAATAGATTTTTGTAATATTAACTAAAATCTAAATTGATCAAAATGTACCTATAATATTTATTTATTTAATTTTATTAATGAACGCCAATTGGCAATAATAATTAATTCTAAACATAAAATATGAACTTAATAATAATACCAATTATAGGTTAAGTTAAATTTTAAAATTAAAATATTTAGCGAAAGTTCTCAATTACTGTATATAATATTCGATGGATACAGATAAGTAAAGCATAAAACTAATAAGCAGATATTACAATATTATGGCTCAAAAAATTTATTAATTTTTATTTTATTTATTTATTTTTATTACAAAACTAGACAGATAATTTATCGTTATAATAATGAACGGAAAAACGAAATCGTTGTTCTGATTTGAAATGTTAGCTCGGATTTATACAGCACTTCTAATTACAATTATTAAAATGTTATCTGTGAAAAATGATATTTTTTTTATTAAATCAAAAGTAAAAACAACATAGATTTAAACGACGGTAA